>CM067359.1:185795390-185840390 GCA_034401795.1 Chaetoderma sp. LZ-2023a
TTATGTTCCACAACTTAACTGTATTGTTACCTTGAAATTCTGGTTCTAGGAATTCAGGGTACAAAGTATATAACTTGCTTCAAAACACGTGACTAGCGTGCAGAGCTTAACTCGAACCCGCCAAATGGACCAGTTTGGTTCATTATTTTACCTGTTATACACAGTGTTATGCACCCTGCACACAACAATAGTGTAAACACACGTATTTCACAGGCCAAATAAAATGTAATTACTTATTTCGGCTGCATTTTGATAAGCCTTTCACATGTTGCATTAAACGGCGCATCTATTGAAATAAACCGGTTTTGCCGATCTCACCAAAACAACTAGTGCGGGAGAATACCGAAAGGGGCACTCGTTAGTACTAGCACCTTGTTAGAAACAGGTACCGTGACCATATATAATGAGTGTATATTATATATGGCCCTGTCCTTCACAGTGAATTCCACAAAAGCATCCTTGAGCACGCAGTGAATGATATGACAGTTATGGTTTGAAGCGAAGTAAGCTGTGTCTTCCTCCTGTGCGAACCATATTATCAAAATAAGACTATTTTATATGTGTCTTGAAAATATAAAATGTACTTGCACTTTTCTTTGCCCTTCTTAAATACTGCACAACGTAGCCCTGTTCTTATTAGTTGGTGTACCAAGTGTCTCATCTCTCCATGTCCTGTATTAGGATGCCTTCTAATAAGCTAAGCACTTGCGAATACATGTGAAAGAATACACAACTACCTAATACATTGGCTTACCTATGGAGCAATTGTGCATTACATATCAAGTGTTATTGCGTGGCATATAGACATCAAATATGAAGAGTAATCTTAGAGCAATTGCATTTAATTCTGATAGATGCTAAGTTCAAAGGAAATAAGTATCTGTGAAGAGTATTACTTAGATGATCAATTATGTGGGGTTTTTTTCAAAAAAGAAGTGTGACACGGCCAATAAGTGTCGCATGAACGTTTCCTAAGAGGTGCTTGATTCGCTGGCAGCATACACACTTCAGATAAATTATGTACGCCAGTATACTCGCATGTGATATTGCCTATTAAAATCGGCTCTTTTGCAGATTTCCCTGTCAGATTGAAAACCATTGTCTCATTCGCTCCATATGGAAACTGGACGAAGAGATTCACCTCCTGTCTTAGAATATTTAGTTTGATCATGCGAACATTGAGAACGGGATATACTAAACCAGGATAGTCAGCTATGCCTCTTCAGACAAAGATTTTACATTGGATACAAGTCTTTAATAATAAAATATTAAAAATATGTAGTTAATTATTATTATGTGTGTAATTTGATGCCTTAAGAATAAACAATTTTACGGTTATTCTCTCAAGTTTAAGCCGATGATATGACCTAATATAAATACTGCTTAGCATGAGGCAATTGTGTGGTGTATTTGTCTGATAGCTGAACAGTTGTGCTGCCGATTTAAGAAACGCAGCCATTTTTAAAAAGTGGCACCCTTCCGCAAACATAGCATAGCCTACATTCATGTTCAGTTCTCGCAGAGGTAAAAGGGACGGGATTTTATGCTACTACTGTGCCATTTCTAGAGAGATGCACTAGCAGGTACCAGAATGTGTGTTTAAAATCGGAAAAGGTGTTTTGTAAGATACCGGGTTCATGATCTGAATGGAAACACATATACAACTGGCTGCAGACCACACGCATTTGAAGGAGCAGAATTAGCTGTTTCTATTGAGGGGCATGTGTGTACCTGTTCATATACCCCAGAAGAATGGCACAACTAGGTATAGGCTCTGGAGACGGATATATGTCCCTGGAAATCAAATTGATGAAATCAGTAACGAGCGTGTGCTGGTGTGTCCCAGTGTGGTGTGCGTGTGTCCCATCGTGGTGCTGGTATGGCCCAGCGTGGTGCTGGTGTGGCCCAGCCCATGGAAGGATTATATATTAATGGTATCAGCAATGAAAAAAGATGAGGAATACTATATTGAACTGAACGATAACATCGCATTGGCAGTCGAGAACGCAGTTAATGAATAGTCAGGAACACGGAGCGATATAGATATGGCAGCAATGTTAGAGGGTGTATAGTTAGTGATTGAAAACATATGCCAACTAGACATATCCAAGAAATGGTGCCTTTAGTGGCTGAACAAATAGTTTCCACAGGAGAGTCATTCTCATGGATGATGCACAGTGGTTTTCAAAGGCAACTTAATCACAAATGCGTTATGTACATCCCGATACTACACACTACCGTCTCGTTAATGATAGAATTTGCACACCTGGCATTACAAATGATATGTCAGCATAAACAGGACCCAGCTTTCGCAGCTATACGTATTGTCTCAATATTATAGACCGTCTGTCTTCCATGTGGGTTAAAATATGCCTCCGGGGAAGGTGGGGAGACGAACATGGATAAGAACCGTTGGCTTTCCCTGCTGAGGATTTGAGTCGGGAACGTAGAGTGGTGCTAGATGATGAGAGACGAAATGTACTAAGAGACATCCCTCCATAACGTCCTTCAGCCTTAAATCTTTCCGGCCATTGCCATGTTGTCTGACAAAAATGCATACAATTCAAATTTTGTTTAAAGTGCAATCTGGTTACGTGGTCCTGGGAATTGCGGTTTCCAATCATATCCGACAACAATGTTGGCTGTGTTAGCCAATTCAATAAACCTTTTCTTAGAGCAATGACCTCTCCGAGTTCACCATGGGGTAGATCGGATCCTACCGTGTGCAAAATCCCCTGTATCTCATTATTAGAATAATGGCAAGGAACTAATTTTGCTGGCTAGATTTTAATGGCAGCACTGGAAATCATAATATTTTATATCCGGCGGCGCTTCTGGTGAGAGCTACACTATATCATGTTTATACTCCGCACGCCGCCTTGATTCCGTTCATCGCTGATACTATTATGTACTTTCCGAGGCCAATGGCAGTGAAAAACCACTAATCATCGTCTTAAAACGGTGTATCTGGATATTCAGATGGAAACCCGTAGTTCCCAAATCGCCAAGCGCATGCCATATAAAAGCAGCATCGAATTGATGTATCAGATTTGTTACTTAAATATATGACGTCATACTAGATTACGTGACATATAGTGTAACATCACACTCATGAACTAGACTGTTCGCTCGAGGGCGTGACGTCGCACATCTCCATATTCAGCGCTTTGCAATGGTAAACCCACCGCCCACACACGTGGTGTGTGGGGGGGCGAAGTCAAATGTAAATGTCCTCTTGCACTCCGGATTCATAGCTCACATATCAAATTTGTTTGCATTCTGCCCCGACACACACGCACACATACATGCATACACACACACGCGCACGAGCACGCACGAACGTACGCACGCACGCACGCACGCACGCACGCACGCACGCACGCACGCGCGCGCGCTCGCTCGCACGCACGCACCCACACGCGGGGGCGAGGCCAGATGGCAATGTGCTCATCCACTACACATTGATATGGGTAACCCGTATACCAAATTCGGTTGAATTACGTCAAGTCGTTTCAGAGAAGTTTCATTACAATCAATTTCTTGACGATTTGACCAAACCCCTGGGAGCGGCACCAAATCTAAATGGGCTCATGCACTCCATATTGAACTGGATAATTTACATACCAGATTTGGTTGAATGTCATACAACAGTTTCGGAGGAGTTGCATTACAAGTAATGTCCACACATTAAAAGTTGACCTTTTCACCCATCCCCGCCGTCTTGGGACTGGACCAAATGTAAATGGTCTGTTGCACTCCGCAATCGTATGGATAACTCACCTGCCAAATGTGGTTGTATGTTGCTGCGAAAAACGTGCGGATACTGACAGAGAAAAGTCGGCCAGGTGTATGCTGGAAAACTCTGTCAGGTGTATGAATCGCATGTATTTGGTGGATTTACTTCTTAATAAACATACTGATTACAAATTAAGTTGACAGTCCGCTGATTCTGCCCATTCAAATTGGCTTCACGATATTCAACGACGTACGTGTATAAATAGGTGAACAATTGAATTCTTAGTATTCTGAGTTCAAAATATATAAATCAAACCCAACACGCGCGCAAAGTGGGCGTAACTTAGTGAGAAATGAGTGGGGAGAAATAGAGATGGGTCGCTCACTTTTGAAAAAAGAAAAAACCTCCGCTGATCGCAAATTGGAAACGGGATGTGAAGACATAAGCCTATCTGTTGTTCAGGCTACACTATTTCTTGCAAATGGAGATTATAATATAATATAATACACTCGCCGCGTGTAATTAAGGAGTAAGGCGAAGCCGAAGGCACGAATACGGATCTTTATTATCAATTATGACTGCTTATCAGCTTATCACAGCGAAAAATCAATGATAGCGGCGTACAGCTAATGCAGATATTATTCAGATACACATAGTCTGTTGGGTTTGCAATTTCAATTTTGAGGCCTATCGTATCGGGGACGCCAATCTGTCAATAGCATCCGCAGACATCTGAGATTATGTGCGCTTTCCTCTGTATCATCTCCGTCGGGAATACGTATTCACAACTTCAGTGATGTGATCAAGGTTATCGAACACAAGCTAGTTACGTTCCATATGGGATGACCAGAACTTGGCAATTGCCGTCAACATGTTTTCAATCCCCCCACGCCCCGCCCCACCCCACTGCCCGGGATAACGGCGTAACGTGCGCAAACGAGTGCAGACTCTCGCCCTCTCGGTGTAGACACATGTAAGGGATATTTTGAATTATCTATGACATTCAGTTTTGAACTCTTAGCGGAGCGTCGCACACCTACTCCTCTGAGAATGTGAGTCAACTACTGCAAGCAATTTTAGAGATAAGCAGAGATTAATAATTTGATCAAAGTAGCATCCGTGTGTTTAAATCGCCATCAAGGCCAACGCCTGGAAATCCACGTTAAGTTAACAACATTGCTTATGATCAGTCAGGAGGATAGTTAAACATTGTTTGACGGTGAACAGTTGCCATACTATATTAGCAAGACAAGATGACGAGTTAGATTTATAATAAATCATGTGTATATTCATCTAATCCCCCAGTTCTGCTTCTCCGTCTTATATTAATATCTTATCTGTTTTTTACCTGACATATTACACATGTTCAAATTTCTAAACGTGGTCAGTGTTTGGGGGTACATATACGGATATAGTTGAGGCACAGTTATTGAATACATAAGAATCTGTCTGCCCAATATATGTATTGGCCAGCTTAATGCGAATGCGCATAATGTTATGCTGTTATTTGAGTTTTGTTCAAGGTTGAGGCGAACAGCACATACCATGGTCGTTATCTACTATTTGCATAGTGTTACTTAGCCGATATAAGAAAAGCTATGTACGCCCCAATATGCCTCACACCGGCCTGGACATGTTAAGTCAATGTGAAGTAGGAGCCATTGCAATAGACATGCTGTCGTCCTGGGAATTGCTGGATGGTCAAACACCTGCGTTATTTGGCTTATCATCGACACAGCCATCCTTGAAACAATACATTTAATTCCAACCAACATAAGTAAATACATATTGATTTCACTGCTATACTGGTTAGCAACTCAACATTACCTGAGCAAACGTGGGCAGAATCAGCTCGCAGCGCAGGTCTATATAGCTGGGCTTTGGAGAAAGAGTCGTATGTTGTGACATCTTACATATGCCTATAAACAGGTTTACTAATACACGTGTCACACACGACTATGCACGCAATACATATCCCATGGTGCGTTTAGGCCCAGTGTAGGACATTCTGTGTGGAGGTATATATTATTGATTTTAACCAGCATAACTTAGAATGTTCATAACTATGACCAGCTGAGTCATATCAAATCAAGCGTGACGATTCTAGGAGTATAGTGGACAGAGGACAATAGCCCAATTAATACCCAGAACAATTAAAGCGACCCAGCCTGCAGTGCGGACATAATGAATCACAGTATTCCAAGCCAATTATATGCTGAACTCATATATAATAACATATTTAAGAAAATAATGTTTATAATCCAATAACCATTTTCTTTCTGAATCCCCACAAACATGATTTCAAGACGTTGCCACATTAAGAAACCTGCATTATTATTTTGGAAATGATTTAACTGAAAGTTGGTGTTGCCTCAAGCAGAAACAACTTTCACATTGATTGTGTTCAAAATAGTCATCAGGATTTTCTGATTTTGTCAGAGTAAAATACTGTCAACACATATACAGAATGAGTGGTTAATTATATTAAATTCATTGCATTGCATTACCCTGCTATTCACAAAAGTACTATTAGTAAACACTTGATTCTTTCAACAAATTATTAATGATTTAGACATGTTCTGAATTTATTTCGAACATGTCTCTTGATTACCCCTCTGTTTAATTTAACGACCGCTATGATATGTAGTACTGATTTATGATGTGTGCAGATTGCTTCCACTAATACTTTTCTCTCGCCGTATTTATGTAGTCCTAATTGGAACTATCCTTATGGAAGGCATCTTAGTTGATCTAGTTTTCAAAAGCACGTATTCGCATATATCCCCACGCTTAAGGAAAATAAAACGGGGTATTACATAGCCATGTTTTGGCAGAAGAAACCGAGCAGTCCAATCATGATATAGTACCAACACGCTACTAGAAATTGTCGCGCGCGTGGACAATGATGAATGATCAGTGTTGCTCTTTAACCGCTAAATGTCGTGTTGTTCTAACTGTAACTGCATTAATTATAGCATTGTTGTTTTCATCAATCCTCTCTTTGAAAATGCACACTATACGTGCATCCTGAACACTGTACGCTATTCTTTCTTCTTATTGGATGCTGGTAATTTGTTGTAAGTGATAGCGAGGTGATATAGTTACATTCTCATGAATAGCGTATCTTTTGGTCTAAGATATTGGCGGTTGTCTAGCTGCGTAGTTTATATACCCAGCCAGCATCTACTCTACTTTCAGGACCAGTTTTCTCAAGGGAAACGCTGATGTGGATCATGTTCTAGTACACACTGCTGTATCTGTCTGTAATATATTGGTCGCAGTGAGTGCTGGTTAGCGATACAATGGCTATCAGGACGAGTGGACGTATAACGGTATTCCTGAGCTGCCCCTTGAGTTGATATGATTCATATTCTCACCCATGGCATTGACCAGCTGCGGTATACTGTATACAGCTATCCAAGTTATATGAGTTCATTTTACATTTCATTTGACATTTGTCTACTCGAGTTCGTATTACTTTGCCCACGCACCGTAAGAGAAAGATGGCGTTGTATTGCAGTCTTTCGGTGTGTGTGTGAGAGCGCATGTGGGGTTGTGTGTGCGTGCGTGGGTGCGTGCGTGCGTGCATGCGTGTGCACGCGCCCGTACGAGCGTGCGTGCGTGCATGTGTGTGTGCCATGATCTCAAATACAACGACGCTGATTTCAACATAACAAAGGCACTTACAGTGGAAGATGGTTCTGGTCATGCTCATGAGTTGACACTTTAATCCGGGAACCAGAACATTAGCACATGATACGACTGCGACCAGAAACTACGATTATCCTAATAATATGGACACTTAAAACGTTGACAATTGAAAAAATCGGGGGAAAATGGAAAATCGAAATGCATCTTTAGAATGTCAGCCACATGGAATGGTGGGGATTTGCAGTCTCTGATTACTCGTGCTCGTTTTGTAAACAAGGAGAGACTTTGTATTTCTTCTAACATCGAGCATATGCACTGTTACAGCATAATGCCATTGCACTGATTGCATTAGATGGACTTAGCACCTTTGCTGAATTAAGCCTGATATAATAGAGTGTGCATGCTCATGTGTGTGAAAGACATTAGAGTATTTTCAATCGGTGACGATCAAATATTTGCCAGATATCGTTGTCAGCCTCTCAGCTCATATGCTGTCACAGACTAATTTGATGCGTACGGTGTAAAGCAGTGAAATGTCCTGCTAGATGATCATTCTGAAAGCTACGTTTCTCTGGAGTCAATAGCTAGCAACGAGAACATCTGATTTAGTTTATCTTGTGTATTTAATCAGAACTATATCATTTCCATTATCCCCATGACGCTTTGCATTAATGGAAGAATCCAGTTTTAGCTATGCCCCGCCCATCTCTAGGTAAGCTCCACGCACGCTATGCCCGTGATGCGATCGAGCGATCCCTGCACGCTCTGACTCTCATAGAAAACTGTGCTGAGCTGTTATCAGATGAGCTAGTTTAACACTCCTTCACGTATCATGCTAGGGACTATATTTACTGGGCTTCTTTGTATACCGATATTATTGGCTGAAATAAGAAAGCTTGGATTATAAACTAAGAGAGCACGAGCGAGTGGGTCGGTTTGCAGTCTATATTGACTTTTATACACCGCCCCCCCCCCCCACCCACTGGTGTCTTTGTTCTTCAGATGGTTTACATTAGAGTTCAAGTTCAAAGGTTCGCATGCCAGTTCCATTATATTAAGGCACGGTAAGAGATAGAGTACCGCTCCATAGCAACTTAGTTCCAAAACAAAATAGAATATACTGTTGACTAGTGTGGTTATTGCTGACTAGGCAAAGCTGTTTTCCAATCAAATTATGATGAAACTGTTCAGCACAACATTGTTTTATTAATTAACCTGTTTTTGGTTTTGTTTTGGAATTATTCTACCTTATTAATGCGCATGTCTGTGCATTGGATGAATAAATGGCCCATGCACGTGCATCATAATGCAGCAGCCGACAAGTTCAACAGCTTGCCGGTATTGAAAGGTCCCTTAGAATTGTGATTCTGTGGAGTCAGGATTCAAAGTATATAACGTAATTCCAACACGTAGAAAACGTGGCCGAATCTTACCTATAAATGGGCGTGGAATAGCTAAAATGTGAACCCTATATTATCAGTGGTGGAACACCTCGATGGATATGCATTACAACCTGTCATTCTCTGTAGTCCAGCATAAACATCCTTAATTACGAAGTAGTTGCTATGTTTGAAAGCAAATTAAGCATTGCCTTCCTCTTGTGTCATCCTCATGTTCCAACAAGTTAAATCGTTTGCCATGTTGAACACATTAACTATTTCCTGTTTCTTGGTGTAAAAAGCACCTTCAATCTGCTTAACAGATGTCATGTTTTGATACAACAAGAGTCCGTCAAAGACAATTTTCATCTGTGCTATGGAAATATGAAATGTCCCTTGTACTTTTCTTTGACCTGTTTAAATACCCCACAATTTAGGCTTGCATGTGTTATTTAAGCGTGCCATCTCCACCATCACTCTATAGTGTCACATTATGACATGTTCCTGTTAAGCTAAGCCTTTACGAGCACACACGAAATGGCAAACAACTAGGAAATGTATTGAGCCATACTTGACATCAGGGCAAACGTGAACACTTGTATCATCAATGAGAAACATTAAATGCTAACAATGGGACCACAAATACGATCGTGATCAGTAACGCTCTCCCATGCTTTTCTGTATGTGAATGTGTTCCACCTGCTTGGCTCCAATTGCCTCATGCACAGCTTCCGAACACCATTCTACACACCTCACACCATGTTATCGCAGGAAGCCTTTTCCCAACAGAACAACATCCACTTTATAGTTTGAGTAATATTAGCCGCGCACCCGCCAGATGGACAGGCACCGCATTGTACGGTTGAAAGAGCGTATTCGCCAGAGACACACTTGGCATCCATCTCACATCGAATCCGTGTTTAAGACCACAAATAGCGGCTATGGAACGGTTAGCCCACCGTACCATTATCACCAATACAGAGCATATATGGGAGTGGAGCAAATCGAAAACAGACGTCACCCCAGCAGTTGCTGCCGACTCGACACGACATTATAGCACCTGCGTTCAAATGGACTCGTTCAACAACTCAGCCATGGACTGGGTTCGGGGTACAGTTGCACCGGTCGCCGTTTTTGTTGCAATGTTACTAATTAGGCAGACACATGTAGTAATATGGTCGAATGTGCACCCTACCTGCCATTTGAACGCACGTACTAGAATGCCGTGTCGAGTCGCCAGTAAGTGCTGGGGTGACATCCGTTTTCGGTGATTTGTTCTACTCCCAGATATGCTCTGTACTCGGCAAAATTGGCCATACCCTGTTAAGAACTGGTACTCGCCCCATACATGTTTCCGTTATTAATAGCTACACGATTATTTCGGAAGAAGCTATCGATAACGTTGTTGGTCAGCACGTGACAGAAATACACACTGGAAAACAACAAACGAGGTGCATTTGTACAAACGTTCACACCTGTGTGTATTTGAGCTTGCTCACTCACAATAGAGGCGCTTCCCAGTTTTGCATAGGGTTGCAGCAAATGTAAGTAAACAACGGAAATAACCAACACTTAAGATGTCGCTAGGGGTGTATGAGTTGCGTGCTGTTGCCTAACGAGTCATTGCTGGCGGGTATAAGAGTGGCATGCCATGTAATGGAAGGGTGGGAGGGTGGGTGGGGTGGGTGGTGGTATGAATGATGCATTTCTCTTGGAGATGGGATGTGGGTGGAGGGTATTTTGTGAAATTAAGTCTTACTAGCGGTGGTAATATATATATCGGTTACATGCCGTACAGAAATGTAATATATTAATAAAGAGGTCTGCCATCGGTACATAGTGGCCCAGTAAAAAAAAAATCTACTCAGTGAACACACGCACGCACGCACGCACGCACGCACGCACGCACGCACGCACGCACGCACGCACGCACGCACGCACGCACGCACGCACGCACGCACGCACGCACGCACGCACGCACGCACGCACGCACGCACGCACGCACGCACGCACGCACGCACGCACGCACGCAAGCAAGCACGCACATACATACACACTCGTTTTAAAAATATTGAAATAGCTCTTGCTATATCCGATAAGAATCTGATTTGCACAACGAAAACGCAAGGGCCGACTTATCAGTCTCGATGCTATTTGCCATCCTCAATACATCTATACCCAAAAAATTACATTTGAAGACATGACATTTATTAGAAATGTTTGTAAATGAGAACATCCTGGGATTGCATAACCCATGCATTGGGACTGATAAGCCAGCTTGTGTATTGTGGATGTTCAATGGCGATTCCTATTTTAGATTAAACTTATGTTATTAAATTGCCATGTATTAAGCTCAGTTGAGAAATAACATGATGTGGAAGTTTTATGATGCTTTTATTAAATGTAAAACACAGATTGTGAAAGATAACACTTCACAGTTTGCGAACTTCCCTATCGTTTTATCACCTATGACATCATTTCAATTAGCTTTGTAAAACATCTCTCTTTACTACCAACTGACAATGAAAGCAGGCAAGTGTGCGTCATATTATTCATGTCACATATGTTGTAATGTGAACTGTGTTGATTGCCACTTAACACAGTTACCTCCATCACTGTATGGGGCAGAAGAAAATATTGTACACACATCCTCACACACAACCCCATCGTCCCCCTCCCTTCCCTACCAGGTGCGTGTGTCTATTAGTAGGATATCTAACAGGTGTTGCACCGATTCTGATCAAACTTGGTAGTAATGTTGGGTATGTGAGCAATATTAGATTTTAGTGCCGATCCGGATGGAGATATGAAATACTGAACGCGAGATATCAAATACAAGTTATGGCCACAGTCAAGAAAAAAATTGGTGAACGGGTTTAGTATGTAACAGGGATAGCACGACCACATATGGATACCACGCTGGATCCGGCGTCGGCTCAAGAGTACAATTTGAATGTTGCAAGCAGAACATCTCAACATTTAGATTCAGGAGGAGCTTGGCAGACTGGTTGATTTTGGCGTCAGCTATGGATTCTGAGCCTGGTCAACATCAGAAAGTTTGCAAGCAGGGAGTCTCGAAGGCAAATTGATTATATGAGCGAGACGGAGGTATGTGCTCTACCAAGAGGCGGCTTAATTACTTACGGTGGTGACTTCTGAAATGGGTCCAGGAATTCCCCGGTCACATATGCACACGCACACGATCTTAACATTGATATTTATGTACCCACAGTTGGGTAGCTATACATCCATCCAATATAAATGACTTGCATACAGATCCGTCAATGTGTATGCATGTATATTGTCAGAGCATATATGTAGGAAAGAATGCAAAACTTAGCAGAGACCATTATAGGGGGTAGAAAGGTGGTAGCCAATTAATATAATCAACCTTCAGAAATGGCGGGCAGAGAAGTTAAATAGCTGCTAGACTATTTCAACCATAACATTGCAATATCGAAATTATAAACCGCTCAGAAAGGTAAACTGTTGGATATTCTAAGAGTAACTGGAATGAAGACTACTGCTGCGTTTGTTGCTATTGCTTTTACGTAGAATTAATTTTAAAAGGTATGTGCTATTATTTTCCTACACTGCGCATACTTTAGTCAGTAGCGGTGAAAGGTTGACTTATCACACTTTGGAAGTCGGGAGAATATTGGCAAAATAGATAGGATCAACATTACAAGAAAAGTGTGCGACCGGCGCCAGAATAGCTATGTTTTCTATTCGGTAAACGACACATGCACGGCGTTCTTGCTACTGGCATCGCTTAGAAGCGCTTAACTTTAAATTAACAACGATGCGACAATGACCTCGAACCTGTCGCGCGACCATCGCGCGATGTAAATGCGACGGACTATAAACCAGCCTTAACTCCGGAGAAAGATAGCTACAGCGGAACACTCTACGTATCGGGAATACGCTCTGGGCGGGCACACTGTGTCAGCGATAAGAGCATACTTTGGCGAATACTAAACTCGGTGATATTTCTGCAATCCGGAGGTCTTGTTTTACGGCGTGTGAATGTAGCCATGCACACGAGTTGTAGGTTCCACATCCAGCTGTAGTCTCGCTTTCTCTCCCTCTCTCGCTCAAACGCTCTCACTCACACTCTCTCTCTCTCTCACACTGTCTTTCTCTACGACCAATGTAAGCCACCCATACGGGTGGCCCATCCAATGGTACAGCAGAGTCACGCTTGAGGACATTTTCCACTTGAACGACTCTACTGAGTGGTGCAATTCGCTATCATTAGGAAGGAAGGAATTGTTGGCAAAATATCTCAAGGGCATTACTGTCAAAGATGATAAACACGTGCACTATCCATGCAAGGCTCCCCCACGCTAGCTACCTTTAGGCCGGGATCCCTCCACGCGTACCACTAGCCACGTTAGCCATGGCCCCTACGCCTACCCTATTTGTGTTGTCCTACATGTATCCGTCTTGGTGTATCCATTTCACGATATGCCCGGCCATTTCCAAATACGATTGGCCCATATTGTATGTGTACTGGAATCGAGTTGAATGTTAAAATCCTGTATTTCCGGAATCCATTTTCAAGTTATCTATGCAGTACGCGCGTGACTACATTTAATACTTATGAGATAACTGGCCATGGAATGGCTAAATTTGGTCAAGGATATACACATATTTGCTTATTAAATATCCAATTGTGCATAAATGTGCACCCATACAGGGAGAAGTTGAAAAACAAATGTTGTTTTTTTCAAAATGGCGACCATAATTATTTTTCAGTCGGTCAACGAGAAGCGTGATGAACTCTGGAGTGTTATATTTCTTGATTAGCTATCAATTTTATATTGGATCCATGACTAAGCTGCATATTCTCATTGAGTGCTAACCCAAGCAACTGAAAACTTGACACATCGCTAATGCATATCGGGCCCGATGTCATCAATATATCAATCCTCGTTTTCTCCAACAAAGCATTGCAGGGGTTACTTGCTAACCAACGATATTTCTTTTCTATTTAGGTTTCATTTGAAAGATTCGAATAATTCGAATATTTATTCACATAATTATACGAATATTCGCATACCGATTTTTTTACGAATGGACTAGTGTCTTTTTCAAGGGCATCATTGGTTTGCGAATCCATAGCTTCCAAAAGGACTGGACTTTATTTTTCCTTTCCTCCATGGTTGGCTGCCACAAAGTGGGTGGCCATTTTCTTTGTCGACAGATACATGTTGGTGAACTCAGTTGTGAATTCATTAAAAAAATGGATTCTTAGTTTTTAGTTTGCTTTCGGCTACTGGAATGGGGTTCATTTCCTCGTCTATGAAGTCCATGCCGTCGGCATATTCCATCTCCAGTGTCATATCCAGTATGGGCACTGGGAAACTGCGGATTTGGTCATGTGGACTTTCCCTGTAGAGGTTTGAATGCATCAATACGGTAATGGGTGAAAGGCACAGGACTCTGGGTCATCGCCATGCGGGGAGCCAGATTAATGTCTCACACTCTGTTTACTTCAGAAGTGACTCGTACTCTCAGTCTCGTGTCTGCAAGTAGTAGTCTCACTAGTCGTAGCTCGTCGACAATGCAACTGGCCTGGTGTAGTACAGGTAGTATCGCTGATCGCTTAATTGTATCGAATGCTCGTGACATGCCAGTGTACTGTTTGTGGAAATACAAGTGCCTTGTCGTGATTACTGACATATGCCCATGCAATGTATGCTCAGTTGCGTCCGCCATTAAGGTCACCTTCATATGGAGTCATCGATCGTGTCTCGGATGCAGCTTAGAGTACCATTGGATAGGCTGTTGCCATACACTCTTGAAGAGGACAATGCGCCGATAATTGGCTGATGATCCACGTGAATAGTTCGATAACTGTGCCATGGCCTACAACACCGATGGGAGGGTGGGGACATAACATCGGAAGTGGGTAGGTGCGTGACCGGATTTGTGGCAGTGCCACTTGCATATTTGACTAGTGCATCGGTCATACCATGAGATGCGTATGCACGTGGATTTCTCCGGGCTTTATGTGCCTTTTCAAACTCTGCTGTTTTAATTGGTGTTAGTGCTAAGTTGGGTCGCCTGAAAATAAGTGCGTGAGCTCACTGTCATTGACACTGAAATGCCATATTGAACCATTCTCAAGGAGAAAAGAGTAATCACAAGTGTGTATGTATCATGTGCATCAGTAGTCAGGTATGGGCAGTGCTACTCGGTAATATAATGTCTCAGTTGTCATAGTGAGAAAGTATTAGCAGGACTGTCAGAATTACAAAGAGATTACTGTCGAGGCTGATTACGATTTATAATGACACAGGGCTATTGGGCGAGGGGCAGAGGCGATACTTCTTTACGACAATTGCTTCAAAATACATAAACCAACTTAAGAATGATAAATCCTAATTTGGTCGAGGTCGAAATTACACTCCGCGTGACTCGTTTTATCGAGGCCATGTCCATTATAGATGCAACATAACACATCGGATCTCCATGTAGAGTACTATTTACGTGTGGGCATTGCTACCATGTGGGATAATGTCCAAGGCGATATCGTGAGAGAATATTATCACGACTGACATGATTAACAGAAGAATACAAAGAGATTGCTTTCGTTATAGAATAGTATTGCAGGCCACGAAAATTACACGTTCCGCGGTCCGGGGTAACCACTTTTTTCCTGCCGGACAACCAAATGTTAACCCACTGGTAGCCCTGGGTAATAACCTAGATAATGTGTTATTTTCCCTGCCTGCTTATGTACTCGTGGTCACTAATTATTGTATTCAGTCTTAATCCTTTAACACTAACATTTTTTCAAGAAAGTTTCAATTTTCTCATAGAAAATGTCAATTTGCAGACCAATAGAAGGCGGTTTTTGAAAATGTACCACTAGAATGACTGGCGCTGTTATCGAGACAGTCATCCCCGTGGTAAATTTTCAAAAGGAGTATTATCTTGGTCTGCAAATGGATATTTCTGAAGACCACTGCAGAAGCCATTTTTGGTCCATATGACAAATAAAGGGTTACTATAATGGTTGAGTATTTACAATGATTCTGTAGTCTGCATAGCTTACAGCAATACATATTTTCAACAGACTTTACAGAAATGGGGACACCTGTAAGTACAATTGGACAACCTAATTTAAATGGCATACTTGCAAATGGGGGCAACACATTACCTTTCTAATTTTCGAGCCCTATATTGGGTGTAAAGGATGTGAGGCTTATTTACGCGTGTAGAAATAGCGAAAACTGACTAAGCATGAGCAATACGAGTTGGACACTATCGAAAGTATGCCGCGCCGCACCCCACAGCGGCCCCCCATCCTGGCACCCCCAGATGCTTGCCACTGATATCCCATGATACGGTACACATTTAAAAAGAGGAGGACAATTAAAACTGCTTTTGATATGTGACTGCGGCAGAAGGTAGTCGGAATTTGAATCAGCACGAATAAATTGCCCTTAAACATCGCCACTATGTCGACACCTATGCACCATTACCGGACACCGATGTCTGGACAGCATAATTCCCAATGATGCACTATACAAGATGCGTAGTACATCGCCGCTGTTCGTAAATTTCGTCCAGCAAAGATGTTCCATGTTTGGCCATGTGCTAAGCATGCCAGGCGGAGCACAGGCGAGGATGGTGTTGCATAAATATGTTAAGTGTGCTACACGGTGCCTCAAGAAACCAAGACAGGAGAATCAAGAATGTATCTAAGGAAGCTAACGATTCTGGCTGAGAATGTGCATAGTGTGCAAACACGAACAAGGACTGATTGCAAGTATGTGATCTTCTACTACACAGCCGCAGAATACAGTAATCATGCATACTATGTCTTGTCGAGTGCACACACCCTAAGTGTATGTACATGTTCTGTGTCGTGTTAAGTAGTCTTAGATTATGACGATTTGTCACAGTGTAAACAGCATTCAGATTTTCCAGATAAGGTCACTGATTTTCTTAATTTGTTTTGATTTTTCTGATTTTGAAGGAGCACGCCAAAAGTCGTTGACTCACAATGTATGGTCACACATTGTCCTCTCTTAGAATGTGTGGGTACATCGGATTTGTATGTTCCCAGATATCCTCAAATCTCAAATTTGATTCGATTCGGATATTGCCTCTTGTATCCGGAATATGGAAATGCACTTGCATGGCAAGTTGTTTTCTTGTGTTTAAATAAGTTCTAAATCATATCTTCAGTAGCTTAGATACAGCTTCGGACACACTGCCACATACACGCCCGCCCGCGTGCCCGACCGCACGGACGCACACACGCACAAACGCACACACACGCGCGCGTGCGCACACACATGCACGCACGCACACACATGCACGCACGCATGCTCGCGCACATGGATGCAACACACGGCTTGCAAGTGTGTATGATGGCAATCACTGCATGTGTTCCATGGTGAAGTTGGAATGGCTGTTGCATACCACTGTGTAATGCACATAAATCAAAGTATAGCTGCATTGTTACATTGACATCGATATGCATCACAACAAATAAATTGTGTATCCATTCATGACGTCATCCATTATGATGTGATTCTATACAGTACGTAGATGAGTGTGACGTCATATGATGGGTGCTTTCTCTGGACAGGTGAATTATGGCCTCAGATACTCGGATCACTAAGTTATAAGCAACAGGTTACTTTATTATATGTTTTATCTCATAAACACAGTATTGTTCAGAATATATCCATGTCTTCATTACACACACCATAATCAAGTTCCAATTGCATAGAGAATGTCGTATAGAGACATAGCACACTAGCACAGAGCGTCTGTATCCTGCTATATCCCAGGAACTTATCTGCAAGTGCTTCCATGTCTGAGGAACCTGAGACAATAATTCGCTCTTCCTGGCCAAATTTCTATTACAGCGATACTGCTGAAACAGGAATCGCCAGTGGCTTTGGTTTAAACGTGATTTATTTGTTCAGATGGAAGCGCGATAAGACTTAGAGTCTTATGCCCGTGTCTCCCATACACATACAGATTATTCAAAACTTTTTTACAACAAAATGGCGGCAAATAATAATAGTTTAATTAATTGTAGTCTATTGGTGTGCATAAGTATGTGAATGTTGAGTGTGAGATGGGGGAGAGTAGGAAGAAAGACCGAGATAGAAAGGGAGAGGGGGAAAGAGGGTGGGGGGTGGGGGGGAGAGGGTGAGAGATAGAGAGGGCGAGGAATAAGATCAAATGGAAGAATAGCAGAGGTGAGCTCTAGGTGCTGCCTTCGCCCCGACCTGTACGTGTTGGGCTGCTGTCCATTTACCCCTTAAACTATCAGTTCACAAACAGGAAGCTACTGAAAGCGGTTGGTGTTAATTATGTACTGACATACCGTATTACAGATCAGTTTGTTCATTTCCAAGTTGGTAGTGTAAGTCCCGTATAGAAGCTGGTTGACCGTAAGATTAGCAAGAGAAATATCGTTCTAGGCAAGCTGATTTTGGAAAACGACTCTTTGCTCGTTAAAAAGGGCACAATGTACGAGGTAGTGGTTTGTAGATTCATCATTGTGCCCACAAGAACAACTGGCAGATTCCGACAGAAAGTTGTCAAATAGATGTCGGTTTAAAGAACTACAACCATGTCGGAGCCTGCATAGCATTATGTTGGCAAACCTCGGGCCTACGTAATACCACTCAGGGGGTTGTCGTATGCATGACATAGCCTTGAGTTTGCTTTTAAATTCTAGAAGAGTGACAGAATCTCTCACCGGCACAGGAAGCATATTCCAGGCGCGGATCGTTGCTGGGTAAAAGGATCCATAGAAGAGCTCAGTACGGCAGCGGAATGGAGTGAAGAAATTTGGATGACAGATATTGTAAGGATTTCGATAGTGTGGGAAGATGGTTGACGAGGACCTCACATGTCATCCCGTTAATAAGTTTAAATAGCATAGATAATCTATGAAATTCACGTCTGATTGACAACGTTTCGATGCCTGTTTCTAAGTACAGGTCTTCAGTGCTCGCACTACGTGTCATTCCACATACCGTTCTGAGACCATCTTTTTGGATATCCTCTAGCCGAATTACAAGATATTGTGGAATATTATCCCACACAACATCTGCATATTCTAACGATGGTCTAATACATGTTTTGTACATGATCTCGAGAGATGTACGGGCTAGAATATATTTTAGACCTTTAAGTAAGGAGAGTTTGTGTTGGGCGTTTGCTATGAGATTACTCACATGGTTAAGCCAATTCCCTTTGTTATTAAAGGTAATGCCGAGGTGCTTATGATTAGTTGATGGTAGAATTTCAGAATCTTTGAAGTTGATTGAAAAGGATGTGGGCTCGTTGCGCACGGAAAAATTAGAGATGTTGTTTTCGAGGCATTACACTCGACGGGCCACATGTTTGCCCAATGCGTCATGGTCAGTAGATCGTAATCGAGTGTGGCAGTGTGTTCTTTTAGATCATCTGACATTACATATAGGCACTTGTCATCAGCAAAAAGTCTAATATTGTGAATTATATTGCTGGGCACGTCATTAATAACAACTAAGAATAACAAAGGACCAAGCACAGAGCCTTGTGGCACTCCAGCATGTAAACGAAGTAGGGTGGACTCATTGCCGTTTATAACTACTCGCTGGTATCGGTTTCCAAGATAATTTTCGAACCATGTAAGTAGATCTCCACAGATACCAAAATTCCTAAGCTTCTGTAGGAGGCCGCGATGCCATACTCGATCAAAAGATTTAGATATATCGAAGAATAGAAAGATTATTTCCTTTTGATCGTCAAGGGCTTGAGTAATATCCGTGTAGATATCAAGCAGTTGATTTACTGTAGAATGTGATGGAAGAAAGTCAGACTGATAGAGAGTGATATCATGTCTAATATAGTTATAGATATGTTTAAAAACGATTCTCTCCATAACTTTACTAAGACAACTCAACAGTGATATTGGTCGATAATTTGAACATAAGCGCTTGTCTCCTTTCTTGTATATAGGAGTTACATTAGCGATTTTCCAAGAATTGGGGAACTGATCTGCACACTAGAAAGTGAGTAATTAAAGAACCGTGCTAGTATTGGGACCAATACGTGTTGGCTCTCGAATAAGAGTTTCGGACTTAATTTATCCGGGCCAACAGCTTTAGACGTGTCCAGATTGGACAGTACATCGGAGATCTCAGTGTTTGATATTGTAATTGAGTGGAGAGTATTGTCCGTATACATAGATAGAGGCGGTAAGCTGGCATTAGCATCGTCAATTCTCAATATTATCGGTGATAGTTTGGCATTTGTCAACACTTGTGTTAGGCGGCCGGTAAATTACACACAATAATAAACCAGGGCGGTCGTGAATCTCGACCCATATCATTTCAATGCCACGACATTCATATTCAATACGACGGGTAGTTGCCACGTTGTTAGAAATATAGACGCACACGCCTCCCCACGGCTGCTGGCGGTCCATCCAATAAGGCTCTTGGAAACCAGGTTGTTTGATTAAACTGTTGTTAATATTGTGGGTAAGGTGGCTTTCAGTAATGGCAATGATTTCAAAGTTGGACAGATTAGCTTCGATAAGATGTATTTTATCTTTGAGGCCGCATACATTGAGGTGGACACCAGACATTTCTGAGCAGTGGCTTTCCAGCTAGCATGCCCGGTGTGACTGGCCATTGATTTGGGAAAGATTCAAACTGGTCCATGACATATTCTATGTCATGCAACATGTCTGGCAATCTCCATTGCTACGATATGGGCAACATTTCTGGCAATCTCAATTGCTACGATATGGGCAACATTTCTGGCAATCTCCATTGCTACGATATGGGCAACATTTCTGGCAATCTCCATTGCTACGATATGGGCAACATTTCTGGCAATCTCCATTGCCACGATATGGGCAACATTTCTGGCAATCTCCATTGCTACGATATGGGCAACATTTCTGGCAATCTCCATTGCGACGATATGGGCAACATTTCTGGCAATCTCCATTGCTACGATATGGGCAACATTTCTGGCAATCTCCATTGCTACGATATGGGCAACATTTCTGGCAATCTCCATTGCTACGATATGGGCAACATTTCTGGCAATCTCCATTGCTACGATATGGGCAACATTTCTGGCAATCTCCATTGCTACGATATGGGCAACAGTTCTGGCAATCTCCATTGCTACGATATGGGCAACATTTGGACACAACTCAGCCTGAATGCTGACATAGACTAATGTTGTTGGAGCAAAGGTATACGATCAAATTGGTTTCAACATATTAAACAGAATATGCATTAAATAGTAAAGACATGCAATTAGTACACCTCTAATAACAGTATCTAAGACAGTACATATATCGATGTCAAACGCTAGAATTGCGACACACTGCGAGCTAACAGATACATTATTGTAAAACGCATATGAGTATATAAGATCACGGATGCCTGCCAGCAGCATACATAGAGTAATGTCAGTATCGAGATTCGCACAATTAGACCAATCTCTGTAGCAAGAAAGTATCCAAACTCCATCTAGGGTTTTCGTGATACTGTATTCCCATTTTCATGCTTGAAAAGTGATTGCCAAATCTGCTCGTCAACATTCGTCAGCTCACCTATATTAGTCTCAATTATATTTCTTGAGAGTTGCCGAACACATTTGATAAGGAATGTATGTGATGGGGATCTGGCTTTATTGCACAGCTGTATTCCTCAGTATCATGTTATTATTACTATCGTTCGGGACAGAATATGTTGCTACTTGCTATTCATTATTCATGTTATATATAATGCTTTCTGATACTCGCAGTGTCTGTCTAACAATATAGGCAGTTGTCTTGCTACAGGGGCACCTAAAAAATACAGTGGCACTTCTATTCGCTGTGATATCCATTGAACCGCTAACCAGGAAGCATTGAGAACAATATAGAACAGAAAGACACGCTCACGATATAACCGTGTATAATGACACATGATGTGTATATGTGCTCAGGGAACATCAATCATTATTTTTCCCAGACAACTGTTGATGTTTCAGACCAAATGATACAGTATGCTTGCCAATTCAATTGCATCACGTTGCATTACATTAACAGCATTCAATAAGGTGTACTACTAATCGCAATTAAAGACGCAGTAGGCATACATAACATGTGGGTCAGAATATCCATTTTCTGCAACTCTTGATAGAACATTTTATGTAATAAGTGGCTCATACAGTGGCGTCTATAACACCATTTCCAATATCTGCGTGCACAGGTATGGCAGAAATGGGCGTAGAATGGTCGCGAGACTTATAAAAAATATCAGCAAATTTGACAGATCGTATGCTTGACAAACAGATGGACACATTTTAGTTCCGAGTCATAACTAAAAACTGGTTCCAATAGCAAAAGCACAGTTAAGTATGTTTTAATTTCGCGAGGGGACAGATAGTGGTTTGCCACGACCAATATCAGGCCCCTTGTTTCAAGGGCATAATATGGGACTATACAGCCTGAGCCCTAGAAAGATCACAATGCAATATATAAAGCAACGTTACGGATGATAACATGCGAATGCAAACATTACTGTCCAAATTGTCCGCTCACAAGGGAGATCTAAGCAGGTGTGGAGACAACCCAAATGGCAGATATTACATGCATATAGCCTTATTATTGCTTTTTGATCAGTGTGTTCTCAACGAGTCCTAACTAAATAAAGTGCTTAAATGTTGTGGTTTTGAATCGCCTACATGAGCTCACATGTTGCAGTTGTATAAGATGGGGCACACCAGCTGGCACGCTAGAAAGAACACAATGCAATATATGAAACAACAAGAGAGACGATAAGACCAGAATGCAAACATTGCCCAAAAGTACCATTCTATAACTCGCCCGAGACAGGGATCCAAAGCAAATTATACCCGGCCCAGTATAGCTAAGATTGGACACACAGCTTAACCAATTGTATTCTTTAAACCCAGAAATTTTGGAAAGTGATGCTACAGTTAAGGTGACACGCATTGTATTTCATCTAAGGTACCACTTAGCGGAGAGATCTAAGCAGGTGCGCAGAAAACCAAATGTCATGCATTATATACACTCATATAGCGACGTTATTTCATTTAATTTGATCTCTGAATTAATTCTCTCTTTAAACGATTGCTTTATAACAGTTTGTGACATTTATGTACGAACGACGGTGGTGTGGAAACGGGAAAAATTAGCTGAGCATCTCGTTTTCCTTAGCGGAAACCATCCTTATGATAAGCCGCAGGTGCAAATTGACGTGTATAGTGATGATCAGTGACAGTAATAGGTGAATTTCCAGTTGCAAATATTCAACTCCCTAATGCTTGTGTCTAAGGCAGCTAAACATGTCAGTCACAATGATGTCACCCTATGGCCTACTCACCCATAACGCATTGCACGTGTGCAGTGTGGGATTAATGTGTATTGGCCACTGGAGGAGTCGATATACCACTCAAGTATCTAACGCCAGGATCACAATATATGTTTGCCTAATCAGACAATAGCTAATTAAAAGTCATGCAATAACCAGCTGCATTATAACCGTTTGCTATATTTGCAAATTAGTAAACACATGTTTAATATTCTGAGGTGTTGCTAACATATACAGCCACAAACCTCTGAGTTAAATTATATTCAACATATAGAGCAGCTTGTCTATATATCCAATTTACATTTCAAATGCTGTGACCCCGGTGCTCACATATTTAAGCTCGGTTTAATTACGAATAGAATGTGTGTCGAGCTGTGCTAAAATGGTTGAGGGCAAGCTAGCCTTGGATCCGTCTCATGGATGCCATATGTGATGGCAGGTGCTAGCATGCAGCAGACAAAATGGTGATTATCTGACAACGCATTTGATGATGTAGTACCACACACTACAATATCATACAACATACTCCATTATGTAATTTGAGGTGATACACACTATCAGACATCAGAAGTAAATACTGCTGCATCTGAGCATGTGCAAGCCGTCTCTCTTAATAAACGTGATTTCAGAACCAATGCCCATTGAATGTGTATGCAGCGCAATGTAGGCCTACTTGCTGCTGTCTGTGCACATCACCCAAGGAGCGTCCATGCTTGGCTATCTGCTAAGGATGCAAGAAGACACACCCAGACACGTATAAGGAACCCGTAACTATAGGGTCAGCGGGGTGAGCGAGGTGGCATTACATACACAGTTTAAGCATGTCGCGAAGTATCCTCAAGAGAAGCCCTGTAGAAGTTGTGTGAATGCTAAATAGTTTAGCTGAGGCCAACCTACAGTGGTCAAGGCGGAGAAAGACTAATTGCAGCCGATGGGTATTTTGTTCTACTACTACAGCTGCAGAATACAGTAATCATACAGTTAGGCATACTTGATTTGTGATCAGAGAGAGAAACGTAATAAAAGACCACACAAGACAGAAGGAAATCTTAATGAGGTTAGGATTGTCGCATATGATAACACATTGGAGAATGTTGAAGAAAGCTGATGCAGCAGAAAGACGTGTCCATTGCTTTCAGCGACAGGCAACAGCCACTCACCATAGATCATCAAACCTAATTAAATGGTATTGGTCGTATGTGCCATGGTTTGTAGGATATGATGACATTTGAATTCATATTTACGAACCACAGTTGGCTGCATACATAATATACAGCACTACACATGTAATCAATATACGTTCAATACAATGAAATCCCTCTCTTAGCTATTATGCATGCTCTGACACGACACGCTGTAGCAAGCGATTAATAAGATATACTGTCAACACATGGCCTGAAATCTTTTTCAGATTTCGACATATATATATTGGCATTCTGTCGGGTCCTCCTCACAGTTGTATATCCACTGTTTAATCCCCGGCTTGTTCACATATCTGGTAATGCACACCACATCAATACAAATTAATAGCTACCGAATATGGGCATATGTTTCTAGGTCAATCAGATGCATTTCAAGAACTTCGACTCCACAGAGTTAGATGAGAAATGCAACTATCATTCGCTTGTATATTTAGTAGCAATCTCTCATATGCATATTGAGTGAATATATAAAAATAAATTCGCAGGTGGTTAGTTGCAGCTGGTATAGCGGTTGGCCAGGAGGTGGCTTTCGTTCAAAAATGCGATTCATCAGGACTGTCTGACGTAGATTTGTATAGAAAGCTTGTCAAAATAAATTAAGTTAGTCTCTAAAGGTACCGCCTATGAATCGCATTATAATTCTAACACTCGCACACGACTACCACAATTGTACATGTGTAGATAACTATGATTAACATGGTATTTTCGCAACGTATTTGCTAAATAATGTACCTAGAGAAACGTGTTTCAGCATCAATACTAACACAAGGAACGCACGTTACGCTTATAAAGAACCTTTTTACGAATCGAACCTGACAAGTAAGCAAGGACGACACCAGCGGCTCAATTGTATTGTTTTCCACGATAGATGGGCTAATTAATTGTTATTTATATGGGTCTAGCCACATAACAAGTTTATCTATTATTCAAGGATATCCGCATACACTCTGATTTAACTTTAACTATGTGATCGTTAAACTGTTTGATTTCCAAAGTTATCGCCACAGAAAACAACTATAAACGCAACAACTTCTACTTGTAATGTCCGTGCTTGAGCACACGTGCGTGTGTGTGTGTGTGTGCACGCGCGCCGGATTGTGTGCGTGCGTTCGTACGTGTATTGGTACTTAAGGCGTTTCCTAATGGAAACGATCATGAATTTAAACAATATTACGAATTGACATGACGCTTTTTCAATTTATTCCTGGAAATACACCGATCGTTTCAGGAATGTCAAGCATTCGATCGGGAAAGACATTACACGAGCTAAACACACATTTGAGCTTCGAAGACACACTGTATCATGCTGTTCGGTATTTAGAATGAGATTAGAAATGTCAGTGAATCTGCTTAGCTATATGACGGTCATAAGTATATGTCTAGACGCAGTAGTATCTTGTGTTGAGCCTCTGTTTGTCTCGGCATCCCTCTCTCCCCAAGCACTAGACAAAAGGGTTTACTAAATACACGGCACTCCCACGTATTCTAATAAGCTATCATTAACACGAAGGAAACCGATGGAAAAATATCTCAAGGGTGTTACTGTTAAAGCTAATTGGTGTTGTACTACGGATATCCGGCTTGAGGTATTGATTTCTAGCTCTACCACGACAATCGTTAACTGAACTCCGCCAAAACTGTGCGTGTCCTTGTATCGAATTGTAATTGTGAGACCACAATCTCCAGCATCAACATGTCAAGTTAACCATACAAAGATTAGATTATTTTAAATAGAGATACGAAAAAAAATCTTTTATGACTAAATTTGTTCAAGAATATCATGTTTTTCACTTATTAAACGTGCATTTGCAATGCAAAGAGAAGCCTATTTGTGAAGATGTATCAGTGAAATGAATGGTTCAGTTAACGAGCCACCAATTCCTGTTGCAAATCTTCAAAATAGTCTTCTTTTGGAGGTCAATTGGACAGTCTACAAGACCACTGGACTATCTGTTTTATGGCGGCTTCATCATGCTGTTTTCGTTCTGCCGCGTGTACACGGTCTAAATATGTGTTCCATTTTTAACAGTTTTACCCAGTTTTGGTTGTGTGAAATAATATTGTACACGTTTTCTAAACTTTGTATTACTACTAATCACATTGGGAGGGACACTACTTTGATGTATTGTGTGGGACAATATTAGGGACATTCATCTTGATTCATGCTTCATGAAATTACAGATTGAAATGGCGGATTCATCTGCTAAATGAAAAGTCAGACTCACAACACTAACCAGCACAATTAATTTGAAATGTCTAGTCTAAGTACCTAGACACGGATGAATCAAGACATGAAGAACAGGCTGGTCGCAAGAGTCATGAGAAGAACGGCACCGTCTTGCAATAACCGCATATACTCGTGACGCTGCCATCTTGCCAAACAACATCTGAGTATACATCAGGGAATAAGTAGACTTAGGCAATGCAGGTAGGGTCCATTCTAGTAATAGTCTTATCTGTGATGATGAACAAGAACCGCGTGCAAAGGTTAAATGAAAGACGTGACATTTCCTGTCCTACTTATAAGAAAGTAGCATCTGTCCTACCCCTAAGCGAAGAGAAAATCATGGCATTATATTCCTGATTATCGACTTAAACCACCCGCTGTGCTTCTCGTGGCTGGGTGTGATGGATGCTTATGCCCAAGCTACTAGGTTATGAACGACCTTTTCCAAATCACTGTAAAGGGAAACATCGATCTAAACTGGCCAGCTCACAGTCAGCCATCGTGTTCTCAGACGTAGTCCTGCTGACTGTTTAGCAAAGTGCATATATACTAACAATGTTAAATTTGTTCTAACAATAAACATTTAAACAATCTTGATGCAGCTATAGCCACAACGATGTCTATTATAAACGCTATCAAAACTCGAAAGAAATTCCATGATGGGCTTAAGGAAGGGCTGCAGACCCCTGTATACAGGAGAAAGAACGCCGGAACTGACTCCAACAACTACAGAGGGGCAACAGTTATGCCAGCGATAGGAAAGTTAATCGAAGTGCTATTGGGAGTAGATCTAGACAAACAACTGTTACCAACACAGAGCATCATGCAAACAGGCTTCACCAGTGGCGTTACATCTTTGCAAGTAGCATTTCTAGTCAGAGAAGCAGTAAAGCAAGCACATGATCACGGCATGGCTGTAGATGAAGCATATCTCAAAGCAAAGACTACATTTGATGTGGTATATCAGGGTAATCTTTATAAGCACGTTACATGGATGGGATATATGATGCTCTATGGATAAGAAGCGTTAGTCAGAATGCTGTGTCAAAGGTAAAGTAGAATGGAAAGCTGTCAAGTTCATTTACTATTCTACAAGGTGTATTTCAGGGATGTATTATCCCAACCAACCTGCACAAGAGACACACAAACCAACTCCTTCTAGAGCTTGATAGCAATAACAAAGGAATCATGGTCGGGGTAACAGAGAGTGCTAGCCCACGTGTAGCTGGTGATGTAACCATAATACTAAGCACAGAATCGACTTACATCCCCAGTTATATTTAGGAACTCCATATGCATATGCTAGGAGATACAAGAATACCAAGGCGCTAAGAGTGCACTCATCACAACTGGCAATTATGCTCAGAACAACAAGCGGGAAAGTCCATGGGAGATTGGAAGGCAACATATATAATGTGTTAACACCGCTACTCATCTAGAGATACAGAGAGATGGCCAGGTGGGAAGTAGCAGAGCTACATGCGAAAATAATTACAAGAAGGCTCGTAGATTCCTATACCATTTATTAGGAGCATGTATGCATGGTAATGGAGGGGCTCCACATCCAGTTTTGAGAAGCAAGCTAATAGCTTAAATTATGCCCGTGCTGACATATGGTAAGGAATTTGTGCTACCAGGCAAGAAAGAAGCGGAGTTCCTGGAAAGGGAATGTAGAGGTATTCTCAGCACACCATTCACTCTTCCAACTACAGGTGCACCAGTTCCCTGTGTATCACTACTCGGTATACGTTCTATTGAAGCGACCATAGATGATAACATACTACACTTTCTTGGTAAGCTGTGCCGTAACAAGAACACATCTAAAAATGAAGTGTAATGCAGACAACTAGTGTTTAAAGGGTTTGATGGTGAAAGTTGGATCTGCACGGCCAGAAGACTGGCAGCCAAATATACACTTCCATATGCGCATACTATCATAGATACTCCGCTCTCAAAGAACACCTGGAAGACTACAGTAGACTCAGCCATTGACAGATATTGGCTAAAACACTTCAAATCTAAAGGTGAACTATGCCCATCAATGAACATATCATCAGATAAAGTAACGTCCAACAGTCCACACCCAATAATAACACCAATCAACAACAGTCCAATAGATGTTTACAGAGCCATAGTGAAGTATTGGTTAGTGCCAGGAACAGTTCAGCTGCACACAAGCTGAGGATGAACTCATGGCTCAGTACCTGATCAAAACTGGATGTTATGTCTAGATGAAGATGAGTCCATTGAACACTTTATGCTAAGCTGCTATCTAAGCCAATCATGCAGGCAACATATTCTGAAGCAGGTACTGGCCGAACTGGCCGTATGTAGTGACTCAGAATTACTGGTAAACCCTTCAAGGGGATGATAGTATGATGTGCAGTTTCTCTTTGACATAAGTCAAGCAGCACTACCTACAGCCATAACCCACAAACTTGAATTTCATACTCGCAGTCTCTGCTATTCCCTCTACCATTTCAGAAAAAGAAGGCAATCGCAGTTACCGGCAAAACACGGTAACCGGATTGTACCAGACCAGAGATGTACAGATATATGAAACCCGTACTAAACGCTGATATGCTCTTCAAAACGAATCTTTTAAAACAGTTCTCATAAGATGGGGGGGGGGGGGGGGAGTGCACTACCACGTCAAGGGATGTCAGGAAAGAATTAATAACCAATCTACATAAAAACGAATGCTTGCCAGTCTACAACAGAAAACGCAAGTCTAATTTCTCTACCCACGCCTGCTTCTTTGGTAAATGACCTTACCATGTGGCGCCTATTAGTCATAACCGTATACAGAAGTACGCGCGGGCATCGTGTACAAGCAATAGGGCGGATATTTACGCTGATATTGACTACTTAGTATATTGTAAACATCATCTCTCCATGGTCAATCTATAAGTAACAATGAATTGCGCCTAAATACAAGCTAGTAAGAGGATGTGCAATTAATAAGTTAATCACGTGTGAATAAGGTAACACGTACGAGTGGAAATACGCGTTATCTGCTATGCAGCCGTATGCGGTAACATGTACGAGCGGCAGTACGTGCTACCTGTGTGGATAGAGCAGTGACCACGCCCTTTCAAGATCAGATATGTTTTCAATAAAAGTAGTCATAATACGAACATCATTTACGATACAATATATAGTCAAAGCGAACAAATCAGTAATTTTGCTGAGATCATGCGCCAACGTCAATTTACACATTCCGCTAAGGTTCATTACCCTCTCCTTCCAAATCCTCCAATAAATAGATACAGTATTAAATAAAACATTTCGTGAAACATGTCTCATGTTCACACCTATCACTCCCATGAGCCAATTGTAATCACGATTGTATGCACCTCATGCATTTTAAGGGCCTCGCTTGGGGTAATATTACACTGTGAGATAATGTTCCAGGTGGCGTAGTGAGAGAGTATTAAGTGAACTGAAACGGTCAACAGCATATTACAAAGTAGTTGCTATCGACGCTGATCAAGATATAGAAAGCTTTTGGGAGAGGGGAATAGGCAACAATCATTTACGACATACACGTGCTTAGAAATACAGAAACCAAATTAAGCATAATAACTCATAATTTGGACACTGCTGAAATTATACTCCAAGTGATTCGTTATATTGTAGCCATTATATATACGTTGGCCCATGAATTCACAGAAACCTATTTCAATGTATGCTTTTGCATATTTTGAATCTAATCTGACCTGGGCAGCAACAGCGCCCACACAATTAGCTTTTAAAACATAATGTTTATTACAAAGTAAAGCCATCAAAGACATACAATGTGTGCGCGTGCCAGACATGTACATGATCTGGAGATAGATACGTCATTCATCACACAGATTGACTGTGACCGCATCCCATATGTGGCGTATTTGACTATGGCGTCACATAATGGACCTTTCCATTTTTAGCTATGCCCCGCCCATCACTAGCTAAGCTCCACCCACACCTCGCCGTGTTTGGATTGATCGATCCCCGAATACCCTAGATATCAATTTCCTGAAAACCATACAGGGAAGCTGTTGAATATTTTGTAACTAATTAGACTGGGTACTGTTGCTGCCATAGGCAGCAACAGCGCCCAGTCAAATTAGTTTCAAAATATTCAACAGAATATTTATTAAATATTAAAAGCAAACAATTTGTACAACAGCCCATAGACCGTCATCAAATATGCGTTCGTGACGTACGTATCGACGTCATTCATTATGATGTCATTGTACACACCACGCAGTTCATTATGACGTCATATGATGGGTGGGTACTCCGGAAAGGTGAATTTGCTGAGCTGTCTTAAATCCAATTGTATCCTTTTTTTTAATATCATACAAGTGGTGCTGTGCTAGTTGTTCAAGTACTATTCCCTATGTTGCAATATGTTGATGACATGTAAGTGTAGTATTAACAAGTCGTTTCTACAGAAGCCTTAAATGGAATAATTCCGCACACTATCGTGCAGTCTCGATGAGAGGCAGATTGAATTTCGATCCTTGAACACATGTTATTCAAATTGTGGTGCGAGATGTTGCTGATCTCGCATGGCATTTTCTTCTTCCCCAGAGCTAAATCCGTTTTAGTCGTTTCCACAACACATGCTTGTTATGTAAGTTTGGTAATGGTAACTGTGATTGACCCCTGCTTGAAGAGCAATTGTCCCTCTGAAAGGCAATGCATGTTTTTATCCGATGACGCGTTTCCAATTGTGCCATGTACCCGTCCAATAAGTGTTCCTTATTGGACGATGCAAAACCTGTATTGGACAGTAAAATCTGTATTGGATGCGGCTTAAACTCGTTATTGCAAGTTAAACTTTCTCCTTATTAAGTGCTTGACGTTGCGTTTTCAAGCGAGGTAACTTCGATTGCGTTGACAACAATAGTCTGCTACATGTATGGTCAGGGTACTTGTTTCTAACAGGGTGTTCTTTCTAGCTGTGCTCCTTTTTACGTTCTCCATCACTCGTTGTTTGGTGACATCGCCAACATATTTTTATCTTCAATACATACATCATTTGTACATAGAATTTGAGGATGTATTTATCAAAATCCAGCAGAAATAAGTAATCATTTTACCAACCTGTTTATTGGACGTGTCAAAACATATGTGTTCACTATTACTTTTATGGTACATAGCAATCTTCATACCTGGTAAAGAAATTACACAACCTAGTCCAATCAGATGGCATATGCCAGTTGCTGTCAAACACGGCGTATTAAGTAGACAAAATAAGGTTGTTTATACGGACTAAGCAGACAGCTGGAATAAGCATTCATATGTTTGTCTGCGTAATCCAAAACCCATGTACAAAATTGTTTCTGTGCGTTTCGTTTAAACATATTGTGCTTTAGTGTTAAATTTACATTCCAAATAATGATATTCATGTGTTAAATTATTTTTAAATACCGGTTTTACGGAAGTAAACTAGATTCTTTATTGAGCCGTGTATGCCATCCAAATTATATAAATGCATAAAAATAAGGATTACGCAGGCTCGTCTACATGTGCAAATAAAAAAATACCTTGTGGGAAGTAATTTCGATGGCAATTCGGGATGGGTTCTGCTCAGAAAGCTTAAATGAAAATAATAGCTAAAATATCGCCGTTGAATGAGCTCTTCGGTTGAGATTGTATATAAATGCATAGAAATAAGGATTAAGCAGACACGAGCGTATTATTGCAAATAAAAATACAATTTTGCTATATACTTAACACAGTAAGTTAGAAATAGCATGTGGGAAGTAATGTCAACGATTGGTTGTGACAGCTAGATTTAACTGAGCTCAGGAATTTTAAATGAGAATTAGCAAAATACCCGGCGATCTTCCCCGTTATCCGGGCTCGCCTCACGCATCCTGGACGTATTCCCGACACATTTGACCTTGCGCCTCATTAGCAGATGATTTACTACTGGACGTGCGTATCACGTCGTATTAGCGCAAGCGATACATTAGTGAACTTATGTATAGCAGAGAAAACATTTTCAGGAAATATATTTTCGACTGTCTTGAATTTGAGTGTCATTAATTACAATCAATAATTATCATTAATAAGCTAATCCACTACGAAAGTGGTGCGCGTTTCCCGGCAAAGGTGGGCAACCAACACACTATCTTTCAAGGTGGACTTGTGTAGCGCTAGGTTATATAAGGATGTGTAGGCACATATTGAATAAGGTAAAACAATGGATTTTAGATTCTAGTGTATTTCTCGTAAGTATATCATAATATCAGATATATAGGCCTATATAGCCATAATCGATAACCCTTCATTGACACGTTTAACTGGTTATTTGAATCATTTGTCATATTTAGTCTTACCGCCTTCTTCCTATGGCGGGTATGGCGAAAGAAAACCCCAGACTAGTTTAAAACAATACGGGCATGCTTGTTGCAAACGGGAAATATTGTATTATTTATAGTTTTTAAAACAGATGCCATGGCAAACCTGAAGCCAGTCGTCGAAATGTTTAAAATTCTTCAACTGTCCCCAGTGATAGGTAGGCTGGGGAAGCCATAAACATATTGAACATTAATTACCAAATTTGGCTTAATTGTTACTCCCACACACTTATTCAAGCTGTGCCATTTTGTATTTTTATTAATTTTTTCTTTTTGTAAGGCCAGGTGAGCTAAAACGAAAAATGGTAACACATGTATTTCTGTTATTAGGTTGTGCCGCTTTGGCGGAAACGCCATAACATATTAAAAGGTTGCTAACAATAAAAACATAGATTCGATAATTTGTATAAGAGTTTCGGCTATGTCCTTATTCTTACCCCTCACGCAAAGTGGTATCTCAGTTATTTCTGTTATTTAGTCTTACCGCTTTTTCGTATGGCGAAAACGCATCATAGAAGTATAGCCTTACTTATTGAAATGTTGTAGACTTTGAAAGAAATGTAGATAATGTTGTTTATAGTGTTCTAAGCATGGTTCGTGGCAAACTAAAATCCCGTAGTACGCCTGTGGGAGGGGTTAGAACATAGATATTGACAGAGTTTTAACCAGGTTTCGTTGCAAACCATTCTAGTAATCTAAATACTATGTGTGTCATCCTTACCGGCCCCAACAGGCCGCTAGATTCAAGATTATTTCTTCGATAGCAAAATATATACAGGGGTCGTCTAAAGCACGAGGCCAGTGGCTTTTATATTAGGACAGTTAAACATTCAAGTAACACGTCCGGTAGACCAGTTAAAATGTCCCCCTAAATAACTGCGGCCGTATTAACGAAGAGTGCGTAACTTAGGCACATTCCTAACTTACACACCTATTTACGCCCCCTAATTATTCCGTATTCACGAAAGGGTGCCTAACTTAGCTCAAAAAGCGTATCTTAGACGCGGATCTCTCTAGCGTCTTAAGGCTAGAATCAGCTGTTTCCGAGCGCCGCTTATGACGCGAACGAGGTCACTGCTCAGGGGCACCAGAAGCACGAGGGATAGCGGGTACAGCTGTGCCCTTTACCCGTTTCCAAGTGGAAAATGACTTTACGTTAGAGCTGTAAACAAGATTTTTTGAATATTCAGAGCAAGCTGAGCAGTTGTAATAAGGTTCGGTTGTTTTGGCATTAACACAAGTCCATAACATAATATGGGAGTGCGTCTAGGCTGAATCAAATCATCAATGCAAACGCTTGTTATGTAGACAGTTACATGCGACATATTGACTTTTTGTATTTGTAACCGTTGCATGTGCCAAGTAAAGGTAAGATACATAGGCATATACTATTTTAATCTTTTAAGTGATACTGCTCCATGGCTTGTTAATGCATTGCTTAGTGGGTCTAATATAATATATGTGCAATGATGGTCGACTGCACACGACGAAGAGGAGCGTCTGAGGTGGTGCAACGAAAGAAGACACTGGAACATGAGATCCTGGAGACGGGTACACTGGTCCGATGAAAGTCGGTTCCTGCTTCATGCCACAGATGGTCGAACTCGTGTATGGAGGTCCAGACGCACGGCGTACGACCAACGTAACATCATGGAAGAAGTTCCATTTGGTGGAGGTTCCGTTATGGTATGGAGGTGCATCTCATTTGATTGTAAGCTGGATCTGTTGACTGTACCTGGAACACTAAATGGACAAAGATATCAAGATTCCATACTGGATAGAGTTGTGGTCCCTCATTTTGTAAATCATGCACCTGGAACCCACCCTATATTCATGGATGACAACGCCCGACCACATCGTGCTAGAGCTGTGCATGAATACCTCCGCCAGAATGCCATCGAAACCCTACCATGGCCAGCAAGGAGCCCTGACATGAACCCTATTGAGCATATCTGGGACATTCTGGGAAACATGGTGAGAAGGAGGGATCCTCCTGTGCAGAACCTACAGGAATTAACAGACGCACTCCATCTTGAATGGCAACGAATACCACAATGGTGTATCAGTCGGTTGGTGACCAGCATGAGACGTCGTGTCCAGGCCGTCATCCAGGCACAAGGTGGATATACCCGGTATTAATAATGACAGTCTCAAACTCGTGCACAGATGTCAAACTTCGTTTTCAGACACCATTAATGACAATCTAGCCACGTGTGTCAACTGTAGGGCAATAGTTGTCAGTTGTGTCAACGTAACCATATTCAGGCCTCGTTTTCAAGGCATGTTTATGCTATTGCTTTCTTCATAGCACATGAATATACCCTCGCATGTGTGTAAAAATAGGGTGGTGCTTAACTTTTGCACAGGTGTGTATATATATATATATATATATATATATATATATATATATATATATATATATATATATATATATATATATATATATATATATATATATAAATATATATATATATATATATATATATATATATATATATGTGTGTGTGTGTGTGTGTGCGCGTGCGTGCGTGCGTGCGTGCGTGCGTGCGTGCGTGCGTGCGTGCGTGCGAGCGTGCGTGAGTGCGTGCGTGCGTGTGTATGTGTGTGTATATATATATATATATATATATATATATATATATATATATATATATATATATATATATATATATATATAGCATGGATGGAGAGTGTGGGAGGAGGGGGGGGGGGGGACGAGGGCGGGGGGCTAAGTAATAAATATCATCCTCTTGGGTTTTGTAATAATGTACTATTTTTATGACTATGCTAAAGATTAGTTCTAGATTCTACACCTATGGAATCCTTCCAGCCAAATTTGCATAAAATCCACCAAACAGTTAAGGAGATACGCATTGACAAGTTCTGGTAAAATGTTCATAAAATCTATCATTTTCACCCCAAAACTTGGCCACGTTAAATTCTGAATAGAAGATCTGGAACCTACCATGACAGGGTCATTCTAGACAAATGTTATTGAAATCTGTCAAGCAGCTCAGGAGAAGTGTTTTGACAATTTCCAGTACATTAAAACAAAAATCTCAGATTTGTCACCAAGGAATTAACCAACCAAAATTCTGAATATAATTTCTAGAACCTACGTTGCTAGGGTCCGTCCTGCCAATGAGGTTTGAAATCCGCCGAGCGGTACATGGGTAGACTTTGGACAATCTTCGTTACATTTTTCATAAAATCGAAGATTTTTACACAAAAAATGTGTTCAATCAAAGTTCTGTATACAAGTTGTTAAGCCTACACCCCTAGGGCCCTTGCAGCCAAATTAGGCTGACCTCCGCCAAGCCAATCCACCTGACATACGGGACGCCATGGCATAAGGTCACTTGGCCTACGACCAGGTGAGCTAATACTAAAATGCAGGTACATAGCAGCTCATTTGCACGCCTTGAGACTGGAATTTCAGGGTTAACCCGTTAACACTCAAAGTGGGCAGAGACAGTCATTTCAGTGATACATTTCCACAACATAATCAATTTGTCTGCTTCCGCGGGCGCTTTGTATGAGAAATTTGAAAATCTCAAAAAAATACATCTGCAGTGGTCTTGAGAAAGAAGATACTAGTTTACCATTGCAATGAATGAATTGATAAGTCAGTCATTCCAGTAATAACTTTTTGCGAGCTAATCATCTCATAAACTGTAAATTGACATGGACTAAGAAATAATTCAATTTTTTACCAACCTCGACTACTAATTATTCAAACTGTTGAACAAATGACCACACATTTGTTTAAAGAATTACATTCTACCTCACATGGGAATATGTACTAAAGCTATCCAGATATTTCATCAGAGAGCAATATGTTGACTGATTTTAAGTAGCTTAGCCAATCCAGACTGCGGTCTGGTCCTAAATATGGTTTTGCTGTCTACAACAGAAGCTGAAAATGTCCAGAAATGTTCAACAGAATGCTCTATCTGAAGACAGGAGAATGTATGCACGCATACATAGTATTATATTTATTTTCATACCATCCTGCATTTTAAAGTTACCTATACAGCAGACCATGTTTACTAATATTAACTCTTAAGTAAATGTATGTAATGCTAAAAAGGGAGATAACTCTCGTGGATAGATATGTTGGCATATAACCAGGCTTGCCCAAAAGTAAATACATTAACATAACATATTTGACATTACTCCTCAGAGATGGTCTCTGGGAACACAGGCAACGCGTAATTCTTATTTCTTATCTGCTAAAACAATCTTTTAAACCATCAACAAATTGTAAAATCTGTCACCACTTTAAGGGAGGATCCGATGGAAGAATTGAAAATTGGTTAAGCTCGCTGCAGGTGCGATCTACTACAATAAGCAATACTAATTATTTCAAACACTTAAATGTTTCTGATTTGTCATGACAATGTAAATCTGTGCATAGTAATTCCCCATTGACAGGTCAAGAGATACTTTTTTAATTTACCTGACTGGCTCACTTACTGGCAGTGGACATGTAATTCCAGTGGTAACAAAATAAATATCAAATTTTCTCTTGGTCTGCAAATTATGGGTATTTCCCAAGACAACTACACAGGATGGTTTTGTCATGGTTGAACGTAAAGAGTTAACAAATTACTGGCTGCTATTTAAATACTGTTCTGAACATTCGACAGCTTCCAAGCATGTAATGCTTTAATGGTCAGAATTTGTCAAGAATATTTAATTCTTGCTTAGAGAATGCCCATTTGCCAACATGGCCACCAAGGCTATTTTTGAAATTTACTCATGGAATGACTATCTCGTCACTCTCGTGTATTGAACCAATCACTCAGTCCAGTGGTAATCTTCAACAGATAAATATCATTGACTTTGCCCTGGAAATGCAGACTTTCCATGGAGAAGTCGGCCAAACCAGTCTCTGCAAACCGGCCATTCCGGTGGTACATTTTCAAAAATACATCTTGACCTGCAAATGCTCATTAAATAAGCAACGTATTTGATATTTTGGAACTAATTTAGCCATTAAAGGGCTAATTTGCTTAAATCCTTGGAATCATAACTTAAATCTTACGCTAAACGCTAAACCTAAAAAAAACCAAGTATCATGACTATACATACTTACTTTTTTGCTTTTATTTAACACAATTCACATTTACAGTCGCATTTATGTTTAAAACACATATAATGTAGGACAAACAGGTCTTTATCATCTGTGTTGAATGCAAATTGATTAGGCTGTCATGGCTGTGTAAATGGTGTGATCCGATAAGAGTGTCTTGTACATCATCATCCATAGCGATATGTATGTGGCTTGGTCTGTCTACACAGCGTATCTATCTGCTCAGTTTGTCATATCATGATTTCCTGAGAACACCCACTGATTTGACATAGTCTGCAGATTTCTACATTGAGAATGCTTCTTGGAAATTTGGTAATCTGAGAAGGAACATGTAGTCATTTTAATCGACACAGTTTGTTAAAAGTGCTGATCTTTCTGAACCATGAACAATTGTTCAGTCCATCTTGCATCTCATCGTGCCCATTGCAACGCTGGCTCTGCTTCAGTAGGCTTTGGCTCACAATGGCACCTGCAAAATAAATGCCAGTTGTATTGAATGGTCAAATCAATCAGAACTTGCCTGTGTACTGGTCCTAAGAAATGCCTATGTATGTCAAGAGGATATTTTAGAAAATAACCTTTACCACTCTGATGTCAATATTCTATATTCCATCACATTTGTTGAAAAATTAACCACCATTTTGTAATTTAATTTGACAACCTTAAATTTTGACATCAGAGGTGTAAAAGTTAACCTTACTCTGCAAAGTGTAAATTGACATTCAATAAGCAAACATTTGATTTTCTAAACCATTCTTGACCATAAATGATTAACCCTTTAAGACTTAAAATTCTTCCACGAAATTAAAAATGTTCTCAAAGAAAATGTCAATTTGCAAACCAAGAGAAGAATATTTTTTAAGATTTACCACTGGAATGATTGGCTCGCTTATTGCACCAGTCATTGGTCTGCAAATGGGCATTTCTCAAGACCACTGCAGACGCCATTTTAGGCTGGTATGTGTGTTAATGAGTCAAGCTGTTGAATAATGTAATTCAGCTGGAAACCTGAGTGGTATAATGTGTATCAACATATTTAAATTATTAATAAAAGAGTATTATGACAGTTGTGAGGCTAAATGTAACTGGAAACTGTTGCTTTCCAACATGTCCAAGAAAAGTGTCCTATGTGACCAAAAGCTCCCAGCCAAATTGGCTTCAAAACAGTCAACAGTTTACCTACATGTATACTAATTACTTTAAAATTGAGAAACAGTGATGAGACAATGACAAATTTAGCCAGATAATACCGGTCACGTCAGAAAGATGTAATACATAACCATGCATGTATATGGATCTTATGTTTTTCAGCTATCATTAATTCATCATAAATCTGAAACAATATTAGAAATTATAAAACTGTTTGACATGCCTTTATTGTTGAAAACTTGCAGCAACACAGTGCACATTATCAACACCTAAATAAAAGATATTCCACAGGATACACAGGAGGGTCAGGAGCACCTAATTATGAATCAAAGAATTAGGCAAATTTGTTTTCAATTGTCCATATTTCAATTTCACTCATTATGTGGCTGTCAGTTTGAACTGCATTCAACTGACTTCATTCCAAGTAGGGGAGTCAGTGACAGACTGAGCTAGGGAATGAATTAGAACTGTTGTGGAACAAATGTGTATGCCTACATCATATATTTGAACCCGCTACATTTAAATCCTACTAGCAGTAAGACAGCCTGTTTGTGAAACTCACTGTTAATTAAAATGTCTGTCTCATTTGCTATGGTATTAACTTATTAACCAGTTAATACACAATATGTTATCTACTATCTACAGTGGTCTTGTACAATAATAATCCATATGCAGAGCAAGGGTAACCTACTTTTGAGTACTTGCCACTGGAGGGACTGGCTCAATAACCTCAGTAATCTAATCTGCAAACAGACATTTTCTATTCACAAAAATTGCACTTTCTTGAAGTAATTTAAGCATTAAAGGGTTATGCATAAGCTCATAATGTCTAATTGACATAACCATGACTTATGCATATATTATGCTTAAGTTATAGGTCATGGAAAGAAATGTAAAAGTCGTGGAATTTCACAGAGTGACCTAGATGCTTTCTGTAAACGAGAAACCTTTGAAATCTAGTTGCGCTAAAATAGCGTTTCAAGCATTTTATCTTTGCCACAGAAATTAAATTGTTATAGACTTTTCCATGACCTAGGATAAGGGTGGTGATGTGGGAGTGGAGTCAGATGGAATAGCCCACCTAGGTGTTTCCTCTCCCATAGTGTATCACCATAGCGCCCACATAGGATTTTCACCCCGCCCATATTTGAGCACATACAGCCGTGTCCACGTACCTGCCTAATTTCCTACTCCCTGATTGGTCTAAATGAGACGCAATCAAAATTCTTTCTGTGAAATGAAATTATATTATTGAATACTCACATGGTTAAACACCATAGCAAACATTCTTCTTCTATGATCGATTAACTTTGAGTCCATTTCGTAAGCTTGATTTCGCTTCATAACAAAGGGCAAGCCTCAGCAACAGGCAATATCAAAGTACGAAAACAGGTGATGTAGCTTGGATATTGGTAGTCGTGTATTATAACCATACCTTTCTGCACTTTTCTGAATGCTCTGCGTTAGTGTTAGTTGCACAGTTGCCCAAAACGTGTACAATGCTCGAAGTAAATTATTAGAGATGAATATAGAGACTTGTACATACCATGTGTTCATGAAGTTCGCAAATGAGCGCTACTGTAAACTGGACTTTGAACGGGAATTACATCCATGTTCGGACTTATGTATAGTTTATGCACCTTTTTGTACGTAAGTACCCTTCGTGAATACGGCCCCTGATATTGATGCCGCACACCAATCACAATGGTACTGTGTAATCCAACAAGTCAGCATTAGTTTAGAAATACCTTTGACCTATACGCTCCTTTGCCTCACGTAATGGTTATGTCAGACTAATGATCGATGGCTTTGACATTTCTTTACATTTCAATTCGCCACACATGCATGTTACCGGCATTTTACATCGGCAGCTACTCCATTGCTATGTACTCGTAATCTAAATCTATGTTAGACGATGTCAGAAATGAGAACGTTTTTTGTTAACCTAAAATGGAGAATGCAATCATATAAACCTCACAAAGTAAAACGCACAGGCTGTATATTGGGGATATATCGGCATTAAATTGTATTTTACAAGTAAAATATGAATGAATTCCTCATTTTCATTGCATGAACATAAATTACAACCAGCTGTTTAAAGAAAATTTTCGAAGCGAGACACACATGCGCATATATATGTGCGTTCAACACGATAGAGATTGTATGGTGCTGCTTTAGCAATATAGGCCTACACAAACGACGAGAGGTGGCATTTCCGAACAATCATTCACACGTCGCAATTAACCCTTACCAGTATGGCGTCAACATTTTAAAATTTCAAATTAAAAGATGAACTGGTGTATGTTTTTCAACAAGTTTGGGAGGAGATGGTGCTGTCGTAGACAGGAACATCTTCCAGCAAAATTGTTGAAAAATGTAGTTTCTTTGACATTGACACATTACACGATTTTAGACAATTGACATCAGAGTTGTAAGGGTTAACGCTAAACCATATCCACAATTGTTGCATTTTACAGGCTAAATACTTCATTGATTAAATATACATGTATGGTCAATTTTACCGTAATATATTACATACCAAAATTTTAATTTGCAAAACTTGTAACGGTGAATCTTTCGGGCCTGTTGTGTTCCTGTCGGGCTAACTACTTTTGAACTGTGCTGGGCCGGTTAAAATCTAAGTCGACCCCTGGTATATAGGTACTGAATTCGACTAGGTTGTCCGCCGGAGGCAATGCCTATTGCTAGGTGAGTTCTTGCTGTATTAAAGTCCTAGGTTTAGTATCACGTACAGGGGTGTGTGTTCAGGAGCACGAACAACGTGTTCTGTAACTTTGTTTAAGAATGCGTCATATGCTAGACAGGTTAGTTTAGTACCGTCAATGTAGACGACACATTACTGAACACTGTCCCACTAATAACGTGAACGTTCGCCGAACATTTGCCTTCCTGCACTCACTCCACTGTGTATACACTCAAGGTCTCACATTTCGGCGATCTCGGCGGTTTATGGCCATGAGTGAGAACATATGTGGACAAAGTAGATTGGGTTTTAAGATACGTAGGTGCATGTAAGAAATCATATTCATCAATTTCAAACGAAAACTTCAGAAATTTAACTCGTGAAATAAGGATAACAGCCCTCGTACATAGCATAAACGTATGTATTTGGCGTGGCCTCGAATTTCGTCGACATATTTAGTTGAATTTCGGAACTATTATAAATGTTACTAACATACAGTTTTGTAAATGATACAATTGTATTGAATGCGAATGCCTAACCTCTGGACGTAATGTTTTAGTATTTGAGTTAAATATGTTTGCTATTTCTATATTCAAAGCATCCACAAAGCGCTAATTGACAAGCTGAAAGACGTTTTTCCAAAACGGTTATGTTTACTATTTACTTGAGGCATGCAATACAATCTGTTCGACGAAATTCCAGACCGACGAACTTTGAGTACTCTACTACCCCGTGCACAAATAATTAGGGCAGGTGTGTGTGTGTGTGCGTGTGCGTGTGCGTGTGCGTGTGCGTGTGCGTGTGCGTGTGCGTGTGCGTGTGCGTGTGCGTGTGTGTGTGTGTGTGTGTGTGTGTGTTACCAACCATAACTAATAGGGCTGAGGTTCGTGAGGATTGTCACGAGCTGAATGTGTTCACGATACAGCTTTTAATATGTTAGTGTATGCGAGAAATTACTCCTAACAGAAAATAACATTTACACGCAGGTGCCATTACTGGCCAAATGGTAAAAAACCCACAAATGACAGGTTCTGACAAATGTTAGAAAATAATATGAGATTCCTAGCCAGCTAAGTTCCATTCATTGGTCATATTTGTAAATCACACTTAGAGGACATTCATGATTGTGTCGTTAGCCCTTTCACCGACAAACTCTTGAAAAAGTAAATTCATTATGATATAAAACTTACTCTGTTGAATATTTTGAAATTAATTTGCCTAGAAGCTGAACACGCTGCCGTACTATCAAAATGTTCAACATATGTACTTTCAACATTTGTATGGCTTTCCTAAACTTAGATATGGAAATTCATTAGTGAAAGGGTTAGCCAATGTATGGTTCACGAACCACACGCGGGCGAACCGAACCATGGTTCGTCATCCCTTGGCTTGTGATTTTCAGAACCAACGAATGCTCGTTACAGCCCTAATAAATACCATAATGCCATTCTAGTAAGATACATCCCAATCATGTGGTAGCAATACTAACCCGAAAGGTCGCTAGGTGAGTCTGGCGCTATTAATTCTTTAGTATATTAATAGGTACCAGCCAGCATATTGTATGTATCTCCACACATATTCATCCAGGCCAGGTTGGCGTGTCCAATCAACCATATACGGCTATATGCGCAGTGACAAGGTGGGTCTGTGGGCCTGGGAGTAACTTTTTCAACAGTGTCCAACACTTTGCCAGGCACCAGATACTTTGTACCGGACATCCAGACTTTGCTGCCTGTTAACACTGTTCTACTTCACAGTGTGCTTTGCTTGAACGTATTAAGAAACCTGTCAAAACGCAGCTAATCATGTGTCATAATGATCCTGATACACCTTAGGTAGATGAATATTTTATGGATTTGTCAACACTCTTTTGTTGCACACTGCAATTACTGCGGCTATTTAAGTCTGCACCTGACAAAATGTCAGGAACTGGTAAGATTGTGCCTGACATTTGATACTTTAGTGCCTGACAATGTCCTTTACTGGTACTTTATTTCCAGGCTGGGTCTGCCTTACCATTCAAGCAAGCTTGCAAGGAGGGACAGGCCTTCCACCCACACGATGTAAATATGTATATTGTACACTTAGTAAATCATGGTCATTGTAAGTGGCCAAGCCACATCATGAAGAACCTGTGGTTCTTGCACTCCGATACGGTGGGCGGTTCCTAGCAGTTCAAAGATGTATATATGTGCGCTTGCAAATTATACATACTACAGCAACCCTATGATACAAACAGTAACAAAGAAAAAGAACTTCAACGTCGCGACAGATTATGATGATGATGATGATGATGATGAGGATGATGATGATGATGATGAGGATGATGATGATGAAACCGAAACCCCTTAGTGAACCTATGGGAGAGGTAGGATCCAGATATGGGCTTGTTAAGTATGGCCTAACTGTGCGTGAATCGCAACCCGGACGTGTGTGTGTTGCCGTATTACATCATAACGGCGCGCTTATGACGTCATCATGTGTTGTTCAACAGCATTAGTGTGTGTATTTAAAAATCAAGCTGGACCCGAGCTGGACCCGGAGATACGTTATTTGTCCTGTTCTGTTCCTGTGAGTTTCTGCCAATGTATGGTGCACCATCTTTCGGTGTATCATCCGGGAATCTTTAGAATCCGAGAATACGACTATTGATTTTATCACACACACACACACCACCCCACACATCCTGGTCCGGAAGACGGGAGGGGGAATATAGCGATCATCGTGTTCGCCCGTCTGTCCGCCCATCCGCCTGTCCACGTCTTGCATCTTGTCAACGCAACTCCTCCTGGAGGTCTCAATGGATTAACTTAAAATTTCGTTCACATCATCAGTATAATGTGCAGACGTGCATGTGCTTTTTTCGCGAGCAAAAAAGTATTCATTACAGCATTATCCTCCTTTAAATATCTTAAAGCCGATACATAAACTGCATTGCCAATCATTTCTTGGCAACGCAACTCCTCCTACAGTTTATCTCCGATTCTTTTGAAACTTAGTAAGTGTTATCATTACCACGTGAAGGTGTACATGTGCTAGCCGAACACTCAACAAACTGTTTGGAAGGGTGGTCTTAGGAACGTGAAGCTACTTTATGTTTGTGGGCATCAGCAATATGTTGTTCACAAATGG
>CM067359.1:185845390-185887890 GCA_034401795.1 Chaetoderma sp. LZ-2023a
CAGTTGTGTCAACGTAACCATATTCAGGCCTCGTTTTCAAGTTCAAACAAAAACATACAGTGTTTCCCCACCATCATAATCAGCATTCCTCTAGTTGCATTATTACCTCTTGCACTAAGATGGATGGGTACATACATGTTTATGCTATTGCTTTCTTCATAGCACATGAATATACCCTCGCATGTGCGTAAACATAGGGTGGTGCTTAACTTTTGCACAGGTGTATATCTATCTATCGGATTAGTCCTGTCACGAATAACCCGTTCTCTTCGGAAATGTCTTCGATATTGTAGATCTAAATCAAAGTTATGTACTAGACCAGCCATTGTCAGCCTTTAAATGTACGTTTTCCTTGCGCTAATTGCTATAAAATATGACCATGTTCGTGCTAAAGTCGGACTCGCGCCTCCTCGCTAGCAGACGTGAGCATTGGAGCGTCCGAGGAACGTGTAGCTCAAGCTCCGACAAACTGTGCAACAGACGTTGGTCTCCTGCGACGGACGTTCGTCTTTTTTCAACGACCGACCAACACACGTCTCAACGGCGCAACAGGCCCCTGGGCGGCGGCCCATGTTCGGTAGGGTAAACGTTTAGCGTTTTCTGTTAACGTTCGTTGTCTGCTTTTGCAATATGGTGAATGCTTGCCTTCGCTACCGCCAATGTGGGCTAGTTCATGAACAATGCATTTTCACATGCAATAAACGTGCGGCCGAGAAATGCAAGAAATGATTTGCATTTCTTCATGATCAGCGAGGCATTACATTGACGAAACATGCCTGCAAATTTGTTTATAACTGGACGCATAATTTTAATACAACAAACCAAACCTCACTGTTGCTAAACCTTTTTGACTCAGTATATATATATATATATATATATATATATATATATATATATATATATATATATATATATATATATATATATATATATATATATATATATATATATATATATATATATATATATATATATATATATATATATATATATATATATATATATATATATATATATATATATATATATATATATATATATATATATATATATATATGTGTGTGTGTGTGTGTGTGTGTGTGTGTGTGTGTGTGTGTGTGTGTGTGTGTGTGTGTATGTATTTAAATTAATTTTTATATTAATTATTTATTTTATTTTATTTTAGCGTTCATTATTTAATTAATTATGTATTTATTTTTATTTTAGCGTACAGTTATTAATGATAATTTTTAATTTCCTTGAAAATAAGGCTTGCCTCCTTTATTCTATTGATTACTCCTCGGATTAATGCTTAATAATACAGATATGCGTTGTCGTGTAATCAGTGCACGTGGTATTGCCACTACAGCAGATTAGCGTGTCAGGGCAGAACTGGAAATGAAACACTAAATTAAATAAATAAATACATACATACACAAATACATAAATAATACTCTCTCTCTCTCTCTCTCTCTCTCTCTCTCCCTCATTCCCTCCCTCCCGCACTCTCCCTCTCTCTCGCTCTCTCTCTCTCTCTTTCTCTCTCTCTCTCGCTCTCTCTCTCTCATCAGCTCCAATTAACACATCGTCACAAACTGGAATCGGGGTGGGGTGGGGTGGGGAGGGGGGAGGGGGGGGGGGGGGTGTGATCGACAGTAGCAGGCCAAGAGAATACTATACAGCTTAAAAGATGGTATCTGTAAGATAAAATTAGTCTTCTCCTGGCTTGCACTTGGACATTCAATAAGGATATATTTTGATTTTCTTGACCACAGCGTGCTTACATGTGTTAATACAGTTATGAGCACAGCATGCCCTTATTGTCTTAGCATTGTTGCTGAGGCATGTTCTCTAGATACATTATTTATCAAATACGATGCGAAGATGTCAGGCTCATTGGGGTTATGTACACAGGCGCAATTGTGGTAGTCGTCTTAGACTGTTAGAATTACAACATGATTTTTATGTGGTCCCTCTAGAGACTAATTTACATTATTTAAAAGGCTTCTTTTTTATTGTCAAAATGTACTTCATCCAGTCTTGATGAATCCAATCTATTTGTGAAAACATATAGTCACGGTTTCCATAGATATTACATATTTGCGCTTGTGCTATGTGCGATATAGTAACCATGTTTGTTTGTCAGGTTTTTGATGGTATAACGTTTCGGTGATGTCGACTTGCATTCTAAGCATGCTATCTCATTAATAGTTTCGTTTTCAAAAGTGCTTTATACAACGTCTACAGGATATTTTGAAACCCCATTGGCGAAAATTCAATGCTGAGCCACGGCAGCAACCAGTTTCCTTTAGACTTGATTGAAATTGAGAACTGGCTTTGGCAATAACATGTCCTCAATACAAGGCACGTGTTTTGCGACACGGACCCGTCTTAACCCCTTCACTCACAACGTTTCAGAGCCTCGAGTATAAGTATTATTATGCCGATATGCTTTCGAACGATACAAAGACTAATTTAACTAGGAAATGTTGCGGGCAACAACACCTAGTCTACTTAGCTTCGAAAATCATTAACACATTGTTTCCAAGAATTTACGGCCATATGTTTAATGTCTGGATGTCAGTAGTACCTGCCGGAGGACACAACACGACGAACGTCGAGAAGAGAGAGGGAGAGACACATTGAGAGGGAGATAAACAGAGAGGTGGGAGGAGAATAGAGTATAAGAGGAAGGGAGACTGGGAGAGGGGCGGCTGAAAACTACTCTTAAAGTAGCAAATGTTCAGCTAGATGGCTCACACAACCGATACAATACGTGAATGAGAAGTCCTCGATGTTTTAAGAATGCAAGGGGACAGGACCCCGGATAAAGTTGGGATGGGGACACATTTCCTTAATAGTAAGAAAGAAATACTCAACTAACAAGCACTCTTTATATCTAACACCCTCTGCATCTGTAATAGACAGGTGGCCAAATGGAATGTGAATTGACAAAGAGTGTATGTATAATTATTACTGAATAACTAACCATTGCTCGGCTAGTGAGACCTCTTTAACTATTATTGACATCCATTAATACTTAATAAAAAACGAACGATGTGGGAGTGCGTCAGGTGTGGTGGGGGAGGGGGGGGGTGCGGGGTGGGCTCTGGCGATTACTAATCGCGTGAATGGCCACAGTCACAAGCCGTCAAACAACAGCTCCGGATAACGGAAATATCACCAGGTTTAATATTCGCCAAAGTATGCTCCTATAGCTGATAAATTGAGCACTGAGCGTGTTCCAGATGTGTTGAGAGTTCCGCTACCGCTGTCTTTCTCTGGATTTGGTGTCACGGCCAGGAGAATAGCTTTGTGTCTGCAGGGCATTGGCGATCCCCCGCAAAGCCATGCCATAGATCTGTGCGCGACATGTATATTAAATGATTTATTTTGGGAGCATTTGATCAGTTACTTTGCTGGTCGTTCATTAGCAATGGCCATACAGAGAGAATGTCTGGACGCAACATAATCAATCCCCTAAGGTTTGCCATTGCTGATCTGGCCACGTGTAGATAGTCAATAGTAATCAGTTGTATGGTGGCACTATTCATTAGCAACATTAATCCACACAGCACATAATGCTAGAGTCGATAAATCCATGAGAGTGCATTGATGAGGTGGCCAGAGCGCTCGCGTATATCTAAGTTGTAGTTAAGCTGATCTACGTCCGACATCATGTTCTATTAAGTGAACTGGACACAGTCATATATGATTGCATGTAGGGTTCCGGCGAAGTGGATCCTTAGTATATCTGCATTGACAATGTATTGTTCATTTTTCACAAATCCCTGCGTTCTCCCTCGACTTCCATCATTGACATATCTGTAATGCACTTGTAAACCAACTTACACTCTTTGTAATTAGCTAACACGTCCTAGACGTATGTGAATAGGTTTAAAAGATGTACTGAATTCGTGGTGAATTAGACGTGTCTGATATGCACGGCTGACAACAGCCATCTCTCCCAATACAGAAACATATTCAGAGGTGGGTGTCCCAAGCATGAGGGAGAGGTAGTTAGTGCGTATTTTGAAAACCAATGGTGTGGTTACTATTCGTGTTATGCCCTTGAACGGATCTAAGAGAGAGTATTCATTTAGGTGGTCAGGATATATTGATTCATCACAAGCTGATCATAGAATAACGGTGACTATGTGGATGTAGCATAGATCCTATGAGTGGATAGTGATTGGACATTCTCTTCACTGAGACCGAACAGTTTACATTTCTAGTATATCTTGCGAAGTAATTCAATTTGGATATTTAACGCAGACACCTATGATCACCAAATAGGCACATTCCTGGCTCTGTGTTTACATTATTTGATTATTGGTAAATGTGTAGTTTTCATTGTTATATTGCTATGCTGTGTTCTACATTGATGTATTTAGAAAAAAATCAGCTAACCATTATGAGCTTCGCTCAAATTATTATCCCAGTGATCAGCAGTTCGCGTCAAAAATACCATTATGCTTCAGGAGATTGTAGTTTAAAAAATGTCCACAATTCTGAGATTTCTAGACAATCTACAAATGTATATATTGTGTTTAATTGTGCCCTGAACAGATGAAAATTGAAAATAGCTTTCTTGGCTAATCACAATTTGGCATTGTGCTGACGGCGCCTATCCATGTGAAATCGCCTCTCTGACTGATCGTTGATTTCCTTTCATGTTGTGCTCGATTAGGGATAGGATATAGGCTCGATTGCTTAGGTGTATCTAACGTCATGTAGAAACGATATAGATAACCGTTCTTATGCGTGTGCGTGCGTGATTGTTAGCCACGCTCACGGGCGCGTGTCTCTGTGTGTGTGCGTGCATGCGTGCGTGCGTGCGTGCGTGCGTGCGTGCGTGCGTGCGTGCGTGCGTGCGTGCGTGCGTGCGTGCGTGCGTGCGTGCGTGCGTGCGTGCGTGCGTGCGTGCGTGCGTGCGTGCGTGCGTGCGTGCGTGCGTGCGTGCGTGCGTGCGTGTGTGCGTGCGTGCGTGTGTGTGCGTGTGTGCGGGTGTGTGCGTGCGGTATGGGTGGTTGGGGGTAGGGTGGTTGGGGTGGTGGTGGTTTCGTGTGTGGCATTCTCATATTGAAGAATTATTAGAAACAGCATCAGTGTTCACAAAGTCTAACTTGTGATTCTGTGGACTATATGGCGTGAGAGTTCGCAACACACACAGACACTCGTATTACAATCGTGTCTTGCATCATTTGTTTTACTTACAACATACCACGCGCCAGCGGACGGTCGGTTGGTCGGGCGGGCGGGCGGGCGGGCTGGCGGGCGGGCGGGCGGGCGGGCGGGCGGGCGGGTGGGCGGGCGGACGGACGGACGGACGGACGGGCGGGCGGGCGGGCGGACGGACGGACGGACGGACGGACGGACGGATGTATGGATGGATGGATGGATGGATGGATGGATGGATGGATGGATGAATAGATGGATGGATAGATAAATAGATGGATGGATAGACGGATGATAAGTATGGGCTGGCTGGGTTGGGCTTGTTGGGTATGCTGGATGGATGATCTGGGTGGATGGATGGATGAATGGGCTGGATGGATGGATATATGGAGTGATGGATCACTCTTCCATCTTTCTCTCTATCCCTCCTTCTTGCAGCCCCCCCCCCCCCATTCCTTCCCCTCGTGTACACCCATCCTTACAATTGCTCTCGGTTTGGAGAGCGAATTTGAAACTAGGTTTATTGAAAGTTGTGTTGAGGCGACCAACAACAAGATACATTCAGCATCACCAATCGCAGAATAATTTTAACACAATTTTCATTAATTTAAATTTAAAGGAAATCATTTCCAAATTGACTACATTATTCTCAGTTTGAAGTTTAAATCTAGCTGAATAAATCAAACATTGGAAACAATACCAATCCCACGCCTTTGACGAATAGAGAACAATTTACTGACTTAATGGCCGAGGTTTGATCCTGTGATCAATGACTTCTCAATCAAGTGAGCAACACCCAACACCCGCTCTGAAACCCTAGTACTCAATCGGTAGCAAAGGGTATTACAGCCTGCTCAGACAGAGCCAGCACAAAAACATTCATACATCCTAAGATTAATCGTCAGAAATCGAGATCAGATTTCAAAGTGTGTGCATATATTGTGTGCACGCTTATTATACTAGAGCAAATATAAAAAATTATTTAAAAAATTATAAATTAAAAAACATTTTTTGGTTCCATTTAGATATATAAACATCCTAAGAATAATCATGTCAAATAAAAAATCCAGATCAGATTTAAAAAAGTTAGATACTCGAGAAAAAAATGTCCATTTAGATATAAGCCCAACTATATGTATATCAATGGATACATCTGCCCAAGAATTGATAAGATTGCTACAGCAAGGGTTAATCAATCCTACCACATATGCTGAAGGGTTAGCAGCTCTTTCACCAGCTTCTGATCCCTCACCGGATCCACGCGGGAAGCTACCACCCACCCCTGATAAGGCTACCCCATGTAGGAAGTCAACTCCTACACAAGATACTAAGTACCAGACCAGTGCTATCCATGTCGGTCACACGATCCAGTTCTGCCTTGAGTCTATCCTGCAGTGCCAAAGGTACTCTTCTAGGAGCATGTATTTTAGGTTCCACATCTGGTTTCAACCGCATCCCATAATTGTCCCAATTCCCTGGAACGCATCTGAATACATGTTGATAATTTGGTTTGCATTGCTATTATTTGTTTTGACCATTTGACTTGTACTTTCCTCAACTGCTAGTACTACATTTATCAGATTCAACGCAACACACGATAGCAGACCCAAAATGGGGTTTGCTTCTGTGTCTACAATAAAGAATTCAAGTTCTCGCTCACCCTGTATATGCACACATTCAAGCATACACTTTCCTTTCACATTTAATTGGGAGCCCCCATACCCGACCAGTTTGTTGGTGCATTTTTGCATAGGCATTTCATGTTTGAATTGAGATTGATAGATATGCCAAGGTAACACGTTCACTTGTGCACCTGTGCCTAACTTACATTCAACCTCGTGTCTCATTTTTCCTATTTTAATGTCAACCAACATCTGATCAGGAATGCTCTTTTCACTAACACTGTTATCAACGACGGTGTCTATGAAAAACTGTTCATTGTCAATGTCATCTTCTATACTATGTACTGTCTGACGTCTTTGGGAATGTTCTTTGACCCTGGACCGACACAGTTTAATGAAATGACCTGCTTTCCAACATTAGTGACATATCTTCCCCGTTGCCGGGCATAGATATGTTGGATTGCTTGCTCTACCACATTTACTACACGATTTCATCGAGTGCGCAGTTTTCTTCTGCACGAAACGAGGGTTGTCATATTGTTGTTTATTATAGCACTGTGATCGAGGCTTTGTCCCGCTTCCACGTCCGACCGAATGTATGTTTATGCCAGAATCTGGTTACATGGCACGTAACTGGTCTTGCGCCACGTCGAATGTTCTAGACATTTTGATAGCTTTATGCCACGTTAATTCCGAACCACATCTTATTAATTTTTCTTGGACTTTATCAGAATTTGTCCCGAAAACCATTCTGTCTCGCACCATTTTGTGTGGATCATTGATCGCACAGCCAGTGACTATACAGTTTAAGTCTGTGATGAACTGATCAATGGTTTCCTTTGGCCCTTGGATTTTATTGTAAAATTTATATCTCGCGAACATTGTATTTGCTTTTGGGGTGACATACTCTTCAAATTTACGAAAATGGGTGTCTAGCCTTTTTGACCCCTCGTCTGCGAGTTCCCATGTATTGCATATGTCTCTCCCATCTTCCCCACACCATATAAGTAGGTGGCTACACAGTTCGCTTTCATCTTTGCCTTTTAATGGTCCCGAAAACAATTTTTGCATTTCTCTGGTAAGTTCGTTCCAGTTCACTCCATCCGTGGAATGTCTACACCTGTGAGCGCCATATTCGTTCCCGGTGACACCAGGAATCAGACTGGACGAGTGTTGGTATTATATCGACACAATGTAATGTTATACAAGGTTAATTAACTTTATTTACGAGGCCATAACATTCATGTTTTCGGGTACAACATTTTAGCGATGACGTTTTTCGTCCCCGTATTCCCAGATGGCATTTCTTATGGACCTTGGTAATTTATGGATCCCATGAATGTGAATAACGGATCCTGGAACATTAGCTATATTAAGTTACAATAATCACATAAATCATACAGGTTTGGCCCTACGTCCCCCTCCTATTGGATGAGGCTCTCCCATTCTTGGGCAGAGGTATAGTCCCTTCGTCTCCATACCTCTGTGGCGTTCTGTTCATACCAGCTCACCCACTCCAGTCGCTCGCGTTTTTATCGACAATGCATTTCCTGTACCGCTATGTCTGCCTGTTCCAGAGGAGCACGGAGGGAGGTGGGTGGCTGCTCTATCTCCTTTTTCAACATCTCGGCGAATGCCTGATAGGTCTGATATGTTATCATGATGATAGGTCAATAAGTAGTAGCAGTGTAAACTCTAATTGGACATCCGATAGACCATCCATGCTGGCACATAGACTAATGGTGGAGCTGTCAAACAGGTGATTTACGTGGGTGAACATGTTGGGGCTGATCGCTTTCCACAGTTTGCTGGTGGCTCCTGGCAGATATTCTATCACGTCTAACCCTACCTCAGGCAGTGAGCTGTGGTAGGTACTACCCGGTGGCGGACGTAGCACATCGGCGTGTACGTACGTTGTGGAATGCTGAGCTCCCTTGAAGATAACCCATTCTATGTGATACTGGTCTGGTCTGATGACATTCTCCCCATTTTGGAGTAGCAATCAGACAATCGCCATGGCTATACACTCCGTTTACACCATATAAATGTATATATATATATATATATATATATATATATATATATATATATATATATATATATATTTATATATATATATATATATATATATATATATATATATATATATATATATATATATATATATATATATATATATATGTATATATATATATATAATGGAGCCTATATTTGCTCAATTAACCGGTCTAGCCGATCTCGTGGACGTACGTGCACGACGTTGATGCTGCCGAGGTTAAGGAACGCGATGGCAAGTCGTTCGTCCTCCAATATGGAGCAGACTCCAAGACAGTCTCCCTCCGTCTCGTTGCTGGCGATGGTGTAGAGCTGCTCGCTGACCGAAAGGAAGTCTCAAAGGAACGTCTGGGCCGAGAGAGAGAGAGAGAGAGAGAGATGGGGACAAAATAGTTTTCCGCTATGACTTCCCGAAGAAGAAGTTCATCCTCCACCCCCTGATAGAACAGGTATCAGCCAAGGTTGAGTATGTTAACAATATCTACACTGATCTCAGCTTTCATGTTTTAGAGCCGACTGTGAAGCATGCCCCACCGATGTCAAATGATGGTGTGGTGTTGACCATGGCAAAACAGCTGCAGATAGTCTTCGAAAAGAACGTGGTGTGGTATCGCGCGGGATCTAGTGGTATGTGGCGAGCGTGGGTGCTACTATATAGACCTCCAGTGGTTATTGACTTGGAGGTCACCCCAGTAGTATTGCCGGTAATAGAAAAATACCACCTCCCTCCACAGGTAACCGTCCCGTGAACTGCGGCTGCACCGCCCTCTCAAGTCATGAGGCATAGGGTCATGGGCCACACAAATACATACACGATACCCAGGCTCTACTGAGCCACACCCATCAGCCCGAGGTTTAAGATCTTGATATAGCCTTTATCAAACATGCATTATAATACATGCAAATGGCTTACGCGAGCTAAGCCTTTTCGATGCTTAAGGAACTGTGTTGGAGACTATTGTGCGACACAGAATTATCAGTTTCAGATGGCTGATGTTGAGCCGAAGCCGTGCAGAGGATGTGGGGCAGTATGTATACATACTGTGGACTATGTAAAGCATGCGGGGGTCGTAAACATTCCAGCAGAATGAACTACAAGAAGGTATGTGCCAGGAGAAAGTTCTGTTTAGTTATGGAATAACATAAACGTGTCATGCCACGCATTTAGAGACAGGCATCCACAGGGATATACATAACCAACAGGTACTGATAGCCACACATACTAGGGTCTGAACGTCCATTTAGAGACAGGCATCCACAAGGATATACAACGTACATGTACTGATCGCCACATATAATAGGGTCTGACAACCCATTTAGAGACAGGCATCCACAGGGATATGCACCACCCACAGCTACTGATCACTACACATAATAGGGGCTGAACACCCATTTAGAGACAGGCATGCACAGGAATATACACCACCCACAGGTACTGATCGCCACATATAATATGGTATGAACGCCCCTTTAGAGACAGGCATGCACAGGGATGGATATACACCCCCCACAGATACTGATCGCCACCTAACGTAACACCCTCGAAGATGGTCAGAAATGTTTAAGATCTAATATGTAGACCTTGCATCAAGGTTACTGTAACACCCTCGAGGATGATCAGAAATGTGTAGGATCTAATATATAGACCTTGCATCAGAGTTACTGTAACACAGCTTCGAGTAATGGCAAAGCAATTCGGTCTTAGAGTCTATTCTAAGGCCTGCAAAGCCAACCTGCTCCAAATGATTGTACACGCCAATGCCGAGGAGTGGCGAAAGCGACTCTCCTGAGCAAAACAGACAGGGAAGTTTCTGGCGCTCACCTCTGAGGATCCATGGAACCCTCACAAGAAAGCACAGCTGCTCCGAGAGAGTCGTCAGTTGTATGAGGAGACACATGTCAGCTTACGGGCCAAAGATGTGGCAACTCGGATGGCAAGCCACCCACAAGAACGCCTACCTCATCTACACCGAATCAGAAGACGATTAATGAGGGGACCGAGATCTGAAACCCTCGCCCAGAGTATGAGGCGAGAAGATCGGCAGATTCTCAACGAGCTTCTTGGTGAGAGGGAGACAGAGGAGAGAGGATGGCGAGCAGTATGCTGGACATTCTTCAGAGGGCTAGAAGGAGACATTACAGGTCGGATCGTGGAGAAGCTGCGGACTTTTCAGAACGCCTTCTACCGTCGGTATACCCACACCTATCGAATCCGCCACATCGAGGATGGTAGGGTAATGCTCTTCCACAAGAATGCTCCAGGAAGTCCCTGAATGAATACAGTAGGAGAGAGCCAGACTTGGGTAGAGGGCAGAGAGCATGCCTGCCTCGACCCAAACAATATCGATCGGCCCAATCAATCAACGTTGAGGTAAAGGTTGTCATCGACCGCCATCCTCTGCTAGACACAGGCCCCCTCCCGGTCTGGCTCCGATGGAGGAATGGGATGGTGGCACTCGATACCTACAAAGATAGCATGTGCCTCTGGAGATGTCTAGCAGTCCAGCAGGGTGCAAGAGCTGATAGAAGTACAGCTCCTGCACAAAAGCTTGTTAAACAGTTCTATGGCCTGAACATGCCTGTGGCTGACGTACCAGAGACGTCCCTAGACCAGCTGAACAAGGTAGAGTTATTTGCGAAGACAGGGATTCGTGTTCATGAGCCCACTGAAGATGGCATGTGGCATCTGACCAAGAAACCTGCTCACTATTCGGCCAGTTCCGCGGCTACTCATTGGATTGAAAATGATTCGAGAAACCATAGAATTCCTATACACCACGCAAAGTGTGGTCATGTGGGTGAGCATTGGATCCCATAGATGGTTATGATCCGAAGCCCTTCTACTTGGGATCAAGACCCACCCTACAGAGAGTCTCACGATCGAGAGTGCCCACATACCAACCTCGGTGTCACTCAGCTGCTCCTTAGATGGTAGCGCGAGCTCGCTAACTCACCTCTGCAATACAAACTCCAAAGTGCTGATCTCAGAGTTCATGCAGGAGATCCAACTACGAGCCTCCACGATCCGTGCAAGGGTTCGGCCACAGTTTCTACCCACAGACTTTGACAAGTTACCAACACGACAGCAGCGATTTATCAATGAGTGTTGTGATCAGGTGCCTGTGCTCGGGTTCACCTCTGGGCGGTACGACCTGAACCTCATCAAGAAGTACTTCGTGGGTGAACTTACTACTTCGTCAAAAGGAATGGTGAAAGTCGCCAAGAAGGCTAGCCAGGCAATGTTGCTCATTACGCCTGAACTGAGGTTTCTCGATGTAATCAACTACCTCGGCCCAGGGGTTTCTTAGGAGAAATGGATCAAAGCTTACGGATGCACGCAACAGAAGACCTGGTTGCCTTATGGATGGTTCAACTCACCTGAGAAGCTTGACTGTCCTGGTCCACCTGATTATCCTGCATGGTGGTCCAAGCTCAAAGGGGTTTACCTTCTTGAGTTATCAGAGTGGACAGCTTATAAGCAGACCTTCAGAGATCTGGGGATGCAGACGTTTGCTGACTGGTTGCGATATTACAACAAATTGGATGTTAGCCCGTTCATTGAAGCCTTAGAGAAGATGCGAGAATTCTACACAGAATGAGGTATTGGCATTCTGAAGGATGCAGTGTCACTTCCTGGTGGGTCGCTTCAGTACTTACTTCATGGTATTGCTGGACATGAGCCGGATATTAGCCTTTACTCTCCAGGCAAGGAAGCTTACGAGATATTAAAGGGTGCTGTTGTTGGGAGTCCGAGCATTGTGTTCACGAGATATCACGAGTCTGGGGTTACCCGAATTCGCCAAGGTAAACGAGTATGTCAACGTCTCCTTGGTTATGATGCAAATGCAAAGAACCTGTACGACGGTGGGGTTGGTGTGTAAGCAGTGATATCGAACGCTTTAAGCAGGATCTGCTAGCGGATCGTTGGTTTGGGTTTGCTGAGGTCGACATTGAGGTACCTAAAGTGTTATTGCCAAAGTTCGAGGAGATGTCTCTCATCTTCTATAATCGTGAGATCCCAGATGTTGACAAAGGTAATGCCTTGTTGGCGGATCTCTTCAAACTCCTTGGCAACAGTGAATATGGGAAGCTGATCGAGTCATTAGAACGTCATATCGACACGAGATTCACTAAGGATGACTGAGCAGTAGACAGAGCGTTGCGTAGCGCATGGTTCGAGGATCTAGAGGAGATCGGGGATTCCTACAAATTGCAGAGCCATAAGACTAAAATCACCATTCCTCGCCCTTCCAGGTGGGTATAGCAGTATACGTGCTGGTGAGGCTCCGAATGCTGGAGTTCTACTATGACTTCCTCGACCGCTACGTAGCTCTTAACCGCTTCGAGTACCTGCAGATGTACACCGATTCTGCCTATATCGCCATAGCAGGCTCCAACCTCGATGAGATGATACGCCCAGAGATGTGACCGGAGTAAGAGGCCTGCAAACGGGACTGGTTGGCATGGGACAAATGGTCTAACCGTACTCCGGGATTGTTCAAGATCGAGTTCGAAGGCACTCGTGGTATTGCTCTCTGCTCCAAGTGCTACTAGATGGAGAATACAGCCCGCAGGAACAGCAGAAACTTGCAAGTGAAATGCTCGTCCAAGGGAATGCCTAAATGCCAGAATGCCCTCTCCTGGCAGAGGTTCTACAGCACCCTTCATGGTGTAGTGGACAGAGCCACCAATCGGGGCCTACGTATGCGCAACCAGGGTATGGTGACGTATGCGCAGGACAAACTCGGACTCTCCACTTACTACGATAAGAGATATGTGCTACCAGATGGTGTCCACACAGAGCCCATCGAGTATCATGTTAGCACCATAGTGGTGGTAGCTGTGTGTCTTCAGGGACTAGCTGAAGCTCTTCTATGACAAATGGTCGCCTAGGCACTCCATGCTGGTGTGTCAGGTAGTACAGTGTAGGCCGCCCCTCCGCCTCCACATACCTGATAAGCCTGTGAACATCTATCGACCAGTTAGGATCTGTTGCACGCCGTCGACCACCTTCCAGCGCACCAGTCTCAACCAGGTACCAAACCAGAGAATCAGGGGTTAGGAACCCCTCTCCCGTGTTCGCTCCTCTAGAGCTGTGACGAGCAGATTGTCTGATAGCCTCTACCGGCTTCTTCCCGATTAGCCTAGTAACCTCAGCATTGGATCGCTCCACAAGAGCAGGCAGGCCTCTCAACCATACTCTAGAACGTTCACTCAGAGCGGCCATTTGCTGGGCGTATTGGTGTGGGAACAGTCTCTCTGCCGGTGTCCGATTCCACCGCTCAACGATAGCCTGGGCATGATGCCCTACCTCACCTCGCGAAATTGCCACACTGTGTTTCCGCATGATGGCTGCAGTCTCCCTTCTGAACTCCTTACCCTCATCCACCTGCACCAATTTCGGCCACTGGAGGGGATTTTCCGAAGCCCCATAGACACCCTGGAATGCCTGGACCACCTGGCCAGCTGACTTGTCTGTGAGCGGTACTGCCGCCTTGTACCCGCTGTCGACATCGACGATGGTGAGGGCATACGTGTATGTCGTACGACCAACCGATTCATGTGGAAGGAATAGAACTTCTACCTGGTGAACTCTGTTCGGGACAGTTTCCACGAAATGGGCATGACTGATGTGACGTGGACGAGGTCTGTATATCTGCCACATCGCCTGATGACTGAGCCACTGGCTAACTGTCTCCAATGTGAAGTGGTGGCCCTTGCGACATGCAGCCTCGAGTAGTTGAGGGGGCTCACGGTAATATCCACCAGGCTAATAGTAGAGTTTCTCAAGAAAGACGGAACTTCCGGATTTCATCACTGACGTCCACTCCCATCGTGTCACGCAAGGCCTGGGTGATTTTATCACTGACATCCACTCCGTTCTGTCACGCACGGCCTGGGCCAACTCTAAACAGATGAACAGATGGCCATCAGTCATTCGACTATCACTGAAGACCTCCTCAAACACCTCCGTACACCAGCGTCTCATCTCTGCTGGATCCTCACTGAACGGTAGCTTATCGACTAACCCTCGGAAGTTAAGGGAGTTGACCAGGTCGTACAGAGATGCCATCCTTATATACTACAGCTTAAATGGTCGGCGGCCCAACTGGCTGCGAGTGCTATGGCAACGTATGGTAGGCAAGGGCCTGCAACTCCGAAGAACGTATATACTCCTGAGGCGATGGCTGGGTTTCGGAAATCTTCTCCACCCCTTGGAGAGCAGTGTTGGCGAGCTTGCGAACCATCTCGCCAGCCTTCGCTGTGCACAGAGCGATTAGAGACCCAACTGCTGCCAGCGGACTGATAGCACCTTTTACGTAAGTGCTATAGATCCCTTTCACTCCGTGTACTAGCTTTTGGGAGTCAGGCTCTACATCATCATACTCACACGTGGTCTCCACTACATCGTAGTCGGGTGCATCCTCCTCCTCATCATAGTCCTCCGCATAGTCCGCATCATCTATATCCTCGACTGGATCAGACTCTGGTTCATACATCGCTCTGGGACAGTTATGTAGTAGCTTTGAACTGTAGTCTATGGCATGGCTTCCGCTATCATGAATGCTGGCATGTTTGCCTTAGCGAACTGACGAGAAGGTGGCAGAGGTCGAGCATGAGCATCATAACCAGGCGATGGAGAAGCTGTCTAAGGAGAAGGTTGAGTACAGCAAAGCCCTCGAGCATATCCGCCAGAGAGAGGCACGCTGACGGCAACTCTGAGTTCAGGCCAACCAGAGCCTCAAAGAGGCAGATGAGAGTCTCGATTGGTACTAAGAGGCTGTAAAGATATCTGCGCCAACGCTCGACTATGAAGTATCGACAGGTCAGAAGACAGCAGAGCTTATAGTAGTGGTGACCGCAGCAGTGGTGACGACAGGAGTCGTGCTCTACGCACGCTCAAGCTGAATACCTGATGTGTTCGACACGCATACCTTAGCTAGCCAAAGTAAAGTACCGTCACACCTAATGAGCGAGTCCCAGATATGAGGTTTCCGATGTTGAAGCTGAGCTGGTTGCACTGATTAGGTGGGATGTCGCAGCCCCCGATGTGGTGGCGGCCCTCGAGTGCCGACTCGAGGTCGTCGCTTCCACTGTTTAGGCGCAGAAGTGCATATGACTTAGTTTTCTGTCTGTAGAGTTGGCAATCTGCCAGCTCGAATGCCTCACCAAGAACATTGGTCCCAACAACCACAAGTTTGAAGTCGCCTAGCTTATCCACCTGCTGGATGGCGCATCCCTTCTGAACCAGGATCGCAACAGCAACACAGTCCGAAGCACCACGATGCAATGCCAGCTCTACCGTTGATTAGTTGTGGCTTGGACCTGCTGGTGTTCTCGCTCCACATGCACGATCTGCTGTTTGGAACACATAGCTTCAGCTCCTGGTCATTCTCGTCATGTCAGACATGAAGTCTTGGAGCATTCATCGTCGCATCTGCGAGCTGCTCAGTGTACACCCGGAGGAACAGCATGGCAGCCGGATTCACGTGTGTGTTCTCGAGGATGGTTAAGAGTGGAACTGCGACGGGCTTCTCAACACCTGCCCGTAGTTCGAATGCCATGAACCTCTCATTGCACCCCACAGCGTAGTACCCCTTTCCCTTCGCATGAATGTTGGGCCAGGAGCCAGCTGACCTAGGACTCGGTACTCATCGTTCACATAGTTGGTATCCACGGTGCTGTTGCTCTGCATGATCCCCCACCTGTACAGAAACTGCGGGAGCTCTACCGTCTGTTCTATTGTGATCTGAAGCTTGAACTCGAGTGTCATGCTCTTGATCTTGTGGATCTGTGCCGAGATTGCAAAGTCAATGTACTTCCCAGCAGCGGACAATGGGTTATTATCATGTATACTGGTTTGAATGGCCATCAGGCAGTCCTTCCGTGAATCAGTGCAGTGCGATGTCGCGGGTTCAATGGCCCCATCTGGATGTTGCACATACTGCAGCATGTTTAAGGTATGGGTATATAGAGGAGTTACACGGCTGCTATGTTTGGTAAAGTTCTCCAGCAGATTGTCTATAGGCAGCAGGACAAGTCGGCACGGCAGCCACGGCGTGCACTGTCCAACTTGACAGGGCCGAGGACTGCTTCGTGACATCAACATTATCCACGAGCGAGCCAAGGTCACACCTCCATCTGATGCGGAGATACTGGCTGCCATAGTGGAAGGAGCGCCATCTCGTAGTACAAAACAACTCCTGACTCGGATACTATACAGGAAGTTTGACAGCACCCAGGGCAGGACACTCGACCTACCCCCTGTGGCCCGAACCAACAGTCCTGTTATTTTAGCTCTCCAAAAGGCCAGATCTACTAATGGTCGGGAAGTGGGCTGCCGTATTTAGCCTCCAGAGGCAGGAAGAGCGAGAGATGCTGGATAGCCGACAGTCTGGAGAAAATAACTACTTCAGGGAGGAGGTCAGGGCCGCTGTAGCGGAGAGCCATGACACCGGTCATGCAGCAGGTACTCAGGAGGGTCCACTGTTGGCCGTAAGGAGGCTGTTGAGCACATCTTTAACGGAGAAGGGCTCAGGGGATTGGCCAGTGAAATGGCAGCATTTCAGAAATTCCCAGATAACTACCATGACTACCTCATCAAATCTGCTCGCAAGTCAGATGATCGTCGTGCATGGACAACGTGGATCTTCCATGAGAAGTTCCAGAAGAAGAGAGTCCTAGATTCTGACCAGCAGTGGGTAGAGTTTAAGCGACAGGCTTCTGACGAAACGGACGAAATTCTTCAAGCTTCTGACGAAGTTCCTCAAACATCTGACGAAGTAGCAGAGACCGCGGACGAAGTAGCGGAGACTGTGCAGCCTTCTGATGAATGAAAACAGTTGCGGCAGCAGTGACAGTCTGTCAGCGATGACGCGTAGAGCAGGCTAGTTTCCTGGCTGGATTCAGCTTGTAGGTGAAGGTCTGCGGCTTTTCCAGAGATGGCTTGAAGTGTGACAGCTCACCTGTCTCCGTGTTGCTGATGATATAAAGCGATACAGCTCAGCTGCCCTCTGTACACCTGCGATAAAGTCCCCTTTGGTCTCCATGAGCAGGGCACGTCCACACTTGGAGCTGAAGTATAGCAACCGGGCAGTGTGGTGGATGTCTGGTGAGATCTCGCAGGTGTACTTCTGAAAGAGGGTGAAGACATTTATCTGTGTGTGCCGGATGTGCCTGGTGATGTTGCTGAGGTAGGTGACTGTCTTCTGGTCTAGTGCAGGGTCATCGATAACTAGAACAAGTGGTTCTGTCAGTCAGGCTGCCAGCAGCTTCTCCATCAGTGCTTGCAGGTTCTGTGTCTTGGTGATTGTCCCATTGTACCATTGATCATTACTGTCAACCGCCTCAGTGGTGGAGTCAGACACCAGAAGGATGTATTGAGATCTGGATGATCGGTCAGGAGAGCATCAATCAAGATGTTTTTCCCATGTCCTGATGGAGCAATGGTCAGAACCACGTGACCAGCATCGGCCGATCTACGGAGGATGGTTAACACTTGGTCGGTGGTAGCCTCGTCTATATCTGGGAGTCTAAACGGCAGTACTTCCTGCACCAGCTCTTTCACCTGCAGAGCGGGGAACCCTGCACATCCGGTGGATACGAAGGATGCGATGGAGGCGTCAAGCATGAAATCCCAGCAGCAGCTGAGAAGATAGCATAGAGGGCCTGTGTCAGCGCCCACAGTGTCTAGTACATCCAGTATCAGTATGATACATGCACGGGAAACCATGACTTTCCTGTGGTCTTAAACGGCACACCAAAGAAGCCTGACTTCTTCACCTCTGGTAGCCGGAGGCTGGCGGTAGTACCTGGTTGGCAATCGACAGTGATATGGTTCAGGTTGAGGGTGCCTATTTTGAGCTTCTCTCAGTTCTGGATGAATTTGCTCCGTGGTCTCATGAGATCCTTAACCAGGTCCTAAGCGTAGGACGCAGCCATAACCTTGATGGCTCCAGCCTCATCGACTCTGAACATACCTTGCATTGTCGCCCTCTCCTTGATGCCCATCCCCTTGTATATAGTCTTGGCCTTTTTAATGGCCGATTGTCCTACCGTAACAGTGATCCCGATGAGATCTCAGGCTGGGATGGTACCTCGGATCTCCCGCTGGTCTCCCTTCTCATCGAAGTCTAAGAAGGAGGGAGGGGCAACAGTGTCCTCTGAACCGAGGTGTGCCCTACCCAAGTGAGCAAGATCTCCTAGCTCTTTGCTTTCCAGGTCTGTGGGAGTCATAGTCATATACAGACGGCTTAAACCTACTAGTCATACGTCCAGTGAAATAGTTAGGCATAGGAGGACCACGCAGTCGGCTAAGGGAATAGGTAGCAGTGCTCAGGGAACTGGCCCTCTCTGCAGGGGCACGCATTGTGGGCGGTCCACCATTCCCGGGCATTGGCAATCCTCAGTCCATGTGCTCGGCTATGGGCTACACACCGTCCTCCAGCACTCCATGCCTCATATGCTGCAGGGGTCTCGTGATCCATCTCTCACTATTCAGAGGGGTTAAACGTAGGCGACAATGATCTCGGCCATTGCATTCGTTGCTAGCCATAGAACCGCGGCCTCCATTAGTGTAACACGTTCACCCATGATCTTGGCGGCAGCAGTGTAGGCGGCACCACTGAGGGTGATCTTTGGGATGGAGCGAGTTATTCCGAGACAGTGCCCAGCCACCCCACTCACCACTGTAGCGAGGGCAGCCGCAGTGGCAGCAGGAAACACCTCACTTCCCCCTGTTATCTTCACCGCGGCCACATTCGCCGCCACGTTACTGGTGACATGGACGGCCAGAAGTTTTGCTTTGGTCAGTAACTTCTGCGTCTTGGTTCGCAGCAGGTTCTCCACCTTCTGAAGACTCGCCTGGCTCTTGGGCAGTTGCTTCACGACCTGTACCATTGACGTCATTGTTTAAGCACTGAGTATACACCACGAGTAAACTTCTGCATCCCCTATCGAGAGAGCTAATAAGATCTTCCAAGTCTGCATCTGCCAGGTGGCTGGGTTGGTACTCAGGAATATGCATCCCTCTATTGAGACATCTTAAACAGGTCTGGGCTCACGCTATGCGAGAAGTACAATGATGTCTTCCAGAGGAAGTTGAAGGACTACAAGAAGAAGACACCAGTTGACCTCCCTCAGCTCTCCAGTGCTGAGCTGACAGAGGAGCTGACAGCTATGAAGCTCTATCTAGGATTTGGCAAGGGACAGAGCTGCTTCCTCGAATACCTTATCATAGGCGGGGGTATCGTCAAGCAGCTCCTGAGAGCTAAAGGTTTCTACAGTGATCGGGAGTATCTGTCAGATGTGTTCCAGCAGTTGCTGACTGGTATGGCCTCACCGGACTCAGAGCTGAACAAGGATCTGCGATACTACAAGGTGGAAAAAGGATGAACTGCCGAACCTCCAGTCCTTGGATGTGCAAGTTGGCAGCGGGTATAGGGGCTGTAGGACATGCCAATCTGGTTCAGTGTCTCACCGTGGTCTCCACTGCTACTATAGAGGGTCAGGATAGACTTAAAGCTGATTTGCTAGCGGCGGAGTAGGCTGATCCAGAGCACCGTGATAGCTAGGCCTGGCACCACACGTAGAGCTACCATGGGAAGCGGTGTCGAGTCGACTGGCTGCAGTGTCGGGGCGCCTGGTGATGCCGTGTCGACTTGCTGCAGTGACAGGGTCGGAACGACTGTATGGCTCATACTATGCGTAGGTGCGTTGATGGCAGTGTTGAAGCCGAAGTGGACACCGGGGGAACTCCTCTCGACTATCATGTTGTTATAGCCCCTGACTTGGAGATCCTCGATGTTCACGATCATGTTGCTCGGAATCAACCGTAGGTGTGGCGAAATAGCACAGTCAAGTTTGTGACGGTCCTTCTGCAACCCTTGCTGGAACTTAGCAATAAGACTACTGGGTTCTGCAGCGATGATCATATCCTCAACGAGACTGATGGACATGGCCTGGACCCCTGCTCTGCTGACACGATCTATGGAATGCCACAGCTGGGTCTGTGTCGTAAGGAGGCAGTAGCACAGTGCTTCCAGGGACTGGTTGATCCGAACGATCCCTGCTGGTGTGAGACCAGAGGTGGTGTGTGGGACAAAGAACTTCCACACATCTGCATAGTCCTTCTGCAAGCCAGTGTTGTGCATATTTTGCACCAGCGAACGAGAACGAGAATGTGGCTGTCTTCTCACGGCCTACTTGTCGAGAGGTGCGATAGGGGAATCCTGAGTAGTCATATCTCGGGTCACTGTACATAACCCCTAGACCGCTGTTGTCACCACCATGCCACGGATAGTATGGGTGAACGCTGAACTCTCTCTGAAGTCTGCTGGCCGCTGAGACGCTATGTTGGGCTGTGGGTCAAAGGCGTTTGTATCAGGGAGGCTTGCACCCAGCGCATGGAGGATTCGTCGCACCATGAAGTACACATGGAATCTGAGACAGCTGGCACTGAGCCCAGCGTCAGGAGTACCAGAACAGGTGTGAAGCAGGGTGGAACTTACTCCACGTCCTGCCGTGGCACACCAAACAGCAAAGTTCAGCTGCTGATTCTGGTATGAGAGGCTTGGAGCAGCCATCCAAGTATGAGCTTGCTTCGCATCCTTGATGGTGATCGGGCGGGCGGTTGGTCAGCGGTCGTGGGTTGATGGAGAAGCTGGTTCGGGACCGTCCATCCACTGTGGTGGATAACGGTGTTAGCTCTGGTTTATCATCCATTAGACATCACATGCAAGTCAACGGTGTACCCAGGAGGTGCAGTTGGCTCCAGATGACTGTCGTGAGGTTCAGTGGGAAGACCATCTATACTGGTGTTCTTAAACCTACCGCAGCACACTATTTGTAGTCGTATCGACTAAAGAGACCAGAGAGGTGACCTCGCCATAACATCTAGTTTTTTAACTTCTCCATATCAACCTACCTGCTGGAGCCTTTGAGGTATTGCTGTCGCACTTTAGGTTTCTCCATTCGGTATATTCATTCAATATATGTGGGTACTCTTCATCGGTGACCTGGCCATCCTCGAGAGCTTTGCTGACAGACTCGTCGACAGTTTCTAGCATACTCTATGCCAGTGCCACGTACTTAGCATGCTTCTCCAGCCTCCATGTGATCTGCCCTGCCCCCACCCCCAAACCCGTGTCCAAGACAGAGGCGGCTAATGCCGCGCCACCCAGTGGGATGGCAACGATGGCCCCCACCCCTGTGGTGAGAGTGGCCACAGCCGCCACCCCAGCACTGGCTCCAATCACACCCGCAGCAGTGGTTGTATGCGCCAGGACGTTGTAGGCTGTCTTACATCGCCTGCACGTTCTGCTGTACTTTTCTGCCTCATGGACGAGATTCTGTCTGATGGTATCCATCGGATGGAGTCGCCAGCCATGTACTCTACCCTCCTCCCCCTCGTCAGCAGTCAGGGAGGGGTATATTCCTGGTTGCTTCCGCCACTAAGATTTTGCCATAGTATACCTGGAGATTAAACCTGCATCAGCACCTTCTCATGAGGGTACATTTTTGAGAGCCTGGCGAACCATGCCAGCTTGTTGATTTCGAGACAGACGTCTCTTATACAGAGGTCATCCAGCACTATGTCGGGTTGCCAGTAGCTTTGTCAGACGTGACATCTGGCACTTCACCTTATCGCCAAGATAGTAGGTCCGCCGCTGGATGGCTTTCTTGGTCTTAGACTTCTGCGTGATCTCCTCTTTCCACTGTACGGCATCTGGATCATCCTCGTCTGAGAAGACACCTGGCTCATCCTAGTCTGTGAAGACATCTAGCTCATCGTCGTCTGTCAAGACTCCTGCATCCCGCTTACTCTCCCTCAGGAGGGCCTGCCTGTATCAGACATTTTCACTGTTCCCTCGCCTCCTTGCAAGGCTCGCATTCTGTTGATACCAGTTCTCCCACTATAGTCGCTCTCCTTCATGTTGCCGTGCGAGCCTCTGTTTGTTTAAGGCCTTTATCTGTGCAGGGGTCATGAAGGGGCGAACCTCTTTCTTCATCATCTCGGCCAAGGTCAGATAATGCTGGTATGACATCATGTCAGGCCAATGATTAATACGAGTCTAAACTCTAAATGGAGTCCGATATCCCATCCGTGCTGGCATATATGTTAATGGAGGTGCTGTCAAACAGGTGCTGTACAGGTGTGAACAGGCTAGAACTAATAGCTGTCCATAGATTGCTGTTGGCACTTGGGGGATACTCTATCACGTCACGGCCGACTTCTACCAGTGAGCTGCTGTGTGCCCTGCCCAGAGGTCGATGTGGCACATTGACGTGAATGTATGTTGTTCCCCGCTGGGGCACCTCGAAGAGGACCAATTCTACACGGTACTGTACCACCCATCTCCCCTCTAGAGAGGGTGAGATTGCATTCTCACCACCGGAGAGCAGCAGTCGGACAATTGGCATGGTTATATCTCCTGTTTAAACCCCTTCTATAGCGTGCTCTGGAACCAATATGTGCTCACTCGACTGGTCTTGCTGACCTGGCAGATGTGTACGCAGTTGATGCTGCCAAGGTAGAAAGGAGCGATGGCGAGTCATTCACCCTACAGTACGAAGCAAGCTCAAAGGCATTCTCTCTCCACCCTATTGGTGGTGATGGGGTGGAGCTACTCACAGACCTCAAGGATGTGATGAAGGAGCACATGGGGCGCAACATAGATGGCCACAAGATCGTGTTTCGGTACGAGTTCCCGAAGACGAAGTACATCCTCGAGCCGTTGGTTGAGCTCTCGGATACAGAGGTGGCAGACATCAACACCCTAAATAACGACCTCAGCTTTCATCTGGTCAAACCCTATTCAAGCGATGCCCCGCCGATGGCCCATTATGGCCTGCTATTGACCCTGACAAAAAACCTGCAGTTTATAATAGAGAAGAATGAACTGTGGTACCGCGCTGGACCTGGGGTGACTGGCAAACATAGTTGCCCCTATATAGTCCTCCCACAGGCATTGACATAGAGGTTACTCCCCTTTCCACTGCTGTGAAAAAGGATTAGACAGTTCGAAATCTCTACAATCGGGGATCATCCTTCCTCACCTACATAGGCGAAGGTGTCTCCCTGACGAGGGTGGGCCCCCCGGATCTGGGTTACAGGTGGAAAGCTTCTGCTGCGTCGTCCATTCGATGAACTGGAATTAACTGTTAACCTCCAGGAGGGCACCCTATGGGTCGATGGTGTGTCACATGTCGCCAAAGTCAAAGGTGCTGTTAAACTGCTCCAGCGAGTCAGACTCACTGGCCCACGAACGACTCATATAGTCCTAGAGCTACGTTTCTTAGCCAGCAGCAGAGTGAAGTAGCTAGCCCCATGCCCCTGAGGGGATGAAGATTACTATCGATCCAGATGGAACAGGGCTCGATCTGGCACATATATTTCTCGAGGTATTCACTCTGTTCAGTTTAGCTCTTCATATATAGCCATGATTCTCATCATACTGTTCATGCTAGCGTCTACAGCAGTGGTACGTGGCGCTGAGACTGCCATGATATTGGATGCCAAGTGGGCCCACTTCCGGGATGACCCCCAGTACAATCCTTGGGTCGACCCCTTGGGGAGAAACATTTACGATCGCTTTCACCCACGTAAAGAGATCGAGTCTGTCTGCCACTTCTATGGGGTGGAGAGGGTAGGCTGTGGTTGTCTGCGGGAGACCCCTGCTCAGCACCAGATTCTCTGTGTAACATGTGAACATGCCAGAGTCTGCCGTGGTTCACATGCTAATCACTTTAGCCTCCTCCCAGGTGAGTGTTGTCAAGGTAGATGGAAGCCCCTATGGGTGGTCCCCTCATGCCGATGCGACTCTGGCAGAGACTACATGTTTGTCTGAGCCTACACAGAATAGAGAGAGGCCGGCGCTGTGGTTGATGGCGATCAGTGGTGTATATCACGGTGGAGGATCGTCTCTAAATGGGCGTTCAGCCCCTGGTAGTAGTAGTGTCGCGATGATCCTACCTCCCTGGCAGCCATTCCGTGGTGGCCCACGCAACCTATGCCTCAGGAATTGACAGGGCTGTGGGAGCCGCTGATCAGGGAACGGTTGCCTGTGATGGGAGGTGGTGTTTTGTCTACGACCGGCTATACTACTCACCCCACTCTCCGCCATTGTGAAGAAGGATGGCATGGTCTGGAAGCTTAATAACAGGGGTACATATTTCTTGACCTATATAGGACGGGGCACAACTCTAGTTGCAGTGGATCATAGGATTGGGGTCACTGGAGGAAAGCTCCTGCTTCGTCGCCCGTTTGATGGCCCAGAGGAAGCTATCAATATTCAGCAGGGTGGCCTACGGATAGAGGGTGTGTTGCACTCCTCGAAGGCGAAGGGCGCAGTGAAGCTGCTCGAGCGTATCTGGCTCACAAGTCCGCAAACAACACCCATTGTGCTAGACTTGCGGCTTCTAGCTGGTGGTAAATTGAAGCAGCTAATACCGGCCCCAGATGGGATGAAGATCAACATCGAGGATGGCACATGACTCGATATGACACAGATATTGCTCGAGGGTTTTACCTTGTTCGCCTTAACCCTCCATATATGGAGTCAATATGCTAGCACCACTATTACTTCTATCTGTTCACGTTGTCACGGTGCTGCGTGTGGATGCCAGGACGACTGAGACAGCCATGATATTAGATGCCAAGTTCGCCCACTTCCGAGACGAGCCCCAGTACAATCCCTTCCGTGAGCATCTGAGAAAAAATATCTATACCTGATTTCACCCACGTGAGCTAAGCGAGTCCACCTGCCACGTCTACGGTGTAGAAAGGGTAGGGCGGGGTTGTCTGCAGCCGCAGTTCCAGCTACAACACCGTATTCTCTGTGTCACATGTGAGCATGCTCGAGTCTGCGGAGGTGCAGATGGTAGGCACTTTAGCGTTCTGCCAAGTGAGCATTGCTAAGGCAGCTGGACGTGCCTGTGGGTAATCCCCTCATGTCGATGTGACACTGGGCGTGACTATGTGTCTGGTTGATATGGAGAGTGTCGGAACGACAGGCGTGGCATGTATTTGTGATCCAGTATTATGTCTATAATCATCAACATCAACATCATTCATCAACATTATAATCATTCATCAACGTCATTCATCGACATTAGCATCATGCATCAACATCATCTTCATCATCATTCATCAACATCATTCATCAACATCATCAACATCAACATCATTCATCAACATTATTATCATTCATCAACAGCAACCTCATTCATCAACATCATTCAGCAACAGCATCATCATCATTCATCAACATCATCATCATTCATCAACATCATTATCGTCATTCATCAACATCACTATCATTCATCAACATCATTCATCAACATCATTCATCAACATCAGCAACGTCATTCATCAACATCAACATCATTCATCAACATCATTCATCAACATCAGCAACGTCATTCATCAACATCAACATCATTCTTCAACATCAGCAACGTCATTCATCAACATCAACATCATTCTTCAACATCATTCTTCAACATCAGCAACGTCATTCATCAACATCAACATCATTCTTCAACATCATTCATCAACATCAGCAACGTCATTCATCAACATCATTCTTCAACATCATTCATCAACATCATTCATCAACATCATTCTTCAACATCAGCAACGTCATTCATCAACATCATTCATCAACATCATTCATCAACATCATTCATCAACATCAGCAACGTCATTCATCAACATCATTCTTCAACATCATTCTTCAACATCAGCAACGTCATTCATCAACATCAACATCATTCTTCAACATCAGCAACGTCATTCATCAACATCAACATCATTCTTCAACATCATTCATCAACATCAGCAACGTCATTCATCAACATCAACATCATTCTTCAACATCATTCATCAACATCAGCAACGTCATTCATCAACATCAACATCATTCTTCAACATCATTCATCAACATCAGCAACGTCATTCATCAACATCAACATCATTCTTCAACATCAGCAACGTCATTCATCAACATCAACATCATTCTTCAACATCATTCTTCAACATCAGCAACGTCATTCATCAACATCAACATCATTCTTCAACATCATTCATCAACATCAGCAAAGTCATTCATCAACATCATTCTTCAACATCAGCAACGTCATTCATCAACATCATTCTTCAACATCATTCATCAACATCATTCTTCAACATCATTCTTCAACATCATTCTTCAACATCAGCAACGTCATTCATCAACATCAACATCATTCTTTAACATCATTCATCAACATCAGCAAAGTCATTCATCAACATCAACATCATTCTTCAACATCATTCTTCAACATCATTCTTCAACATCATTCTTCAACATCATTCTTCAACATCATTCATCAACATCAGCAACGTCATTCATCAACATCATTCTTCAACATCATTCATCAACATCATTCATCAACATCATTCTTCAACATCATTCATCAACATCAGCAACATCATTCATCAACATCATTCATCAACATCAGCAACGTCATTCATCAACATCATTCATCAACATCATTCATCAACATCAGCAACGTCATTCATCAACATCAACATCATTCTTCAACATCAGCAACGTCATTCATCAACATCAACATCATTCATCAACATCATTCATCAACATCAGCAACGTCATTCATTAACATCAACATCATTCATCAACATAATTCATCAACATCAGCAACGTCATTCATCAACATCATTCATCAACATAATTCATCAACATCAGCAACGTCATTCATCAACATCATTCATCAACATCATTCATCAACATAATTCATCAACATCAGCAACGTCATTCATCAACATCATTCTTCAACATCAGCAACGTCATTCATCAACATCAACATCATTCATCAACATCATCATCGTCATTCATCAACATCACTATCATTCATCAACATCATTCATCAACATCATTCATCAACATCAGCAACGTCATTCATCAACATCAACATCATACATCAACATCATTCATCAATATCAGCAACGCCATTCATCAACATAATTCATCAACATCAGCAACGTCATTCATCAACATCATTCATCAACATAATTCATCAACATCAGCAACGTCATTCATCAACATCATTCATCAACATAATTCATCAACATCAGCAACGTCATTCATCAACATCATTCATCAACATAATTCATCAACATCAGCAACATAATTCATCAACATCAGCAACGTCATTCATCAACATAATTCATCAACATAATTCATCAACATCAGCAACGTCATTCATCAACATCATTCATCAACATAATTCATCAACATCAGCAACGTCATTCATCAACATCATTCATCAAAATAATTCATCAACATCAGCAACATAATTCATCAACATCAGCAACGTCATTCATCAACATCATTCATCAACATAATTCATCAACATCAGCAACGTCATTCATCAACATCAACATCATTCATCAACATTATTATCATTCATCAACATCAACCTCATTCATCAACAGCATTCATCAACATCATCATCATCATTCATCAACATCAACATCATTCATCAACATCATCATCATCATTCATCAACAGCATTCATCAACATCATTAATCAACATCATCCATCAACATCATCCATCAACATCATTCATCAACATCATTCATCAACATCAGCAACGTCATTCATCAACATAATTCATCAACATCAGCAACGTCATTCATCAACATCATTCATCAACATAATTCATCAACATTAGCAACATAATTCATCAACATCAGCAACGTCATTCATCAACATAATTCATCAACATCAGCAACGTCATTCATCAACATCATTCATCAACATCATTCTTCAACATCAGCAACGTCATTCATCAACATCAACATCATTCATCAACATCATCATCGTCATTCATCAACATCACTATCATTCATCAACATCATTCATCAACATCATTCATCAACATCAGCAACGTCATTCATCAACATCAACATCATTCATCAACATCATTCATCAACATCAGCAACGTCATTCATCAACATAATTCATCAACATCAGCAACGTCATTCATCAACATCATTCATCAACATAATTCATCAACATCAGCAACATAATTCATCAACATCAGCAACGTCATTCATCAACATAATTCATCAACATCAGCAACGTCATTCATCAACATCATTCATCAACATAATTCATCAACATCAGCAACGTCATTCATCAACATCATTCATCAACATAATTCATCAACATCAGCAACATAATTCATCAACATCAGCAACGTCATTCATCAACATCATTCATCAACATAATTCATCAACATCAGCAACGTCATTCATCAACATCAACATCAGTCATCAACATTAGTATCATTCATCAACATCAACTTCATTCATCAACATCATTCATCAACATCATCATCATCATTCATCAACAGCATTCATCAACATCATTCATCAACATCATTAATCAACATCATCCATCAACAGCATCAACATACTCATCAAGTTGTTCAGCATGCGCTACTGTCTGCAATAACATTTACTAATAACGCATAGCGAGATTTGAACCCGTGAGTTTAAGTCTAATTCAACATATAATACAATGCATTAGCTTTCTAAGCTGTGTATATATTTAAAGAAATGACCTAGATTTAGCTGATAACCTGTTATGCGTTATCTATGATATGAATATCCTAAGGAAAGATATGTGCACATGTATATCGGCTAGGTCTATATCTGTTGTAGCAGTATTGTTGTCTGTAGATGTGTCATGACGATAGTATTAATTTGTACATGATTGGGAATAATATTTCACTTTTTCAAGTGTAATTCAACATATACACAAAGCAGCACATTAGCTATCTGGGCTACACAGTGATTAAATCAAATTCCTACGTTCCTCACAGAGCAGAGGAAATATATACCTACAGCTTACAATCGGTAACGCCAGCATATATATATTTGTATATTTACAGAAGCTAACAGTATTGTCGTCTGTAGGGGTTTTATGACGATAGTATTAATATTTACATGATTGGGAATACTATTCCACTAACAACACATTGTGAGATTTGAACCGGCGATTTTCAAGTGTCATTTGGCATATACTCCAATGCATTAGCTATCTCATAGTGTATGAAAATGACATAGATTTAGCTGATAACTGGTTATCTAGACTAATCTAATATGTACACACATACACATCGGCTGTGATGTATATAAGCCTATATTTTTGTAACAGTATTTTCAGTTTAATGGCGATAATTGAACCTGCGATTGCAAAGTGTAATTCAACATATACTATAACCAATTAACCATCTCTGATGCATTATTCACGAATTCACGGTTTCACAGGGCTGAGGAAATACGCCTACAGAGTACCGTCAGTAAGTATACATGTAGTATAGACTGTTGTCAATAATGTTCTAGATATCAGTGTGTTATCAGTCCAATTGATCTGTTTGCTATTATTGCACAACAATTCATAAAAGCTAAATATCATTTTTTGTAATCTAATTATCGGTTCCCCGTTGGCTCAATTGATAACAGCGCTGAATTCTGATACACAAAATATGGTTCAAATCTCTCAAAAGACCTCAGCCAGATGGTACCAAGTTCAAAACGGTATGCACTAGTGTAGGGGTGTAATGACAGAAATAGGAGCAACGAGAGAAGCCCCTCCCCACTGCGGGGTAAGCAGTACCCCCAACCCCCTTCCCCCTCCCATCCCAACCCTGCAGAAAGAGAGTCGACAGAGAGAGAGAGAGAGAGAGAGGCCGGCGATACCGCGGGTGTTCTCCCAGAGAGGTGGGGTCTGGGAGTTTTATAGTTTGTTTAGTTTGTTTTTAGTTTTGTTTGTTGCAACGTTATCACGCCTGTATGTAATGTGCTTGCTCACAGCATACAACTAAAGTAGTTATAAACTAGGAGTTCTAGAATAGGCCACCACCAGGTGGTGGCCTATTAGAGAAACGCAACTGTAGAGGTAAGCAATTCTCAATCATGTGTTATCCTGAAGAGTTGTATGCATGGTGCAGGCTGTACGGGAGAAAGTGCCCAGGTCATGTAATGACCTGGGCGACTATGCAAATAAATCACTTGAGTTCTGGAGAGCTTCTCCAGACCTATCATTCACAATAGTAGTAGACAAAAAAAACACCAGGTGTCGAGTTAGGACGCTATCCATTGACAGCAATGGCAATGGCAGAACCAAAACAGTTTTTTAGGCTGTATCTATTTTTTAAAGTCAGCTTTGTTGTACGCTTTTCATTTAGGAGGATATTCAATGGTGTCTGGAAGAATTTTCATTGGTAAACTGATTCCCATACTTGAAAGTATAACTGCAGACCCATCAATAATCCTGGAGTGTATCGACCCGGATGTGCAGACTAGATGTATATTCTCATCAGTCACAAACGTATGCTCGTTATTGTTGGATCTATCATAGCATTTACACACAGGCTCTCCAGCGTCACCAAATGTATGATGCACGTGGACCATAGGGTTACCTGGCAACGCCCCGCCATTCACGAGTGCTTTGTCTGAGATTCGTTTCTGAATCATGTGTACTACTCTCAAGTTAGGTGTTGTAATTGGTGTGTTGATATGACCGATACTTTTTTCATGGAGAAAGCTTTGTTTATATAGTTGAACAATGTATATAGATTGCTGTTTTTCTCATCTGACTTAGCAACCCATTCATACTCTAAGGCTGGTTATTTCTGAACTTGAAGTTGAGGAGAAGAATTCCGACCATCGGATGCTGTTAAGCGGCTTACATGCTTCTCACCCTTAAAACGGTAACGTAATGGATAGCGATGTTCATCTATCACGATAAAGACACTCGCATACTTAATGCTATGTTTCCCTGCTCGAATATGGGCCCAGTCGATTTGTCAAACATTGCTTAATGGAACACCTGATTGTTCAGCTTTTTGAAAGGCGGAATTAATATCTTCAACATAGACGATAGACATTTTCAATATATAATATTGCAAGATATACTTAGGAAATCATTTCTCTAATACTAAATTATAGATGTTCATGTGCCCACTTGCCATGACTTTTTTGTGCTGACTCGTTCTGAGCACAGCAATGCCTGCTGAGGCCCCGTCGGAGTGTGGGCGGGGCCTATGGGTATAGCGCAGTTGACAATTCGCCAGCTTTTTCTGAAACCCTGTGGGAGGCACGGTCGCCTCATTTGAAGCCACTGTGAGCATAGCGCAGGTCTGCCTTTCAGCAGTCAGTGCGCCATGATTCTGAAGCCCCTGTTGGAGGTGCAGTCGCATTTATCATTGCATTGTGGAAGAAGTGCGCCAGAACAGCAATTTTATAACTACTCCGGTATGGGTAAATCTCATAGGCTTCTAAATTGTGTAGGCTTGCAGAGTTATGTAGGCTTGCAGACTTACTTATGTAACGATCCAGGTTTTTTTATTTTAGACCAGTCTTTTAATTAAAATTAGGCAATTAGTTATTTGTTATAGTTTGATTATCTCCCTTACTTAGAGTTGAAGACTGGGTCAGTTGTTGTTACATTTTTGTTTTTTGTATCATTCTTTAAAGCATAGTATCACCATGGCTAGAGCGAGCGAGGGCAAGAGACGGAAGCATGAGGGCAGCATTCTGTCTCATCCGCAGGCTCGGCCAGTCAACTGCTATTATATCATTATTCAATGTGTTCACCACATAGGTGTTCTAACCAACAATTTGAGCACCAAAACATTGCCAGCCGGTAGGAGCAGGACGGTGAGCGAACTGTGTAGTTTCGTTAAGCCAGCTATGCCCAATATAGTGATGGTTAATGCTATTAAGAAGGTTACATTTGACTGGGCCAAAATTCCCTCATTTAAGCTATAATAGACGACTGCAATGTCAGTTTAGGCACCGTTATTTCCGAAATTATCATGGCTTAGGTCGCGCCAAACCGTAATGTAGTTAAGGCTAAATCTACGGTAATCAGATTTTCAAAAGCTAATTATGGAAAGAATCTTCACGCCAACTCAATTGAGGCACTCCATGAGTTCATTAGGCCTTTTGACGCCCCACTTTCCGCAGAAACATCACATTATGATGCCTAATGTGAAGCGAGTGGACACCAGGGCGTCACCTATTTTCCCAGTAGAGCCTTGCCCAAGCACATCTAATGAGCTAGTAGACATATGGATCCATGTGAAATTCCTCTCCCAGTTTCGCCACCCCCTTTGTCACTAGAGGAATTTCCTCCCCTTCCCCAGAGTGTTGGTGACAGAAAATGTAGGCATAGAACAAGCCCCACTAGGACTCAAGCGGCCAAACTACCACATCCTAGATCCTCACCTGCTCCACATAGAACTAACCAGACCGCCCGGTCTCCTAACAATCCCAAATCACAATTAGACCATGACACATTCTGGAAATTTCGGCAGAAGGGTGAGAACAATAGTCATTGGAAACTCCCGACCTTGGACAAGACCATTTTGATAATTGGTGCATCGCGTTTTGAGCCATATCAATGTTGAACCTCATGCTGAACCTCAACTTGCCTGCTGTCCATGAATAGTCCATGCTAGGACCGTTATTAGGAAGTATGATGGATCCTACCAACCAGAGAACATAATAATACACTTTGGAATCAATGGCAAGGAGTAGTAAATGTGTCAATCGGTCCAACGTCTGCTGATGCTCTTTAGCTTGCTTACATCCAGGTTTCCTGAATCCAAGATTTATTTTGCTAGGCTTAATTACTCCCAGCGGCTTTCAGCTCACCAGAAGAGGAACATTCCATCCATTAACTCCTCTGTTGGAAACATGAGGGTGAAGGTTTCCGTCATCCCCAGTCTTCCAATCTCTGAATTCCACGTGGACAAGGATACAATTCACTGGAGTGAGAAAACTGCCTACACATTGCATCATAGCTCGTTCACTTGTCTTAATTTAAACTCACTGAAGGGCAGAGTACTGACCACACCGGTATCAGGTTGGGTAGTGATATTTTTAATCTCATGGCTCTACATTACCCGAAGCAGAGGAATTATTACTCAATTGTGGGCTAACATTTGTACCAACACTGAGGCCGACAATTTGTCTAGATGCACTTTTGGATAATGGCTCAATAACATTTCCCACCGTGACAAGGTAGCCGACATTTTTAGAAACTCGAACAGTGATATTCTGCAATTCGTTGAAAAAAATGGCTAGGCACCAGACTCAAAATTCGTGGACACAGCGAGTTCTGACAGCATAACAATGATAAAAGAACGTGTAGAAAATGTTGAATTTCCGAAAAATCATAAAAATTGTCATATGCCTTAACTGGATTGCGCATAAATAACGGCATTGTCATTAAACCTACCGACAAAGGATCTTTTACCATAAGTATGCTCTTCTTCCATCAGTATGCGTAAAGACAACTACATCCATGAAGCACACCATCAACTCAGTAATCTGAAGCATTACCACAAATTAGATGGACCACTCTGGCAGAGTAACAATTTAATGAAATTTTCCAAAATATGGAAATATCTCATTGCAATCGAGTATCAACACCTCCTAAATTCTATCTGTTACACAAACGTCATAAACCTATTGGTTCTTGGTCAAATCCTATGATACCACCAGAACGACCTATAATATCGGATTGTGGTTCTGAATCCGATAGAATCAGTGAAATCATTGATTATCACCTACAACCAATTGCGAATATGCATGTCAGTTTCTTAAAAAATAATGAAGACTTTCTATCGCAGGTCTCTGAGGTCTCTATACCTCCAAATTCACGTTTGATTACACTCGACATCGATGCTATGCGCACACACATTGACATCGAAAACGGTCCGAATTATGTCCAAAACGCATTTGAAAAATGCCCATATAACATTAGCCCACCCACCCCACCCCTGGAGAAAGATTGGCTCTCTTAGAACCAAGCTTAAAGGGCAATGAGTTTGAATTCACTAAAGTTCAATATTGGCCAGATGTCCGTAGACATTTTAGATGTAACCCTATACAAAGGTGTAAAGCATGACACAACTGGACACCTTGATTACAAAGTGTGTTTTACGCCCACAGATTCGCATCACTTACTTCATAAGAAAGATTTCCATCAGAAAGGAATTGTAAAATCACAAATAATCGATGGTTATAGAAATTCGAATGATCGAAACAACTTTGAATCCGCATGCTCCCTCTTGTTCAAGTCACTCACACCGCGAGGATCTGCATCTAGAATTGTGCACACAATTATATTTGAAACTGTACAGAATTTGGAAACTAACCATGATAATGCTGCAGATCACAGACCTACCAACATTCGTCCCAATACTGGCGTAGGAGAATCTGGGATATGTGGACAGAATAGGTGTACATTAGATCTACTTATTCCAAATAAAAAAACAGCTATGAGTGTTCAGAACACAAACAAATTTCAAATTCATTCTAATTTAGATTGCGATTGCGAAAACGTGATTTATTTAATATCTTGCAAATTATGCCAAAAACAATATTTGTTGAAACTAAATGCCCATTAAGATGGCGAGCAACTATACATCTTTGCGAGATTAGACAGGAAGACGACACGCATGCTGCTGGCCACTTACTCTACCTGGTCATTCTGAATGAATATCATAATTGGCAGGATAATTTAAGACAACCTCTCAACTTGCGTTCAGTAATAGCATTTAAGAAAAGTCCAAATCTAGGTAATAATATTGGTAAAATGGAAATAACCGAACACACATTGCCATTTTAAAGTTGTCGAATAGTGCAAAGGCCACATCGTCACTATAAAACAAAAATAACAAATATCAGGCAATACAATATATATTTTCAACTTTTTTTTAAATTCTGAGCCAGCTCGTTAACCATAGTATTGCCTGCTTGCCTTCCTGCATGCCTGTCCGTATGGCTACCTACCTGGTTGTTTACTTGCCTGCCTGTCTGATCGCGTACCTACATGCCTGTCTGTCCTCATTCGTAGGTGTATAGGGTGTGGCAGTTTTAAATGCTCTAACACATTTTACTATGGTTTCGTGCACCATTTGCTTTACTAACAACTTGTGACGAGAGTGTGCCTGCCTATCTGCCTGTCCGCTCGTATGCTCGCCTGCCTGCATGTCGACATGCCTGCCTGAGGTGTAGTGTGGGCGTGAAGAGCAATGCACAGTGTCCACCAATAATACCATTTTACGGAGAATGAGTTGTAATGTGGGCGAGAAAAGCAATATATTAATTTCATCAATAACACTCGGATTATAATCATGTGAAACCTTAGCTGGATTACCATGTGTAGCCTCGAGTCAACAGGTTATGTTTCATTTACACTGGACACCTGTTAATGCAGATACAACATGCACAGAAGATTATTTGATGGGATTCAAGATGTAAATGGAAAAGGCTGGCTTCTCATATGGTGAATATTACAGACTGGGTATATCTACAACGTACATCGCATGGGACAGACGTTGTCATACACATCGGTTGGTTTCTAAATGCAGTTAATTGACTATTCTAGCAATCCTTTGAGTGCAAAAAAGGGTCATGTTCGACTCCTAACCATAGTTAGATATAGATGTGAAGATGACGTATTGTGTCACGTGTTACACAAGTCAATGATTATTTAGCTATATATATACGCAGTTACGACGCTATGGAGATATATGGAGCATAATTAGAAGGAGGAACACGACAATAACTTAGCCATTTCCTAACCGATCTTAAAACAGTTAACAGGGTTGAAAAGCCCGTCGAATACTGGTCTTGATTAATACCAGATTCGGTGGAAACGAGAAAGTATAAATAATTACAATGTACCTACCGGGTACACTAAAAGCGCTACCAGCTCTTGGACGTGCTACATGTGCTCTGTCAATGCAGTAGTTACAGCGCGCATGCGCGCTGCGCGTCTTAACGAACTTAGTCGTTTTGATGACGAACTCTCTCTCTCTCATAGGCCCATACATGCTTATGGCTCTAGCCAGAAGGGCGCTTTCGCGGACCGAATCCAGGATGGGCGGCGCATACCCTGCTTAGCTGGTACGGCCCGCATCTGACTGGTCGATCCGAACTACACATATGGTAATTTAAATGTCATTGAGAGCAATCACTACGCAACACACTCAGAACATTCAATCGATCAATGAATACTTAACACACTCAGAACATTCAATCGATCAATCAATACTCATTTATATTCTGAAATCTTATGATGTTTTGTTTCACCATGCTTTCTTGCACATTTGTCTGGAGTCACAGTAGAGAAGTTGCACAGTGATAAGCAACACATAATGCAAATATATAAAAACAATAATATGACTTGACACGAAAACCCACGTGAAATAAAAGTGTATGGTGACTAGAACCCCAGATTTGTATGTAGCATACCACACACGCTACGTCTCTTTACAAATGAGATCTTACTAATAATTGTGCGATACATTTGATTGAAAATATCACCATTTTATTGATTCTCTATATATTAACCCACAGTCCACAAGTGTCGGAACTTACATGCACATAATGTATCACTCCACAACCAATAAGACGCATCACTTACATGTATATAATGGAGCAACCCGCAACCCATACGACTCACCACTTACATGCATACACTGTAGCAAACCGCACCCGAGACGTCTCAGCACGTACACATATATAATGTATCAACTCACAATCCTTAAGATGCAACACTTACATGCATATAATGTAACAGTCCGCAGCCCTCAAGTCTTAGCACTTACACATATATAATGTATCAACCCACAACCCATACGACTCAGCACTTACACTGCATATACTGTATCAATCTACAACCCACACGTCTCAGTACTTACACGTATATAATGTATCAACACGCAACCCACACGCCTCAGCACTTACACGTATATAATGTATCAACATGCAACCCCAAAGTCTCAACTTGTACACGTATATAATGTATCAACATGCAACCCACACGTCTCAGCTCGTACACGTATATAATTTATTAATCTACAACCCACTAGTCTCAGCACGTACATGTATATACTGTATCAACCCACACCACATAATACTCATCACTTACACGTATATAATGCATCGATCCACAACCAATAAGACTCATCACTTACATGTATATAATGTATCAAACCGCGTCCCATGATACTCATCACGTACACGTATATAATGCATCGATCCACAACCAATAAGACTCATCACTTACATATATAAAATGTATCAACCTGCAACCCATAATACTCATCACTTACATGTATATACCGTATCGATCCACAACCAATAAGACTCATCACTTACATGTATATAATGTATCAAACCGCGTCCCATGATACTCATCACGTACACGTATATAATGCATCGATCCACAACCAATAAGACTCATCACTTACATGTATATAATGTATCAACCTGCAACCCATAATACTCATCACTTACATATGCATAATGTATCAACCGACGACCCATCAGACTCAACACTTATACGTATATAATGTATCAGCCTACATACAACCCATACGACTCAGCACTTACACATATATAATGTGTCAACCCACAACCCATAACACTCCTCACTTACACACACACGCTGTATTTCACTGTTGGCACATATTGATATCGATATTCATCTCAATACACATGGTGCCTATTAGAACATAGGAGTTCGCGTAGGATCAAATGGACTATGGCTGCAGACATTACAAGCCAATAATCAATTTTGCTGGAATAGTGCATGATAAAGGCTCAGCAGTGGTCTGTTCCTTTTATGCAATCATCTGCGTCTGCGAACCTGTTATCCATTGACTATTCAGCGATCTTACGTTTTTCTGCACCTCAATCAACTAACCCATAATTTATTGATGAGATCATTAATCGTCAAACTAATGATGCCAACTGGTTTAATGTATCGATAGTATCCCCTAGCCAACGATTGGGCGACCAAACTGATGACTATGGGCTATAGAGGCGAATCATGCATGATGGAGGTAGGCGGTTCACTGGAAAATAATATCACATATCGCACACCTAGATGAGCACTATCTAACCTAGCAAGCGTGCATCTCCAGTGATCTCCTCAGGACACATTTTGAAATCTGTGTTGCTCAGATGTCATGTTCTGCATTTGGAGATTGCAAGTATGGGCACTGTGCTAGATGTTAAATTATTCGAGTTTTTAACATGTAAATACCTTAAGACGTGTGATATGATATGTTTCTCAATGCCACTGCGCAAGAGGGTTGCTGCAGGACTACGAATGGAGCTATTAACACATGCAATGGAAAATCTGAGAACAATTTCCTACTGTCAAGACATTCGATAGACAAACTGGACTAATATATGGATATCAGCACAAAACATGCAGCGATAGCGTCTAGCTTATGGCAGCGGATTACTGAGGGCATGCAATATCCAAATCAATATATTATTACTCGAATTCTTCGACCTCCATGGAATAATCGTTGGCCATATAGCAAGATACTTTCTCATTCCATGGGGATATGTGGTCACGGCACAGCACAGTAGAGGCTTCTCCAGAAATAACCAGGCTTATTTCAGTTAATTAACTAATAGTATGGATTAAATAGATAGACTGTTAATGAAGCCATAAACCATACGAGGTCACTGATCTTACAAGCCATGGTTGGCTATCGCCCACACGTTGATATACAATTTGCGTGCTGCTTTGATTAGGGTCAACTTCCCATCTCTAGAACAAGCTAGCCACGTCGCTAATTCCCCGTTAGCTGCTGATATGTGACAAAGAGACGATGCTCTTTGTTGGAAGCCAAACAATCGAGTTTTAGCATCCTCGAGATGGGAATAGCCATGCGTTATCTAGTCAGCCACTAATTCTCTAAGTGTTGTCTATTTGAATTCGCTTGCAAAACTGTCTATTCACAACTGCTAATGTGTCTGTTTAATTACACTTACACTCTATTTATTTAGACCAATAAATTAATAAAACACACGAATTGTTCAAATATGATATAATATGCACGAATAACTCATGCACAATGATACAGTATATATTTGAACAAACTATTAAAATAACCCGCACTTGTTCAAAGTAACCCATTTAAACCAACCACATAGTAAAACATACAATACCTTTTCAAGGTAACCCTTAGAATGCGAGCATAACATGAATCCAAGAAATCAGGCCATGACGGTGTTATGCTACACGGGCCTATCTGTCCGGCCTCGATGTCCACGTATTGCACCATATCTCATTCTAAGAAGTGTAACGTTTGGAATAAGATATCTTGCTTACATTTGTACATGACCTGTTCAAACTCCTATATAGAGGTTCAGAGATCGGGTTTTAGATACGATAACATCATCACATTTTAAGTTCTCCAGCATATTCCGCAGACCAACTCATCGTGGTTACATAACCTACGTCAGTGACCAGGTTCCAGAGCCACGTCCACTCAATTGAAACGAACACTGCGATCCTTATTCCATTTTGCAAAATTACATTTATTTGAATTTTTGTTAAAACCCTCATAAATTAGTCAATGCAATCATTATTATTTGTAAAAACATTGTTCCCGAAAGCACAACGGTCCATAAAGATATGCTCTTTGCATAGATATTAAAATATGCCATATTGTTTGGCGAGGTGTTTTCGTTATGTTCCATACAGCCGCTTCTAAGTATCACTGGAATAAGTTCATAGGCTGATACTCTGTATGCCACGACGTGACACTGGTACACAGAGAGATATATATATAATTATACTCCATCCTCGGCAAGCCTTTTCAACTCTGTATGCGTGTTGCAATCGATTTGAAACCTGGATATCCAGAAATCACATTTCGAGATAACTATACAGGTGGGTTGTTGAATATTTTGAAACTAATGCGACTGATCTATTACTACCTTACCAACACCGACAACAACGTCAATTACAAGAGCAGTGCACTAATGCAGGAGGTTTCGATTTTCGTGACGGAGATATATTTGTTTGTGACGTTAGATAGCATGTTACATATTTGATTAAGATATCAATTGAGTAACAGATGGATTCCTCATGATGCATGCCCTCTTCAATTGCCGTAATCTGCCGATGCTTTTACAAATGTCGCATACTCATTATCAGTCTACAGCATTGCATTACGATTTGTATATGTACACATGAAGTGTGCTGAGAACTGGACAGGCGTACATTTCAACATGTTGGACATCCATTCGTCTATCTACAAGAGGTATTTATGCTACTGTCCAATAGGCACGTACCGTTCCAATCGGGTGTTTGCTAGAGGCTATATATAGAGACTGACAGCAGGTTGCTAAAAGGAGGTCATCCTTGCGGAGTGTATGCCTATACTCATATTGTAAATGATGCGGGAATTCATAGTTATCTGAAGGACATCAAGACTATGGTATATGTTGATTACTATATTGGACCATCACACGTTTTGCTGATCACAGTTCAACTCGAGGCAATGTATATATCCGACCTGCTTCGCAAGTGTATGACTACATAATCAATTAGGTAACATCTAGGCTGACGTCACCATCAACGCACAAAGAATGAAGTAGTCCGTCATGAAAATTGAATAGTGTCTTTACTAGTTAGCAAAAAATATGTTGAATAGGGAGCAACAAACCCAGTCAAATTAGTTTCAAAATATTCAAGAGATAGCCTATATAGTTAGCTTGAAATTGTTATTCTGGAAATTCAGGATTCAAATTCTATAAATCGAACCCAATAGGCGCGCAATTTGGGCGGTTCTTATCTAGATAATGGTCGGAGCATAGCTAGAAAGTGGTCATTATATTGGTCACCAACAGAGCTGTCACGCGCTCAATTAACGATAACTGTTCATAGATCCACATGCCCGTAGATCGTATTGTTAACTCGAATGAATAGATAGAGCGTAGTGGCTAACATTGTCATATGTGGCATATGTGTTGTCGTCATTGTATGAGATAATGCGCAAGTATACAACACATGTTAGCAATTACAGCCGTATTGACATTACCAGCATGTGCTCTGCTTTAATATATCGTGATGATGACCATCCGATGAGTTTCCAGGTTGATAATATAACATGAACATTCGGTGCCTTGCAACCCCTAGGTAGGCGGTAGTATTTGGTAAATGTCAGTCCGCCTGGAGCATGTACAGACAAAGGGAAAATAGCATTAGATTTGTTTGGAGCAATTTATTCAGTACGATAAATACCATCATCCCTTAAGGGGAAGGTGGTAATGTATTCCAGCCGCTGGTAGTTATACAGATTTAAGAACAGATCTCCGGATTCGTGATTTAAATAGAATCAAATATTATGCTCCACACTCAGAAAAAAGCGGCATAGGGATACTTTCGATTGTTTGTGATCTCGTATTTCTATTGTTTTCACGCATTTCGCCCGTTACCCGTTTTTGTTATCAACCACGGCATTCGATATGACAAGGCCTACATTACTTAGCCCTCAAGCCTGGCAAGCAGCGTGTGATAATTAAATACCAGATGTTAAGGTCAAATAAACAATCAAGTCTGTTTATGATGAACAGTCTCTTAAAAGTGGTTATACAAGTGAAACGAACGCCTATTCAAGTCGTCATGCTTTAGCATCTCGTGTTCTGTAATATATGCCAGGAGTAACAGTATGCGTTGATAATATTCAATGCGTTGTATAACCACTCTTGTGTCAACAGCGCCTCAAAGCGCGCAAAATACTACTTGATATATCAAGTAAACATT
>CM067359.1:185892890-185915390 GCA_034401795.1 Chaetoderma sp. LZ-2023a
AATATATCACAAATTGCGGCCCGTTCATTCAGCGGTTCTGGAGACGTCGTTTTCGCGAAAAATGTGTCATCCAAGATGGCCGCCAAAGCGTTTGGGCAATCAAGTTCCCATGAACAAACTTGGATCAGCTGTTGCCCTAGATGATGTTTCATGGGTTTTAAAGCAACCCCAAGCGGTTTCGGAGAAGATTTCAAAAGACATTTATAACATCAGCTAAAATGCAAGATGGCTGGCGGCCAAATTTGCCAATCGACTTCGTTTGAACAAACTTGAATCTCTATTCTGAGGATGCTTCCTGCCACATATAATTGAAATCTGCCGCAGTTCTTGATAACATGTCATTTAAAGGAAAGGTTGACGGAAGACGGACAGACGGACGGAAGATGTCGTGGTGACAGCTCGTTTGGCCTGTCGTTGCAAACTATACAACCGGGCTCTGCTTTATATTTAACTTGCATATAAATTACTACGTGTTTTAGACTCAGAGTTCCGAATGCTCATTCGTCTCCTTTGCCACATTAGTGAAACTGTGCTGCTCAAAATCTATCCAAGGAGGCGCCGAACCAGCTTTTCAAGGTTACTGCCACCAATTACACAAATGTGATTGATCTAGAAGAAATAACGCAACATTGCATGCATAGGGCTTGTAGCATCTACGTTGGGCCCACCAATTGTGTCATAGTAAAGTTCGCTAGCTTTCTCCCCCATACCTAATCCAGCCACCCTATGGTATTTCAAAGCTATCCGATAAACGGGAGCGGTGTTATCATCCAGAAACTAATTTTCAAGATGGCTACTTGTGACTGGTGGCTATCTTGAAGTTCGGATCATTGTCTTTTCAGCTGGGTGTCTTCTGCAGACCATGCCCAACCACCCTATCAAGTTTCAAAGCGATCCGGTATGCCCATTTTTTGGCCAAGAGAAGGCTATGCTTGTACACTTATTACTAGAATGACGGGCTCGATAAACTAACCATTGATTCAAGTGATAACATTTCAAAAATAGTATTCTATTTGCCTGCAAGATATTGAATAAGCAAACATTTCTTTTCTTTTCTTGACCTTCCTGATAATTAAAGGATTAAGTATCATAATACAATGATGTAAATGATAGAATCCGAGCACTAGACCAATTTGATAAGGTGAGCAGTAGGCCTACAATGCAGATGAGTACACACTGTCACGGATCTTTGTAGATGTACTGACACATATGGATTACGATTAACAAAAGTAATATTAGTCTTATCATGTTTTACGCACACGTGAGATGGGCCCTACAGGATGGCAAGTGTCCCTTTTGCCCATTTGGTATTACATGCGTGCGGACGTGCGTGTGTATCCACGGGGACCAATGTTTCACCATTGTTTGAATGCATGTGCAGATGTGCTACTGTGAATGATATTTCTATTATTGCTATTATTGTTTTAAGTAATTATCACGTACATGCAAAACAGATAGGACTAATTTATGTTGTTGACAGAATGACTAAATAGGAAAACCAGTTAGGCCTACGATTAGTATAATTACTGGTTTCATTGCATATTAACATATTTGGAGTCGGAGCCATGGCAATCAGGCTACATTTAAAATGCACACATGTTTACCTGTACAATATAAATAGCATGCAATGGGCCAACGACCTATTGTAATTTGTAAATACATATCAATATCAAATTATTATTTACAATCCAGAATGGCCACAGAAAGGCGGTCTCTTGCTTCTCTACTGCCTGACGACATTGCTTATGATCAGTCAGCTGGATAGTTAACCATTCGTTGACGGAGATAATTTGGCATACTATATTAGTTAGACGAGATGGGGAGGTAGATGTTCCGAATCATTTCTATGATCCTCACAGTTACCAGGTCTGCTTCTCCAGCTGATATTAATGTCTTATCTGGTCGTTACTAGACATATTACAAATGATCACATTGCCAAACGTGGTCCGTATATTGAACGCTTCGTAATGACTGCTCGGTGTTTCCGACATAGTTATCAAATACATGCAAATGCGTGTGCCCAATACATGTATCTCCCAGCTTAGGGTGAATATAAACAGCGTTATTAATGCGGGTGTCACGCATGGCTATGCGTGCAATAGGGACAACGTATACTAAGACATGGCATCGTTCCATTTAATGGACAAAGGTGCGCTACGGTTGTTTTTTTTAATAACTCCCAATCAAGGATGAGGCATCGGGAATATGGTTCCCCTTGCCAAACCCGTATCATCAGCAAATAGTTATTGATAAGAAGAAAGTGTTACGGGCATATGGATGAGGAGGTGTTTGAGCAATGAAGGGGCACTGCATAGCCAGGCGGTGCAGACTGTGTGAATGTGTGACGTAGATGCACCTCGGCACGATGTTCTATGGTATGTAGTAGTATTACTTAATATTGCAGATTGCTTCCACAAATACGTTTTTCTCGCCGTATTTACGTAGTCCTAATTGAAACTAGCCATATGGAAGGCATCTTAGTTGATCTAGTTTTCAAAAGCACGTATTCACATATATCCCCACACTTAATGAAAGGAATATGGGGTATTCCATCGCTATGTTTTGGCTGAAGAAACCGATCAGACCAGTCATGATATAGTTCCAAAGCACTACTATATAATGGCATGCACGTGGACATTGATGAATAGCCACTGCTGTGCCTAAACCGCTAAGTGTCTTGTTGGTTGTTCTAACTGTAATTCAATTATTTATAGCATTGTTGATTACATCAATCCTATCTTTGAAAATGCGCACTACACATTTCACTCCGCAAAATGTACGTACTTGATTTTCTTTATTGAATGCTGTTAACGTGTCGTTAGTGATACCGAGGTGATATAGTTACATGTTCCTAAATAGCGTAGTTTGGGTCTGAGATATTGGCGGTTGTCTAGTCGAATAGTTGACAGTCCCAGAACGCATCTACTCTACATCGAGTAATAGTTTGCTCACGGTAAAGGTTGATGTGGATCATGTTCCATTAAACACGGTTATATCTTGTTCATGTCTGTCTGTAATATGTTGTTGTCAATGTGTTCTCGTTAGCGATTCGATGGACATCGTGACGAGTTGACATGGCACAGTCGCATTGCTGTTCCCCTGAGTTGGTCTGGTTCATATTTTCACCCCTTCATGGATCAGTTGCAGCATACAGCAATCCAAGTTATGTGAGTGTATTTGAAATTTCATCTGCCATTTGTCTATTAGATTTCGTAATACTTTGCTCACGCACCGTCTGAGGAATAGGGCACTGTATTGCAAACTTTTTGTGAGTGTGTGTATGACCACGCTGCTTTGCCTCAGATTTTAACACGCCGAAGGCACGTACTGTGGAAGAGGTTGACACCTGAATCCAAATTAGACCGCATTCTGGAAAGCAGAATCTTGACATAAGGCTGGAGCCATACACTTTGGTCGTGGTCCTAATAACGTGGAAAATTAGTAAAAACACGGAAAATTGGGAAAATCCAAATGTATCTTTAGAATGGCAGACATATGGACTGATGGTGCCTTTCAATCTATGACTGCTCTTGTTCGATTTGTAAACACGGGGAGTCTTGCTATATCTTCTAGCATCGAGCATCCGCACTATTACAGCACAATTGAATTTTACTCATCGCATTAGATGTACTTAGGACCGTTGATGAATTAAGCCTGACATAATAGAGTACGCATGCTCCTGTGTGTGAAAGACATTAGAGTATCTTCCATCGGTACTGATCAAATAATTGCCAACTTTCCTCGTCAGCCGCTCAGCGTATAACATGTCACAGACTACTTTGCTCCATACGGTCTTAAGCCGTGGCATGTCTTGCTAGATCATCATGGACTCTACTTTTCATGGGCGTCAATAGATAGCGCTAGATAGCGAGAAGAAATTCTGATTTTGTTTATCTTGTGAATTTAAATCAGAAATATATCATATCCATTAACCCCACGACGCCTTGCATCAATGGAAGAATCCAGATTTAGCTATGCGTCATCCATCTCTAACTAACCTCCACACACGCTTTGCTCGTGTCGGGATCGATCGATCACGGCGCTTTCTGAATCTTACTTTCCAGAAAGCTATACTTGTAAGCTGTTGCATATTTTGTACATACATTGCTTGGGTACTGTTGCTGCCTATAGCAATATATACATACAATTTGTACATAAATCTGTCATAAAATAAATGTTCATGACGAACCGGTCCACGCCATTCATGCCGCCATTCTACACGCCAAATAGTTGATTATGATGCCATATGCCTGATGGACAAACTGGATAGATGTTTTAACCAGTGCTAGGGAATTGCATACGTATAATGTACAGAATATCAAACAGCATGTACGAGGTAGAATTATTGTATTGCACAGATCACGGACATATGGTGATGGAACACATTAGTCTGTGTAAATCACTGATATAACGCGCATATGTATAGCGGGGAGGACACGACCCCTCTTACTAGACAGCAGCGACTCGCATCAACACGCGTATCAGAAAGCAGGATAGACAGCATGGAGAGTAAATACTATAGTGGCAAAACATTGTCTCCCAAATGATACTAAATGGAAGAAAGGCGACACTGCTACCCGATTTGTATCGTATAAATTCATTATCGAATGTGTTCGTTCTATCTCGAGAAATAGATTTGCGAATACGATAGGACAACGTGCGAATGTTGGCAAGCCCACCCGAGTATATGCCATACATATCTGTCTGCCAGCAATTGACCTAATGTATCTTGTCCATGTTTAGCTATGCCCCGTCTCAATCCATGCTCCAGCCACACCAAGTTTGTGTTGGTATCGATCGATCTCTGAACTCCATGACTATTAATTTCTAGACAACTATACATGTAAGCTGCCGAACATGTTGAAATTGAGTTGACCTGGTGCTTTTGCCTATGTTAAATTAGTTTCGAAATATTCGACAGTGTTTATTAAATAGTAGAAACATACAATTCTTACAACATGCCGGACTATTATGCGTTAAATACGGGCACTATTGAATCATCCATAGCGTAATGAGCATGATGTTACCATACACTTCACTCAGTTAAGCATGATGCCATGTGATGTCAGATGATCGATGGATACATTGGAAAGGTGAATTATACGCATCTCGAGTGATCTATTCTATTTGTAACACCGTGATCGTATCTATACATATACCTGCATCAGATACACACATCTTTCAGTCTTATTCCAAATTGTAGCCGAACAGGAAGCAATGAGTGTTCCTAAGCACGGGTTGATTCAGGCACACACAACGCGTTGGAACAGTACGTGTTATATGCTCGAGAGATTACTAGAACAACGTTGACCAGTTTGGGTGGCGCTGAGTGATCGACGCGCGACAAAGGCTGTCGATTCGAGTGAATCGTCGAATGTTTTAAGATTAATTTTAACATAATACACACGTTCTCGTCTGAATGTACTGAACATTGGTTTAGTTGATTTGAAAATAATGGTCACAAGTTGTGGTTAAAACCTCTCCAATCTTAGAAAATGCGCATTTACATACCGGGCGAAGACTATTTTTGGAAATATCTCACCTGTACAACCATGTGAGCGAAACAGGCATGCACGCATTATACTTGTATTGACAAGGTTTGTCAAGTAATAAGTTAATTGATATGAGTTGCATTCAGAGGCGCTGTTGACAATGGTCGAATTCGTCTTCTCTTGATGAACGAATGCTGATTCTCAATATCACTGGAGAGGCTGGCACTGGCCGACCGTGACCCGTATATGTATACGCCTTAGATACCCAAAATTATGTTGAATCATTTAAACTTATTTAAAATCAGCTTTTACTGGACAGTGTTGTTGCATAAGACGGCAACACCTTGCAGTCAAACTATCTCTTATAATAGCCAGCCTACGCTTAAAATCGTCGATGTTACTAGAAAACTATACGATGTATCTGGTATTTGTAGATTGACATATCATACATGTAGTATGTCCTAAATAAAATGCTCACCACTGTTACCACACACTCGGTATTGGGTCTGGTACTATGATGTCACCATCAAATCTCATTACCTACGTGAAAGGCCAAAAGACGTTTACAGGTTTAAGCGCTTACTAAATGAACGTGTAAACGGTTAACGTGCCCATTCCGAATGCACAGCCCTAATTCCAATGTAATCAGGAACCTCTTAGGAGACGTGATCATTTAAGTAATACTCTTATAAAATAGTATTTACTTTGAATGTATCGAGCTATCAAAATGAAGTGAAGTTGCTATCGATTACACAGCTTAATTATGTCATTCAAGTATATTGTGCCATAATCATGTACGTAACATGCACGTTGATGCCACATTACATGGCGACGCATCTAGCTTTTTAGGAACACTGACAGGTTCGCCAAGTGCACACATTGTATGTCTACTATTTAATACAAATGATGTTAACGATTCTGAAACTAATTTGTCCAGGCGATGCCGCGGCCATAAGCCGCAACAGCGCAGAGCCAACTTAGTTTCAAAATATTCAACAGCTTGCTGCCATTGGCATGCACGTTTACAGTGTGATTCTGAAGAGTCAAAGTATACACGTAAATCGCAACACACAGAACAAAGTGGTGTGGATCATACCTATTTGAGCACCGCAATGGATATGTATTGTAAGTACTTCGCGAATGTATGTTATGATGTTATGATACACGCGCCTGTCCTTCTCAGTGACTTCAGCATACACTTCCTTAAGCACGCAGTGAATGCTATGGTTGACACTAAATTAAGCTGTGTCTTCCGCTGGTGTTATCCGCATCTTAAAGTAGTTAAAACGTTTGCTATGTTGAACACATTGACTATTTCCTTTTTCATGTTGTAAAAAACACGTCCTTCAATATGCTTAACACATTTCCTGTTTCGATACAACACGACTCAATCAAAGGCAAGTTGTAACTGTGCTATGAAAGCATGAAATAGCCCTTGCACTTGGCTTTGCCCTTTCTAAATACCGCGAAATTTAACCTTGCTTTTATTCAAGTGTACCATCTGTCTCATCTCTCTAATTATCGCTGTGTGGCCAATGTCCCTTAAGCAAACAACTCCGCGGCGTAGTAGTTTACCAACAGTTCACTCGCTTATCACATACTGATTGTTACTGTGTGGACATTTCATATGAAATCTAGAGCAACTTCACTTAATTGTAATAGGTCGATAAATTCAAAGGAAATACTATTACTTTTAAGAGTATTAGTTACACGATCATGTATGTGTTTTTCAAAAGAGAAGTGACACTGTCGCTAGGTGACGTATGCACGTCTCTAAAGAGATTCCTGATTTTCTGGCAGCAGGACCGAAACCGTGTTTAAGGCCACAAATAATTTATGTGGAAAGGTTATCCCACTGTACCATTATCGCCGACACAGAGCATCGTTGGAAGTGGAGCAAATCACTGCAACCGGATGTTACCCCAGCAATTGATGCCGACTGGTCACGTCGTGCTAGAACCTGGGTTCGAATGAACTTGGATGGTATGGTACTCGCTCGACCATTTTACGACACGTGTCGGACGAATTAGAAACATCGTAACATGAACGGCGGCCAGTGCAGCTGTGGCCCGAATACAGTCCACGCCTCACGTGTTACACTGTCCACGTGTACCAATTCAATGCGAACCGTGAGATCTAGAGGATCGTAATGATGATGATGACGTTAGAAGACAAGTTAATTTTTGTATTATGAGGATAGCAGCTTTTACGCCTGGTCCTAAATCTGTAATAGAGACATAAATATTAATACACATCACGGGGGTATATTAAATATTTAATACCGATCGTAAAGCCATATATTTAGCACATACATTTACCACATTAGTCATACATGGAATATAAAAGCGATATTTAGCTTATCATGTTGAAGATGTGCCAATATGCTCATGTATTTGTAGCCCATCGTGTCCTTGGCTTATTTATCGGTACACTGTGAAATTAGTGGGTTTTCTAAAGGTAAAACACACAGCCTACGATGATTTACAAGCAATGTGACGGAGCCAACCTGTCTCAAACAATAAATCGGTGCATGTAAATAATTTGTCGGGTATTGATTTGGATCGGTCAGGATACATTTGTTGACTTGTTGCACATGAAATCTCTCTATATACATATGAAATATTACACCGCACATGACTTGCACAGAGCGAAATCATTTCTTTGCGTTTTGTTGAAAATAAGATTGAATGACGATAAATTAAACTAATTACGGTAACGTTTGCTTCGTAGTGGTGGTAGTGGTGGTGGTGGTGGTGGTGGTGGTGGTGGTGGTGCTTGCAGAAGTAGTAGTAGTAGTAGTAGTAGTAGTAGTAGTAGTAGTAGTAGTAGTAGTAGTAGTAGTAGTAGTAGTAGTGGTAGTAGTAGTAGCAAAACATCAGCCAACCTATTTAGCTTCTGACACTTCACAACATGCTTAGCATATGTTTACAATGCCCCCCCCCCCAACCCAACCCCTCTGGCGTTATAGTTATTGGCTCCCTGTAGGGAGTGGTGCGTGTTTCAAGGCTCTCCATGCGGGTATCTCTTCTGCCATCCTTAACAGGTGGCCACGCACGGACAAGCCTTGCTGCGCTACTTTCGACTGCGACAAACGGGCCTATATACATATTCTATGGCCACATTGAGAATGCTATATTTCATCCGACGAATGTTGATGAGCTGATCCGATTATATGACAGAAACATGTTGCCGATATGTGTATGCCTTTCTTTTCTCAGACTTTCGTCTAATTATGTGAATCTCATGTGCTCAACACTTGCGTTTTTCGTAATTCCAGCATTTTTCATCGATATATTTACGGTGTTAGATACCTTGCACTGGGAAGTTGCACACATATAGCGACTACTGTCTTTGAGGAAAAGGTAAAGTAACTCCCGTGCTAGATCTTCATCCTTGAACCATGGAGGGAACGCATTTGCTACGCATTGAGACGTATTTGAAGAATTGAACATCGTCATTGATGTGTGGTGATTAAGGCATTTATGTATATGACGAATCACATTCTGGTATTTTCAACATTACAAGCTATTATTGCGTAATATAAAACAGGTGATTAAGAAATTACCTCGTCGAACTTGTTTTGCGATAGTGTTAGCTGAAGCATGGTAGTTTGAATTCCAAACAATAAAAGCAAGAATGCCAGTATGACGTCTATGTTGAGCAGGAGGTGAGCTGGCTACTTTACTGTTCATAGTGTTTACTTTTGACTTCAATTTCAGTCCTATGATTCACATATGCCCACGCTACTACCAAAGGGCACGTGCTATAGTACAGTTCAGGAGTAAATAAACACATTTCTAAAACAAAATAAAACGTAGGCATAGTGTTGCATATTTTGAACATAATTGGATGAGCGTACATTGCTGACATAGTGAGCATACTATCTCTTACTTATAATCATGTTTCCAGTGATTTTTTTCGTTTCGGAAACATAATATTATGAGCTGTACTTTATGCATGTATAATGGGCTTACGCAGTTGCTGTATCATGCTTTAGCCTAGAAATCGCACTCACTCGATTCAAAATGGAGGGATCCGCTCTGTCAAGTATGTTATGTTATAATCGATGACGTGACATACAATATAATCTCACATTACATAGTGGTCCATCTAGCTCTGCCGTGAACATTGAAAGGTGCGTCAAGTGTACGAAATGTATGGCTTTACTCTTTAATACATATTCTGTTTAACATTTTGAAACTAATTTGACCGTATGACATTGCTCCATCAAGATTAGATTAGGTCAGCATTCAGTTTGAATTGTCTCCAGATTTTGCGCATATCAGAGCAATTGAGATTGCCAGACATGTTGCGTGGGATAGAAATGTAATGGCACTCTGACCCGGAAGTATGAATCTCCGCCTCCGGTTCCTCAGAGGTGGCATCACTTGTAGATTATTTCCTGAGATGTATAGCAGGGCACATACGCTCTGCGCCAATGTGTTAAGTCACTGTGAGCCATTCTCTATGCAATTAGAACTTGGTTATTCAGCGTGCAAAGACAGCATGGGTATATTCTGAACACTCATGTATGTATTAATCCGCGATCTATTGCGATCTATTGCAGAGTATTATAATTACTCAGGATCTTTCTTATTAGTAGTATTCTATTGTTCTAACGTCGTTTCTTTCTATATTCGTATTCATATTTTTTTTTTTACAATCTGCGATGCAATCGCAGATTATTGTTTTTACTCAGGGTCTTTCTTATTGTACTTCTTATTATTCTTCCTTCAAAAGTTTGTTTGAAATGCTACTACACCTAGAGTGTTGGTCAGATCACTCCCATACCAAATGGCCGCCATGAAAATAGTTTGGGCAAAAATACCAGTTATCGGTTTTTTGCAGAAATGAACTCGGGGTGAACATTTATTTTTTTAAATTTTTTTTTGGAAAAATGGCGACCAGGCGCACGTTTTGGGGTCAAAATGACAAAACACATTTTTTGCACAAATTAATTTTCAAATTTGGTTTTCAAAATAGCCGCCAAAATCTGTTTTGATCTGGTCGACTTGAACTTTGGTCACCTTCTAGCACTCGTATTGACTTGATTTGGTATCATATTTAAAGTTGATCCGACCTACACTTTTCTAGAAAACCAGCTTTTGGTTGCCACATATCCCCATAGTAAACCTATGGGAGTAATATTGGAACAGTGTTATCTCCCATAATGTTCTTCCGTTTCTCTTCAAACCTGGACAGATTCTAGAACCTTGAGAGATCTAAACAATTTCCAAGAACAGTTTAATATCTACCTTGGGGCCAAGGCCATTCACGGGCAAATCTTTCCAGTGTTCATGTTTAATAAGTTACCTGCCTTTCATCATGCAACTTCAATGCTCATGTTAGACGACACACCATATTTCATCGCATTATTAGATGAGGCCTTATACTATTTCTTCATGGGCATACATCAAAGATTTACAGTTACTTCAGTAACTGTTTTCTAGTGTATATTTATAAGATAAAACATATAATAATATAACCTGTTGCTTATAATTTAGGTATCCGTGTATCAGAGGGAATACCCAAGTACATTTCAAGTTTGCTGACACCACAATCATAGCGATATATCAAGCTCTGCCAAGAATGTCGAACCGCGTGGCAGTAGTGCACGGCATTGGTGAATTCATAATTTAAAAACGATTTCTTTTGAATATTCTGAAACTAACAGCAACAGCCGTAGTCAAATTAGTCTCGACTTATTCAGTATGACACCTGTTTTTTATATGTGGTCGTCGGGCATGCGACGGGTCACTAGTATTAACCCCGTAATAGACAGGTGAACACATTTTAGGATGTATATACTATTTTTGCACACCTCCTTCCAAGAAGTATGGCCCATGATGGCAATGTCACAAGGGCTGTTTATTATTCCTGAAAAGTCCTCAACTCCCGCTTTCTGGGGACAACATTCTTAAGGTTATATTAAGAACACACGATCAACTAATTGCCATTAAATACAACCCTGGTCATTCTAAGAAACACAACACTTAACTACGCCATTAACCGACTGGCTCTGTCGTGTAGATACTGCCAGAGCTCTCACGCTCAAACCAACAATCTCATATTGCCTAATAGTAACGCTAAGATGCTGAGCGCTCGTCAAGTGATAATGAGGTGCAGAGCCGACTAGAATGTGTCAGCATTGAACGAGACCGATTTCCACCAGACTCAAGACTCATGGTTCTGCAATGACTCTGGTCGATGGTCTGCCTTGTTCGCGCTCCACACTTGCTTCTGCATCTGTGACCACACCATGGACCAGTTACTGTGTCCACTCGCAGTGATCAATAACTGCAAAGGCGCCAGGACTGAATCTCCTTTTTGAAAGGCCGCTGATGGACCAGCAGCCAAACTAACATCCACAATTATTCTGCCTTTCCTGAGGACTTTCCGCATCTTCCTGTGCCATCTGGAACACCTTGTGCTAGAACTTCGCATCATTGCCTGACATGGAAAATGGAGGATTGAATTCGTGCCGGCCTCGCGTACGAGCGTGTGTGTACTTGCCTTCCGCGTAATACGTATGGCAGCATGAGGACACTGTTTCTGCCATTTGATTCGTGTGGAAGAAGAAAAAACTCTGAATCCGGTACCTGCCTCCATCCAAGTTCTCCCCTTATGCCGTTCCATGCCTCCACCTGAAAAGAGAAGTTGTGTGATGAAACATCTCGCAGAACCACATGCATCGCTGTTTTGGTATCCGCATCTGGCCTCTCCCGAAGACACACACACACACACACTTTTCCAGCGTAAAGAAGATCCACTCCCGTCCCCGGGCATTGTGGAACATATCTACCAAGGCTAATTCGAAGCCAGCAGCATCCGCAATATCAAGACCTAGCACCCAACCACCATCCCCCCGCATACCCCCCCCCCCGCCACATCCACACCATAACCCCCATCCACACGCCCCACCCACCCCGTATGCTCCCCCTCACCCCACCCCACACCCACCCCAACCCCCAGCCCGCCATACCACCCACGCCACCCACCAACCCTCGTTGGAGACCTGCGTGTACTGTCTTTCAAGGACTGAACGTCCTGTTAAATCTTAATGTACTAACTTAAAGTTTCCTATTTTCTTACAGAACATTAGCGCCCTCCTTTCTGCTCTTAAGAGGCCTTTCTCCCACTTAGGGATTTCTAAAGGAGATCGTCCGTCCTAGCTCTCATATTCGGGTGGTGAGCATGTGCTCTGCTCGACATGCAGACATACATTAGCATAGTCAGAAATGTCACTTTTTCGATAGTCATTTGGACATCGCCTTAGCTGCCGAATGTACGGGTGGAATCCTATGTGCTTCACTCAGCGTGAATATATAAAATACCACAATGATTGAAGAGACTTTTTTCCACCAAAAGGGCTTCCACACCCCGCCCACCCCTTGGAAACGTTAGGCCCTCAGCAGTACTGTTGGAACTCTCCCTTAAAGACACAAGTAGCCAGCGGACATTATTTCTGCTGCCTCCCTGCTAGCGCACGTCCAGAACTGCAATGACCACTGCGTGTCTCGGGTACCGCAGTCTGCATTGTATCAGATGGCTTTGGCGCCTTTTGAGTAGAAAACCATCGTAGGAAGAGGAAAGTTGAATCTCTGGTTTGCCGCGTTTCCTAGCTCGCCTCGATCACACTTAGTACGTTGTTGTTGCATCCTGCAATCTTACCACCACGACCTAATTCGAAATTGTGTAAGATCGCTCCCGGTGGACGCATTCCTTCTGGTAGAGGGTTTCGACTTATTCTGTCCTCATTTCGACTTACTGTATTCCAAATTGTCCTGTCGTTTGAGAAGACCTTGCCGTATACAATACAACACTACAACCACAGCACGATCTTCTCTGTCGACTAGCAACTACTTTTTAGACAACATGGTTGGCAGTCAGGACAAACTCGTAGTTAACCGATCCTATGGCTATCGCTTTTCATCTTGGCGACAGAATCAAATAACTGCTGCATCAACCATAATCCTTTTTTAGTTGACTGCACCTTTTGTCAGTCTGCCAGAATATTATACCACAGTGGCGCATTGACTCGACAAGGAATCGCTAAACTCTTTTCTCCTTAATTACACGAGCCAGTGCCACGGCTGAAACTCGGAAATGCTGCCCTTGGACCACGTCACAACCTTTTTGATGTTGCTCAAGCAGATCTTCGTCTCTGAGCGCAAGATTCCTCTGACTTTGCAAGGGTAGACGTTCTTGCTTACTCTAACAGATAGCATCCTCCTGCGACTTCCTGAGACCGTAGACCAAAAAAACACCAAAGTTCGTTTAAGCTACTGCTCACGCGGGATCCCTTTAACCAGTTAGTGTTAGGCACACGCAGAAGGACGCCTTATGACGACTCCAGAGAACGTTGGATCAACCAGCTGGCGACTTTCCACTAAGAAAAAACACCATCGAAGCACAGATTCCATTTTGACCGCACACCAATGTAAGAAGCGCTCCATTTGTTTCTGCCTTAAGTGGAACTTAACTAGCCTAACCTAGAGAACTAGTACCAAGAACTTTATAGCGACAGCTAACACCTTATACACTGACCGAACAATTAGTGACCGATAGTGGCATAGCTGGGAGAATTTCCGCTGTGTCTCCACTTTACCCAAAACAGCTTCCTGACCCAAGTTAGCACCAGAGCGACAGTCCGTCACTTCCCAAACAGGCCTTGCCGACTGTAAAGTGATGATGTAGAGTTAAGGTGCCATTGGCCCGACAATGAGTATGCAACTTTCTCCCCTCGCAATCCAGGTTGCATACTTTCGGTCGACGGAAAATACTGTGCACAGATCTACTAGACTAGGCCTAATCAAACTGCCACCCCACATTCTCTCTCTCTCTCTCTCTCTCTCTCTCTCTCTCTCTCTCTCTCTCTCTCTCTCTCTCATGCTCGCTCTCTCTTTCTCCGCCCCATCTTCGGTCACACTAACTCCCGAGAAAGATTCGCTTAAAGAGCTAACGCAGGTAGGAAGGACATAAAGCCACCTGCGGCAAAAGCGAGCCACCAGCAGCACTTTCCGCCTCATTCTCCTCCTCAACCCACACTTCTCTCGCGCACACACGCACGTACGCACGCACGCACGCACACACACGCGCGCGCTTCTTCTCACAGCCACACACCAACTCGCACGCACCTCCTGTACTTCGCAGATAACCCTTCCATATCCGTGCATGAAGGACCCACCAACCTACCCGAATACTTCGACTGCTCATACGAACATGCCCACCAATGCCACTATTATGTAAAGAAACACTGCGAACCGAGATGGCCACACCTGATCTCGATCCGCCCGCGCCAACGTTAGAGCACGACAACAAGGAAGAAGAATAGGCACGTCTCATCGGAGAGGCGGCCCAGCTACGTGACTTCGCGTCTCTGGCCATCAAAAGTGTGCAGGGGAGGGGAGCCCCATCCAAGTGCCCACAGGATGCGTCGCAAGACCTGCGGAGCTTAATCGAAAGCCACCAGAAGAACACATGGGCAAGGGACAGCCACCGACTGAGCGGCCAGACCAGGGCGGGCCGGCAGCTCAACCAGATGCTCGAGGAGCATTACGACGAGGGCAACCTTCACGGGGGGAGGGGTGCGTGTGTGGGATGCGTGTGTGGGTGCGCGCGTGCGAGCGCGTGCGTGCGTGCGTGCGTGCGTGCGTGTGCGTGCGTCCATTCTCGCGCAGTGAAAGAGAACGGCCGCGTTTTCTGTATTGATTTTAATAAACGAATAGTCCTGTCATAACTTATGCTCAACATGCAGATGTGTGCTCCATATGATACCAATTATTTCCACTCGTCCATTTTATCATGTGCCAAAGTGCTTAAGGTATTAAGTGAAACTCCTCGCACGTAGTGGCTGTAGTTACTCATGCGTCCTTGCTACCTATGATTGCTCATATATCGATGCTGTGCCCAACATCCACAGTCTTCAATGGCATGGGAAATATCCACATCATTACTAGTTCGAAGATGTGTGCTTCTGCAGAATGTTCAGCTATTAACTATTTGGGCATTTCCTGACTGTGTTATTTTTAACAAGGCTGGACATCCCGAATTCCCACAATAAGTGACTACAGATATGCTTACATATTCTAGGGTGTAGCCACTAACCTTTAAAAGGCAGGATTGTTCTTCGAAGTATGGTCAACCACATATAAGAACATGTAGCTAGCACACCACCATGAATAGAAATGCAAGCATGCTGTAGTGATGGTGTAATTGCGACTATGGAATACGACAATTACGTGTTGTGATCGATCTATGTTGCATCTATAATGGGAATCCCGTAATGACAGTACACATCGGGATGGGGTGGGATTTCGAGGGTGTCCAACTCGTATTTCTCATGCGTAGCCCGTTTTTATCTATTTCTACCCACGTGTCGTAAATAATTCTCACACCCTCTGCACCTTTCCAATAGCATTGTGTACACATCGAAAGCAATATCTTTGAATTATACTGTTAATCCTGTCAGTCATGATGGTACTCTCTCACGGTGTTACATCTATAATGGACGTGGCTTTGATGAAACGAAACACTCTGAGTGTAATTTCGACCTCGTCTAAATTATGATTTATCATGCTTAATTGTGTTTATGTATTTTGAAGCACGTGTCGGACAGAATTATCGCCTCTGCCCCACGGCCAATAGCCCAGTAGCATTATATCTCTTAAACAGTCTCGACAGCAGTCTCTTTGTTTTGTGCTGTTGATTCCGTCAGTCCTGATAATAATTTTCCACTAAGGCAACTGGGACCTTGTTTTACCGAGTAATGCTGTCCGTACGCGAATATCGATGCACATCAGAAACATACAATTGTAATTACACTTGTCTCATTGGAATGGTAGATTTGGACATCAGACGTGTTTCATGAGAGATTGATTAATAATGTATGCATTTACTATTTCGTAGGAAATGTAAATAATACTTGAAAAGCCGAATGTATACAGTGATGTTGGCGCATGTTCTCAGCATAATGGATGGAGTTGATATGCCACTCAATTATATGTGAGTGGTTCTTAATTCGGTTCATGCGCTGTCTGCTTTACCAATGGATAGGCCACTCGGATAGCTAGCGTTCATATGTCGTAGATGAGCATGCATCTAGAATAAGTCAAGCATGAGAGAATGGCATATACAGGCGCACGATGGCAACCTATGATGACTATGTCCATGAGACACTTGGCGAAGTGCTATGCATGACGGAGATAGATATGCAGTGGGTGACCGAGCGAGAGAGAGAGAGAGAGAGAGAGAGAGAGAGAGAGAGAGAGAGAGCATGGATGAGAGAGTGAGTGAGAGAGAGAGAGAGTGCGTATGCAAGGGCGAGCGCACGAAAGAGAGAGAAAGAGGGAGAGGGAGAGAGGGAGAGAGAGAGAGAGAGGGGGGGTGGGGAGGGAGAGCGAGAAAGAGAGAGGGGAGGGAGAGAGAGAGAGCGAGCGAGAGAGAGCGAGAGAGAGAGAGAGCCAGAGAGAGAGAGCGCGAGAGAGAGAGAGAACTGTTGAGAGCACGCATGCGCGTAGTACCGTTGCGTCTGTCCAGGGGCCGAGTACAGGATACAACTGCTTCTATATAGCACGCACATACGTTAGCAGAGCGTGTAATTGCAAAATAGTATGTTTTGTAAAAAAAAACCCAGATTTGTCTTAAATGTTTAGATTCAGCTATGATTAAACAATTACTTATCGACGGAATCGCCCACTAGATAACACCGTATTTATTAAACTCATTTATTGCACACTGTTCTGGTTTAATCTAAGATCCCCGTTCGTTGAACTAGTAGTAGCTTATTTTTCTTAAATGCTGCTTAACCCTAATTAGATATAACTAGGTCTAGATAGGACACGCTAACACCACCTAACGTACGTAAGTATATCTGCAATGGTGTACCTCGACGTAGCTAACCCTACGTACTCGCAGTTAGACGTAGGCACGCCTAGCTCCCTTATCTAGGCCTACCTCGTCGTAGCTATGTATAATAACCGTTTTTATAATTTATTTTATTCTCTGGAAATGATACCCGCGACTACCTACCCGTAGCTACGCGTAGCTAGATATCCCTCTCGGTAATTTCTCTACTAATAGATTAAGTAAACCCCTATGATATCGTGAATGAGTTCACCCACGACGGTGAGCCACACCGTAGCCTCGCCATAGCCACGATACCCACTGGCCTCGAGGAGAGCGTGGTGGAAGCGACGTGGCGTAGTACCAGGTGGAGGGCACAGGAATGTGAAGAGCTAAGGAGTGAGAGCCAGAGACAGTTAGAAAGAGAGAGGGAGATAGCGAGAGCAGAACACCTTGAAGGGGAAGGGAGACGGGGCGTGGGTGGGTGTGGTGGGGAGTGGTGGGGCGTGTGTGCGTGTGGATGTTATTCTTTAGAGTAGTAGACGCATAGCTATTTGGCCCGCATACGGTACACGAATGAGAAGCGCCGATTTGTTAAGAATACATGTGGGCAGGGCACCGTAGGGGTTTGGAATGGGTGTGAACATTACTTTGAACGTAAGAAATACTCGACTAACAAGCGCTCTTTATATCTACTGGGCTCTTTGTATGTGGTAGAAGGATGACCAAATGGAAGGTGTGCTGACAATGTGTGTATGTGTAGTTATTACGGTATAACTAACCATTACTTGGCTAAGGAGACCTCTTTAACTAGTATATACATAATAAAGAGCACACACATCGTGTGTATGCCGACAGTCACCAGCCGCCAAACAATAGCTCCGGATAGCGGAAGTATCAGCTGGTTTACTATTCTCCACAGTGTGCTCTTATCGCTGACAAATTGTTCACTGATGTGTACAGAGCTCCGCTACATCTGTCTTGCTCGGGATTTAGCATCAGTACCAGGAGAATAGCTTTATGCCTGCAGGGCATTGGCTATCTCCTGCAAAGTCAAGCCATAGATCTGCACGTGACATGTATATAAAGTATTTTTTTTGAGAGAATTTGATCAATTCTGTCCCGGTGGTTCATGAGCAATACTCATACAAATACAGCGTCAGGGCGCACAATAATGAATCCCATAGCCTTGGCCTTTGCAGATATGGCCGTATGTATAGGGCCAACAGTAATCCGGTGTATGCTGTCACTATTACTTAGTAGCGGGTATCCACCTAGCACGTAACGTTGACGTTTTTGTCCAGAGTATCACGCCTGCAGTCGACAGTACCATGAGATTCCATTGTTAAGCTAGCCAAAGCGTTTACGTTTCTTTAAGGTATAGTTACGCTGATATGTACCCGCCATCATGTTGTATTAAGTGAACTGGACACAGTCATATAACATTGCATGTAGGGTTCCGTTGAAGTGGACCATTAATATATCTGCACTGTCACTGCATTGTTTATTTTTCATAAGCCATGCGTTCTCCCTCGATTTCCATTATTGCCCTATCTGTAACGCAAATGTAAAGCCACTTACCGTCTAAGTAAGTGGTTGATAATTCTGAGACGTATGTGGATAGATTGCGTTTCAAAAATAAATTGCAATCTGATATGCAGGGTTGAAAACAGCAATCTCTCCCAATAGAGAACATATTCAGAGGGTTGTGTTGTATGTCTGAAGGAGAGGTAGTTAGTGCGTAATTTGAAAACTACTGATGCGGTTACCATCCCTATTATGGTGTTGAACGGATATAATGGAGAATATTCATTTAGGTGTCAGGAGATATGGATTCATCACGAGCTGATCACAGAATAACGGTGGCCATGTGAACGGGGCATAGACCCAAATGAGTAGATAGTGATTGGTCATTATTTTCACTAAAGATCGAACAGTTTACATTGCGTTGATTTCTTAGGAGGTAATACAATTGCAATATTTATCGCTGCCATCGATGCTGGGCAAATATGTAAATTGCTGGCTCTTTGCGTGTATTATTTGACTAATGAGCACGTGGTAGTTGTCATTGTTATACTGCTATATTGTGTTGTGCATTGGTGTACGTAGAAACGAAATCATCAGCTAAATATAGGGACTTTCACTCAAATTATTATCCCAGTGCTCCGGAGACTGCGTCAAAAATATACTATGCTTAAGGAGATTGTAGTTTAAAAAAAATGATATTTAGCAGAACAAAACTCTGAGACTGTTAGCCAATCAACATCTTAGTATATTGTATTTAATTGCACGTTGGGCAGATGAAAATTGAAAATAGAGTTATTGACTAGATCTCAATTTGGCCGTCCATTTGCCAATAAATGCCATTTTTCTGACAGCGCTGACGGCTCTGATGGCGTTGCCGATGTTATGGCCTATCTATATGAAATCGCCTATCTGACAGAGCGTTTACTTCCTGTGAAAAAAGACGGAACTTGCCTCATTCGCAATCATGGTATGCTCGACGAGGGTTAGTCTTTAGTATAGATTGCTTAGATGTATCTAACTCGAAATGGATGTTCTGCTAAAGCTGGCTTGGGGGCATTCTCTCACTGACGAGTTATTAGACAACCTAACCAGTGCTCAGAAACTCGGACTGGTGATTCTGGGCGCTATGTGGCGTGACAGTTCGCTACATACAAATACGTTGCTACAATCGTTCCTTGCATCATTTGCTTTAATTGTAACTTGCAAGGAAACTAAGTCGGCTCCCACACTTGCCTGCATGCGTGGAGGGTTTGGATAGGAGGAATGAAGTGAGAGGGGGGGGGGGTGAAAAAGAGAGAGAGAGAGAGAGAGAGAGAGAGAGAGAGAGGGCGAGAGCGAGAGAGAGAGAGGGCGAGAGCGAGAGAGAGAGAGAGGGCGAGAGCGAGAGAGAGAGAGAGAGAGCGAGAGGGAGAGAGAGAGAGAGAGAAAGGGGGTTGCGATGACAATGACGGTGACAAAGCACGCGTCCTGCGCGCGCTCCGCTGTTCGGAGCCACCTGAGTGAAGGCGTCTCGGGATCTCATAAAGAGTGTTTCATTCGCTCCCAAAGTGTGTATCTCGACCGAGTCGTCGTGAGCTCAACTCCGAAGGCCCTGACATTAGGTAGAGCAGAGGGTAGGAAAGTAGAAACGGTCCTCTCCGTCAGACTCTGACGATTTGGAGCGGGTATCCATCACGTCGAGAGATAGAGAGGCAACAGACGCAAGCTAACAAATTAGCATGTATTTGTATACGGATAATTGAGAGGTCCTTCACAAATTTGCTCATTAAAATACGATCATAAAACCTTAATAATCAGATCCATTAACAGTTATATTCCTTTGCGCGTGGTGGCTTTTAGCCAGGTTTATGGACGACTAACTAATACATAACAGTTACCTGTTCATCCTAGTGTATTTGCGTTGTGCCGCCGATAATCCCGTAATCTGTCGGATGTACGATTATTAAAATGGAGGATCATTTATAGTTTCGGTAGGTTGCATATTGGATTTCATTAAATCAGTAATATATGTCAAAGGAGAAATACTTAAGAAATAGAATGTGCAAATATCTCGTATAATTCCCAGAACTATTTAGAAGGACTGTTTCTGAAATTAAGATCGACGTGAGAGGTATACCCGTGCACGATCGTGACACACAAGCTACCATCACCGCATTACATAAGATGAACTATTTTCAGGATCTTTGGCACCGATTTCACAGAATCCTTTGCAGCGAAAATAGTGGGTACAAGAGCAGACAGAGTTCCAACACACCCTATTTGAGTGACTGCTTTCCTAACTTCTACGATTTGTAACTAAGAACTGTGAAACAAGCGGGTGCACGTAGCACGGGGCGATCCCGCCCAGCAAAGGGCACAGATGATGCACACGCTCCAACGACTTGGAACGGAAACGGAGAATTAAGGTGGAATGATCTATTCGGTCTAGTTAACGATAAAGTGTCCAAGACACGTGTTTAGAGAGGCCATTGTTGAGCTTTCAACACATATAACAATCTCCTTAATAAAGACAAGGTAATATAAGTTAGTATTGCCAATCTCAGATGCCAACACTAATGAACTCAACTGTACAGGTCACACAACCGAAAATTTCTTCAACCGCCATGTCGAAACTAATTTGTCATTCCTATGGAGTAAGGGCCGAGCCTCTGTTTTGAGATACTGATCTCCCATACAGGAAGAAAATATGCATTGATCATGTCATACATATCCATCCGATATATAGGGTTTGGTTGTCGCTACTCACAACTGCCTCGTGGCACATTTTCCAAACATCAACCGCGGGAGCTTAGTATTTGAACCGAAGGCCAGGCCATTTCTGACTAAGTATACACAGTTGTACTCAGAGGCAGAACAATAGAGCATAACGTCACATCAGGCAGATGTCAGCTTCCAATTTTGCATAGAACAGAAAACTCAAGGGAAAAGAGGAAAATGTGTTCAGATATGCAAGCAATAGTTTCAATATATGGTTGTGGAAACCACTAACAAGCAATGGAGTTATCGTCGGATTATAGTGTCAAAAGTATCGGTAACGTAAAATATATGGTGTTTTGCAACACGACTCTAACCTGGTATGAACGTGTCTGTAATTGTATATAGCGTTCGGTGCTTATATATCTGACACTCCTTTGGATCAAACTATGTCAGTGTTCCGGTGCAAGCGTGATGGCTGGGGAGGCGGTGGGGAGTTGGATGTTCAGAGTCCAACTTAAACATAGCCTGCTGACCAGCTGTGCACTGGATTATGACGGACACCAGCGGAAATGAATGATGCAGAACAGTGTTTGAACGCCAGCAAAATATTCAACAGAATGTGTATTGAATAGTGAAGACATACAATTCATACTACGTGTCGGCCTAGTAAGCATTAAATACGGGCCATTTCGAATCATTCATGACGTCATGATTATGGTGTCACGCTACACGCCACGTAGTTGATTGTGACATTATATGAAGTTTAAGGTGCTGTTCTAAATAGAGTTGTGATGTGGGTGTTAGTGGCGACGCATTACTTTAGTCAGCAATACTACCTTGAATATAATCAAAGTGAAACCCTATATGGAACACCGCGGGCAAACATGACATAGTTCATTCATTATGGGCCATGGTTGAATCCAGTTTTAGCCATGTCTGG
>CM067359.1:185920390-185924902 GCA_034401795.1 Chaetoderma sp. LZ-2023a
CAAACTTATTTCAGACAGTATGGTACTGAAAATCACTGATCTGCCAAGAGTTAAGCCAATTTTCGGTATGGATTGCAGACTATGGAATTATTTCATTGTAGAATTTGTTTTAATTATGAATATAGCTAGCAATGATATGATATCATGTTGTTTACAGTTGAAAGTAATTTAGGCTAAATTATACTTTGTAAACTCAAGTTTATGTGGGTGAAAAGCTGAGGCCGAGCATAACCTACAGACAATAGGGCAGGGAAGACTGTGAATTGGCTACATTTCAGCCAATTCTCGGTATGAAATCGTGTACAACGAATTTCATGGTAAACATTTGTTAAACTCAATACTTCATTAGGATATTCAGATACCTATCTAACCACATTTGTGGAATCTTTGGCCCGAACACATTGCAGGACAGGACATTCGGAACATCAGTTGTCTATGCATAGCGCTAAATAATTGCATGCATGGATCTTTTCCCAATCAAGGATTAAGGACAATAAATTGCTAATGAAAACCACACGTACATTATTTTTAGCGAATTTTGTCTAATTTGTCACGATCTACAATATTAGTATACATGTTTTACTGTTAACATTTACGACACAAATATGACTAGTAAAATGCGTCCATGCCATTAGCATCTTTGCCCCTACGCACTACGAGACATAACAATGGAAATGTATGCACTATCTCGAATGTTCATCTCAGTGTTTGATGTTATAATACATAAAGGAAATAAAACAGACACAGGATATGGTATTGTCGTCATAATATGTTACACATTTACTGTCTAAATTTGGTGTTAACATATTTAAATATTGAATGTCCATTTGCAGGCCAAGAAAAGTCTGTTTTTGCAGATTTGCCACTGGACTTTAGAATGACTGTCTCGAGAGTCATTTCAGCGGTACATTTTCAAGTACTGTCCCCTCATGCCATGCACTTTGACATTGCTCAAGATCACTGTAGGGGCCGGTTTGACCAGCTATGCCATGGGGCTGTTAACATACAATAAGAGATGATGATAGGCCTACATTCATATCCGTCGTCATTGTGATTTACATACTTTCAACCGTGACTTCCAAGAATCCCATTTCCAAGGTAACTATAGAGGTGAGCTGTTGAATATTTTACAACTAATTTGACTAGGTGCTCTCAGTGCTTATAGCAGCAGCACAGTTAAACTCGTTTCAAACTATTCAACAGAATGTTTAATACATAGTAGACATACACTGTGCACGGCTTACAGACTTTTCAAACGTTCCTGATAGCCATAGCTACGTCATCCATTACGTAGTTCGACTGTGACGTCAGCCTACATGCGGCATAATTGATTATGACGTCAACACTTGAGTGACAGGTTGGATAACTTAAACCCTCTTTCCATAAGAGAATATGTCCATTGCGATTGGATCTACATGCGTCTGGCAGGGCAAAGCTAACTATCTGAATGCTCTTGCTAAAATGTGTGGTTACTTATTACAAGTGGGTGGGCAATGCATTACTAAGTGGTATTGGCCGTTTAATGATCGAATTTGTCCATGACAATTTCATAGGTGGGGTCCATTTCTAGCTAAGCTCCGTTCGTTCTTTTGGCGTGTTGTAATCAATGTATATACTTTGATTCATGACTTCCCAGAATGCCAATTTCAAGGTAACTATACAGGTAAGCTGTTGAATATCTTGAAGCTAATTTGCCTCGGTGCTGTTGCTACCTATGGCCGTAACAGTGCCCGGTCAAAGTGCCTGGTCAAATTAATTTCAAAATATTCAACAGAATATTGATTACAAAGTAAAAACATAAAATCTGTACACTTGACGAACTATTCAATATTCACGATACAGCTATAGACGTCATTCACTAAGCAGTTTTACTATGACGCCTGTGAAGCTTTCATAGGACGCAAGTGATAATGGTAACAATACATATAACGCCCAGGAAAATTAGTTTCAAATTTTCAACAAAATGTTGATTACATAGTAAGGCCATACAATTCGTACAATGCCCAGTCAAGTTAGTATCAACATATTCAAGAATATGTTGAATATTGTCTGTGTGCCCACATGTTGGATCTGCCAATACAGATTGCTTGCGTGTTTAGTTTTTTACGCACTGGCAACGCGATGACTTCGAGTTTTGTGCTACCCCCGCCTACGGAGTGCACCCGTTAGTTTATTTTGTTGATCATCATTTCCCCGGTCGGGGATCGAACCGTCATCCTGCAATTTCACATAGCATCAGCAACCCAGACATCTGTCCGCTGGACCACCGCACCAAGACAAGAATCGTATATACTGATACACTGCCGAATTTATGAGACTATCTTTTGAATGCACACCGTGGGATGTATTCTATGCCCTCACCCGTTCTCCAGATCACGGAAATGGCAGTAGTTGATTGATTGATTGATTGATTGATTGATCGATCTATCGATTGATTGATTGATTGATTGATTGATTGATTGATTGATTGATTGATTGATTGATTGATTGATTGATTGATTGATTGATTGATTGATTGATTGATTGATTGATTGATTGATTGATTGATTGATTGATTGATTGAGTGAGTGATTGATTGAGTGAGTGAGTGATTGGTTGATTGATTGCTTGAGTGATTGAGTGGTTGATTGAGTGATTGGTTGATTGATTGATTGATTGATTGATTGATTGATTGATTGATTGATTGGTTGATTAAAACCCTGGGATTAACTTGTATGGACATACAATTCGTACACTTGATGGATTATTCAATGTTCCTGATGACGCTATTTACACCATTCATCACGTATTTCGATTGTGACGTCATCATACACATGACGGAACTAATCATGACGTCATATGCGTGGGTGACAGATCAGATCCATCCATTATCATAGAGATAGCCTATGCCCATTTGCAGACCAAGAGACCGTTGTTGTTGGCACTTTGCCATTGGAATGATAGGCTCATTTATCGAGCCAGTCATTCCAGTGGTAAATGTTCAAAAATGCCTACCTGTTAGATGTAAATGGTAGTTTCTCAAGATTACTACAGAAGCCATTTTGGCCAGTTTGATCGGGACGAGTGTTGAAGTGGAGATTAAGACATGTACGTGGGTAAGTGGAACAGATCACAATATTGTATTTCTGATGCAAATGTACAGTCAGCAATTAGCCCAGGTCACCGGCTAATACAACTAGCCCCAACAGTGAGGGTATGCGTTTGATGCGCACGCGAAATATATATAGAATTGCATGTCTACTATTTAATACATATTATGTTGAATATTTTGAAACTAATTTGACTGGCTGTTGCTGCCATAGACAGCAACAGCACCCAGTCAATTTAGTTACGACATATTCAACGCCTTATCCGTATAGATTTCAGGAAATTGATAATCAGGGCATTCGCGGGGATCGATCGATCCGAACACTGCGAAGTGTGGGTGGAGCTTAGCTAGAGGTGAGCGGGCATAGCTAAGACTGGAAAGGTCCATTGCCGGCGCTGCCATTTTTCTTTAGGATTATGGTCATTCACGTTCTCGCCAGATCTCTTAGCACTAACGAGAGCGATATATAGTTAGTAATATAGAGATAGAGAGGGAGAGAGCGAGAGAGATAGAGAACGAGGAGAGAGATAGAGGGGGAGGGAGAGAGCTAGAGAGAGAGAGAGAGAGAGAGGGGGGAGAGAGCGAGATAGAGATAAGGAGGGAGAGAGAGAGAGAGAGAGAGAGAGAGAGAGAGAGAGAGAGAGAGAGAGAGCGAGAGAGAGAGAGGGGGAGAGAGCGAGATAGAGATAAAGAGGGGGGGAGAGAGAGGAGAGAGAGAGAGAGAGAGAGAGAGAGAGAGAGGGGGAGGGAGAGAGCTAGAGAGATAGAGAGAGGGGGAGGAGAGAGAGGGCAGAGGGAGGAAGAGAGAGAGAGAGAGAGAGAGAGAGAGAGAGAGAGAGAGCGAGAGAGAGAGAGGGAGAGAGAGATCTAGAGAGAGAGAGAGAGAGAGAGAGAGAGGAGAGAAAGAGGGGAGGGGAGGGAGGACGCATATAGAGAGCGAGCGATAGGGAGAGAGAGAGAAAGAGAGGGAGAGGGCGCGAGAGGGATAAGATGGAGAGAGGGAGAGAAAGAGAGGGAGAGAGCGAGAGAGAGATAGAGAGATAGATAGAGAGGGAGGAGGAGAGAGAGAGAGAGGGAGGGAGAGGATAGAGCGAGAGAGAGAGAGAGATAGAGAGAGAGAGAGAAAGCGGGAGAGAGCGAGAGAGAGATAGTTAGAGAGAGAGAGAGAGAGAGAGAGAGAGAGAGAGAGAGAGAGAGCGATAGAGAGAGAGGGGGAGAGAGCGAGATAGAGATAAAGAGGGAGAGAGAGAGAGAGAGAGAGAGAGGGAGAGAGAGAGAGAGAGAAAGAGAGAGAGGGACCGAGCGAGAGAGATATAGAGATAGAGAGGGAGAGAGAGGGAGGGAGCGAGAGAGAGAGAGAGATAGAGAGAGAGGGAAGAGAGCGAGAGAGAGAGAGAGCGGGAAGAGAACATCGTCGTGTCGTG
>CM067359.1:185925402-186025402 GCA_034401795.1 Chaetoderma sp. LZ-2023a
TAGAAGTTCATTGCAATGCATTGCCAATATCGGTATGCTGGTGGAAGTCTGGCAAAGGCTTACATCCACAGAACCATTCACATAGGCCTAATATTATATACCTGAGTCCGCTTTCCTAAATCTGGCATGTCTTTGGCTGTATGCTCGGCTAATTACAACCTGGACGGTATGCGCCCTCTCTTGCCTATTCACTAATATACTGCCATGGGCACATCGACTGCATGTTTAACACACACGAATAGAAACACTAGCATTGCGTACCAACAGAGGGCGTACGTTTGAAAGTAATCGCTTTCATCCGTGTGTGAATTGTTTCAGATCCATAAGGCCAGGACAACCTCATACATATCATCATCCAATGGCGATGTGCAGCGTTTCAACCGAACTTTAATGGATGCTGTGCGAAGTTACATACACACGTATCAAAACCGCCGGGATGTTTATCTTGCACAGTTAGCTGGCGTACTAAGGTCATCTGTAAAATCGTCATACAAGCTTTACTCTAAATGAGCTAATGCTGGGTCGTGAAAGAAATTAACCAACTAATCTTATGTGTCGACCTCCTGAGCAAGACAATGCTTCTGGGCTTCCTGATTATGTAATAGAGCTTGAAGCAGCTCATGAAACGGCATTTCATGCACGGCAGGTGTTGCGTTCTACAGAGCTATAGTGAAGACGATTTCTGATCTCAAAGTTCCTGCAACTCCTTACCAGATCGGAGATTCGGTGTATATATTGGACACTGCAAGTAGTAAGTGGAGGAGTTAACTCCAGCTAGTAGTGCTGTAAGGAAATCCACATAGTTGTACACAGTTCAGATGAGGAATTCTATAAACATATCTGATCATGATAGGATTAAGAAATGTACAGAGCGTGATATACATGCATCGTTGAAAAAAATAGCAAGCACAACTTTGTAACCAATCAGATGACCACATGGGCACAGTGGTCTGTCTTCCCAGCAACAGGGGGAGGACAACATTCTAGATGATACCGAGTCTGATACGGATGTGTATGGCCTGTGTAGATATCCCTACAATGGGGAATGTATGATTCAGTGTGATAGCTGTACAGATTGTTACCGTGGCAGATGTGTTAACATCACACCTGACGATGCAATACATATCGATACCCATGCCAATGATGTGGGAAATATTGCCGTGGATCTAAGCGTTTAGATCAGTGAATGTAATTTGTTTTGTTTGTTTTAGCCTGAAGATGAGTCAGACAGATTCGGAAGCCGATAGCACAAAGCGATCATGGAGACCGTAGAGAACACCGTCGATGCATACCTCTCCATCTAATGTATGGATACAACTAGGCTGTAATGCCTATTGTATTGGCGGACAGCGTACACACATATACATAGATCTATACTAATACAATACACAGGACAGTTACATAACAAGCTGCAGTTCAGTCATTACATGTACACGTTCTAAGGTAATCACATGTTTTATTATTTTAATTGATTCATGTTATGTATGTTATATATTCACTATAACCGAACAGAACGCCTACGTGCATGTCGCATGCAAACGCATGACGTAGACAAGTTAAACAAAGACATATCGAAGTAGTAGTAGTTGTAGTGGTGATGTTACAATACAGCACACACACATTTATATTGTTAGTTGACTTTGAGTATGCAGTACACCTCGGAAATAACCAGTTCATCTCAACAGTAAAATAAAGAAAGTTATGTTGAATGTGTTGAAAATAATTGAATTGGAAGCCACTGTTGCCATAGACAGCAATGTCTTCCAATCCACCCACATTCAAAATACACAAGAGAACATTTCTCACATTGATTTTTGAATTATTCTAACAAGGTAATGTTTTTGTTTGGAAGTATGTCAGGTCATCCCCGAGCTGTACAGTAGTTGTGCAGTGTATATGATGTGTACAGGATGCTGGCTAGTGGGGAACATCCGTGGACTAGGGTGGGGAGGGACGGAGGGAGGGAGGGGCACGGTGCTCATTCTCCTGTTCGTCCAGTAGCATGCTGTTATGGTTATCGAAAAATAAATTTAAAAATTAATAGTTGTTAGTAGTTGAAACCATCCAGTCATAGTTGGTGGATTGGAGTAGGTAGGTAGGTAGGTGGGTGTGTATGTAGGTATATATTAGTAGTAGTAGTAGTAGTAGTAGTAGTAGTAGTAGTAGTAGTAGTAGTAGTAGTAGTAGTAGTAGTAGTAGTAATAGTAGTAGTAGTAATAGTAGTAGTAGTAGTAGTAGTAGTAGTAGTAGTAGTAGTAGTAGTAGTAGTAGTAGTAGTAGTAGTAGTAGTAGTAGTAGTATAGTAGTAGTAGTAGTAGTAGTAGCACTAATATGTGCTAATTATGTAATCAGTTATTGTTATGCTTGTATGATTTTGTTGTCAGTATTCTGTTCCAGGTTTCCTGTTTAGTGTTATTCCATAACTGAGTGACTGTAATTGATATTCTATGTTTTCCCATGCATGTGCATGCGTATTTGTCATGCAGTTTGTGTCTGTTCTAGTGTTATGTTGGTGGATGTTACTATTGTTCACAAAGAACGGGGCTATGGATTTGGTTAGGGTATTGTGATGGAACGTGAGTTTGAGTAGTGTTTCTTCTTTAGACATAGCTAGGCCTTCTGCTGGTTGAGAAAATAATGTAATGCTCTTTTTGAAGGCTTTGATTTTAGATATTTTGCTTGTGTAGTTGTTAGTCCAAACAGCATTGCAGTATGTGAGGTGTGGAAGGATTGAAGTGCTGTACAGTGTTTAAACCGTGACATGTGTCATATATGGTTTTACTCTTTGGATGACACCTATTCGTCGTGCTACTTGAGGCAGTAACTGTCTCAATGTGTTTGGCCCAGGTCAGATTTTTATCTAAATATATTCCTCGAAACTTTGTATACGGGGCCTCTTAAATTTCTTTTTTGTTGATATACATTTTCATAATATCTTTATGCATAGGTTCTCTAGATTTCGAAAATAACATATAATTTGTGTTATGCACATTTAATGGTTAGACTTACATTTATCACGTGCCCAGCAGCGGAGTCGACGAGACAAGGTCTAGCTATAATGTTCCGCAAGTAGCTAGATGCGAAAGGTCTGGGGTTTTACATGCCCGTGCTAGCGGGTTGCTACCTCGGATTGTATTGTTATGGCATCCTACTGTCCCACGAAATGTACGGCTTCGTGAAGGCTACCAGCTAACCGCGACTGGGACTAGACGACACGAAGGAATGCAGTCTCGACCTCCTGTTGTCCAGTTAGTAACTGGTATTTCTGGAAAAGACAGTTGAGACGTCATACTTTTAGAGCCCACCACTGGTTCGCTGTGGTGATATCGCCTCTTCCCAGTGCTGTTTACATACCTGCTTGTCGCAACCATACAATCTTTGCGAGAACACCCCAAGAGACATAACTAACTAGTATCTTCGCATTCATGGTGTTCCTAAGTCAACCCACGGGAATTCCATTGTCGGTGGTCGTTATACACGGCTGTACACCCACCAACCATGATATTATATTTCATCAATATTATATGCCATGGCATTACAACAATATTGCTCGGCGACCAGTTCATCATCGAGTTCAAATGGAGGCAAAAGTAGAGTAGACGTGTCCGTTTAAAAAAGTAACCAAATACTGAAAAATGGTCTACTTCCATGTAATTGAGTCATCCAAGTGGCAGCACGTAGTCCCCATTGTATCGAGAACTAGTGTTGTACTATGATTATATTGCCGAGCATAGCGGACTTTATCGCCTGCTATTGCTGGCATGTTGTGGTAAATTTGTTCAGTTATTATCTAAGCCATAAAAATAACAATAGTACATCACATGACAACACTGAAGTTGCTATTAAAAGTAGTTTTATACACTGTTCCCAAAATTATTTCGCTAAGAGTCGTTCCGCTTACGAGCATACACATATGCAAATGTATGACGCAATGCGCATAAGGAACGTCTGCAGTGCATCAGTTTGCATTGTCATACTATAGTGATCACACTATGTAAGCGATAGATTAGCATAGGCCTAACATAAATCATCTGCATACATATATACACTATTGTAGACAAGCTAGATTAACATCTCATGGAAGTTAGATACGTATGCATGTATTTCTTTCTAAGTGAACATGCATAGTGCTTGGCACGTCTTTGTAGTAATGTCAACTGCGATTCGATTGCGGATACCATTACCTTGAGGGAGATATGTTAACGAACATGAAGAAGATGGAATGAGAGAGAAAGCTAGAGAAAGGGAGTGAGATCGAGAGAGAGAGAGAGAGAGAGAGAGAGAGAGAGAGAGAGAGAGAGAGAGAGAGAGAGAGAGAGAGAGACAGAGAGAGGGAGAGAGAGAGAGAGAGAGAGAGAGAGAGAGAGAGAGAGAGAGAGAGAGAGAGAGAGAGAGAACGAGAGAGCGAGAGAGAGATTCAACTAGGGAGAGAGAGAGGGGGGGGGGGGAGGTGGGTGCGTGTGTACGTTCTGTGTACCTAGTAGGCACTGGCTTGTAGACATGGATGAATATGATAATGAAGAGGCAGGGTCTAGCTAGTTTGCTAGAATGAGCAGATTTTGTCATATTTGTGATACTTTCAGAGTAGTATCGTTGTCCATTTATTAACAGTAAGACTGTTAGACTTGTTTATGTTATTTGAGCTCATTTGAAACTCTCACGATGTTTACCGATCACCATATCAGTAAATAGTCAACACTAACATAAATGCCAGAGACATAGAGAATTGCATCGCCCACGCGAAATGTAATGCGATGGGCCTGTCCAGTGTATCCATCCTTCATATGACGGGTATACTGACGCCATACTTAAAGACGTCATTAATGGCGTAGATAAACGAACGGATAGCTGAAGACGGATTAAGTGTTGTTGTACGAAATGTATGTCTTTACTATTTAGTAAACATTATGTTGAATATTTTGAATCTAATTGGACGAGGGTAGGCGGCAACCGCATCCACACAAATTCGTTTCCAAATATTCAACAGTTTGCCTGTATAGTTTTCTGGAAATTAATAGTCAGGGCGTTCGTGAATCGTTCGATCCCAACACGAGCAGGGTGGGAGTAGAGTTTGACTAGGAATTGGCGGGGCATAGCTAAAACTGGAAAGGTAGATTGAGTTCATGCGTATGTCGGTGTGTGCCGAGCCTTTTATACCGTTGGATGTATGCTGTATTGCCGAATGCCGTATGTACAGTATTGCCCATTCGAACAAAGAAAGGCTAACACGTGCATTGCTACATCAGAGCATTGCATGGCAGCGTTCTAATCTAGATATTATATTTGCTGGCGAGAGTATACACACAGCATACGTCTAGCACGTACATTGCCACGCACATTGTCTCGCCACGAATATGATGCTATTATGTGCATTTTTAGTGTCAAATCAGCATAATCGTGACGTGGCAATGTTCATGACAACGCACGCGTTAGACATCTCGTGTGTCAAATGCACACTGTCTCACACGAGTCATTCGACGATACATCGCAATATACAATTTACATATTTTTACATTGTGTCCAAATACACACCAGACAGATAGACAGTGGCAATTTAAATAATATTCTTATCTAACTCTCAATATAACCGGCAAGTAGCCTAACACTAATGTGTTTCCTGATTGGGGTGAATGTGGGACCGACGATGTGATGGCCTATCTATATGAACTGGTCTGTCTGGCAGATATTTAATTTCCTGTGGACAAAGATACAATTGTGCTTTTCGCAACCATCTTGTGCTCGGCGAAAGAATACAGCACACGTTGCGTGCATGTATCTAACTAGATGTAGAAACGAATGTCATGTTAAGACTATCGCGAGGTATACTCTTCTGGGTAAATTATGGAACAAATCACAAGCGTTCAGTAACTCCGCATTGTGATACTGAGGGCCATATGATGCGGTAGTTCACAAGGCAAACATGCATTGTTACTATTTGTTTCTTGCACGATTTGTTTTAATTTCAACAAATCATGAGAATAAGGCATCGCCTACTTACCTGCATATGTGGCGCATGTTATCATGGTGTGCATGCGTGTATGCGTAATGGCAGGCAGACAGACGTACGCGCGTTGTTATGCAACAAATAGGTGATGCTGGCATCGCCCTGTGCAGCAATATTGTCAAAGACGGCGATCGGCACTGACAACACATCGATGCAAAATGTAGTCACCATAGAACAAAGTGCATGGATAACTGTGGGAATATATTCACTTGGCAATCCCAGTTCCACATACAGACACTGTTTTATTGAATAGTTTAAATACAATTGCCCCATGGAGGGAAACACTTACCATACATTGAAGATCATTTGAAATCCTCTTCCACTCAAAGTAGCCAACCGTGTGAAAAGATACACATGTATGCCAACATGTGGACAAGTAACTGCAAAACTCAGTCTGCCTAGCGGCCCAGACTGTAGTGATGACTCTAAAGCATGTGGTTTTAATAAGTTAATTTAACCTGGATTAAATTGCATGCATATCATTCCAGGTAAAATCGCTGGCAGATACAGAGATTTCCCCTGGACGGAGGTTACATACAAGGAGAAACTGAAATGCATATCTGAGGCAATAGTTATATTAGAGAGAAAGAGAGCGATACTGGGAGAGAGTGGAGGCCAGAGATGGAGTGAGGGACGGAGCTAGCGAGAGAGAGAGAGAGAGAGAGAGAGAGAGAGAGAGAGAGAGAAAGAGAGAGAGAGAGAGAGAGAGAGAGTTTGGTGAGGAGAGAGAGAGAGAGGCGATGGGGTGGATGAGAGAGGGAGAGGAGGGAGATAGTAGAACAGTATAACAGAGAGGCGAGAGAGAATGAGAGAGAGAATGAGAGCGGGAGAGATAAAGATAGAGAGAGAGGCGGAAGATAGAGGGCGGGGGCGAGAGAGAGAGAGAGAGAGAGAGAGAGAGAGAGAGAGAGAGAGAGAGAGAGTGGGGGTGGGAAGAGAGTGAGAGAGAGCAAGAGAGAGAGAGAGGGAGGGAGGGAGGGAGGGAGGGAGGGAGGGAGGGAGGGGAGATAGAAAAGAGTGAGTGAGAGAGAGAATAGAGAGAAAAAGAGAGGGAGGGGGAGGGATGGAGAGAGAGATAGAAAAGAGTGAGAGAGAGAGAGCGAGAGAGAGAGAGAGAGGAGAGATAGAGAGAGAGAAAGAGAGAGAGAGAGAGGAGGTGGCGAGATGAGAGAGAGAGAGAGAGAGAGAGAGAGAGAGAGAGAGAGAGAGAGAGAGGGAGAGAGAGAGAGAGCCATAGAGTGGGGAGAGAGAGAAAGAGAGAAAAAGAGAAAGAGAGAGGGAGGGAGGGAAGGAGGGAGGATGGAGAGAGAGAAAATAGTGAGAGAGAGAGAGAGAGTGAGAGAGAGAGAGAGAGAACGAGAGAGGGGGTTGTAGAGATTACGAGAGAGAGGGAGAGAGAGAGATAGTGAGTGCGTGAGTGAGAGATAAATGCGAGTATTCTGGTGAGCGAGAGAAGGAGAGGGATAGAGATCGACTTGACCATTTCACCACGTATCCTGCATGCATACTATGCAATGCATATCGCGAATGCCAAATTATCCAGTTAACAGATTACCGACCTTCCTTTGTATCACTTAACTCCGGAATCACGCTCCCATTTAACACGGTAAACCTTTTTATTTTATGTGAAATGAATGTCACAAATGGGGGGGGGGGGATAATAACACGTATTTCGGGCAGATTCCATCGATTATTTCCTGGTTACATAGGGATTAGCCATTTGCATTTGCTGGATTGCGTGTTGGCCATTTCTTGCTGGAAGCGTCGATATTTTGCGCACAGTATTTAGGGCTACCATTTGTGTAATACAATAACTATTTAGGTACATGCTATTCCAATGAGGTCTCGTCGAGTATATGCAAATGGTGCCTGACTCAGGTAGATTTCAACAAATTATGTGTCCGCATAGCATATGTTTAAATGTCTACAATTAAAAAGATTATTAGACAGGAACCGGCAATGCCAGTGCAACTAGTAGTATCCAATCCCGTTGAGGGTAGGTGGTATGACCTAAATAGAATATAACAATCTTACTGCCAACGGAAAATAATAACTACGAATGTGTGGCTGATAGTCTGAGTACACATAGTGTGATATAGTCCCATGCCAACAAATATGGTCCGATGTAGCCTCCGCTGTGTAATACATTGCCGTACCACTCAGGCTTAGATGCAAGTGCAAATGCATGTATTTGTATTTGCAGTTGCATTTCGTTCAAATGTGGGCTGCTGCAAATAGCAGCAGCATATTCCCAGTCAAATTAATATCAACATATTCAACCGTGTAAATGCAATTTATGTTGCTATACATTACAAACTTAATCTCTGTGATTTACTGGCTCATTTCACTCTGAATTTCTTATCAAGTAGATATTGGGCCTCGATATACATATATAAAATCCTGCATGTTTTGAAATAAGATTGACGTAAGTCAGTTGATATCTTAGCAAACAAACACATTTTAGTTAATTTGTTTCTAAAATAATCCTTACTTACTGGAATGATTTGCTCAATGTTTTTCTTGTCTTGGCCTGCAAACTGACATTTTGTATAACCACGATAAAGGCTTGTGTTGGCCGGTTTGGCTACCAAAGGGTTAATGTAACAATTGGACTAAACGTTGTTGCTGCGGTAATAGATACGTTGATTTTCAGAAGAATTAGCAATATGCATACGATCATCTATCTTAAAGAACAACCGTCTATTGGTCCCCAAAACACAGGTGGTCACTTGAGCACTTTTAACTATACAATCTATTCAACAAGTGCGTTATAATTGTCAAGATACTTTCAAAGTAATTAGTGTGTTCTTAGTAATATATCGCCACTTGCTCAGTCTATGAGGTTGTTTTCTTGACTTATTGATTGGTCATTTGCATTACAATTGTATGACTGAAATGACTGGCTTGGTAATCGAGTCAGTCATACCGGTGGTAAATCTTCAAAAGGCTATCTTGTTGGATTGCAAATGGACATTTACCAAGCTCAATACATAATAGATGTTAGTAATTCTGCATGGCATGGGTTAGTTTACTGTTCTCCCATTATGATTAGAAGCGCCTGCCACTCAGTCTGACTATATACACATACTCAGCCATGCGCGACTAAGATCATCTCAGACAAAGTTAACATTTGCATCCAGAATCTTGGTTCAGGTCTTGAATAAGCTGACACGTTTACCCACAGCTGTCAGTCAAATTATCTTCAACATAGGCAACGTATTATGTGTTAAATTCATACAGATAGTGCATACTCTGACGACTATATTGGACGTATTTTGACTGGAACCTGTTGCTGCCATATGCGCAGTAGCAGCTATCAATCAAATTCTTTTCAAAATATTGAACATAATATTTGATAATTATTTTGAAAGTAATTTGATTGACACACGTTGCTTCCATATCCGCAATGGCTAGCAATGAGCGTATCCTTCAAAATAGCAAACATAATATTTAGGAATCTGAAAATGCAATGCTTTAGCGGTTACCCTATACTGGTGAAATAAGTATTTGTTTTTCATAGTAAAGTTCAATGTGCAGATAAATAGAAGCCTATTTTTTTAAACGTACACTGTAATGATTGGGTGAATTACGGAACCGGTCATTCAAGTAGGACAATTTCAAAAATAGTCTTCTCTTGGTGTGCAAAAAGTGTAGATGACAGATGCATACTCTGTTCCACAATTGCAGTACCATACGTGTCCCCAGATATTCAAATGCGTTTGCAATTGCATTTGTATAAGTTACACACATTTGCATTTACATTTTAATGCAATGGCGGTAGGCTGCATTTGCACTTACATTTGCATTTGAATCATTTACAAACATTTGCATTTGCAATTAAATACAATACCCTGCACTTGGACCCAAGGCTGGTACCAATATATGCCTTTGTTGATAAATGAGAACAGTTATGAGGAATCAGGGCAGTTCTAGATATGAGGATATTCACGAGGAGTGGCTGTAACAGGACCTGTTCTAAGAGAAGATAATATACACGAGGATTGGCCGTACCAGGGCAGTTCCTGAGAAGAGGATATTCATGAGTAGCGGCTGTAACAGGACCGTTCTAAGAGAAGATGATATCAATGAGGAATGGTCGTAACATAACAGTTTTAAGATAAGATACTATACACGAGAAATAGCTTTAACATGACAGTTCTAAGAGAAGAGGGTATACATGATGAGTGGCTGTAACAGGCCAGTTCCAGAGACGAGGATATACATGAGTAGTGGCTGTCACAGGACATTTCTAGAGACGAGGATATACATGAGGAGTAGTTGTAATATGACAGTTATAGAGATGAGGATATACATGGGGAGTGGATGTAACAGGACATGTCTAGAGATGAGGATATACATGGGGAGTGGATGTAACAGGACATTTCTAGAGACGAGGATATACACGAGGAGTGGCTGTAACAGGACATTTCTAGAGACGAGGATATACATGAGGAGTGGATGTAACAGGACATTTCTAGAGACGAGGATATACATGAGTAGTGGCTGCAACAGGACATTTCTAGAGATGAGGATATACATGAAGAATGGCTGTAACAGGATATGTCTAGAGATAAGGATATACATGGGGAGTGGCTGTAATAGGACAGTTCCAGAGACGAGGATATACATGAGGAGTGGCTGTAACAGGACATTTCCAGAGATGAGGATATACATGAGGAATGGATGTAACAGGACATTTCTAGAGATGAGGATACACATGAGGAATGGATGTAACAGGACATTTCTAGAGATGAGGATATACGCGAGGAGTGTCTGTAACAGGACATTTCTAGAGATGAGGATATACATGAAGAGTGACTGTAACAGGATATGTCTAGAGAAGAGGATATACATGAGGAATGGATGTAACAGGACATTTCTAGAGATGAGGATACACATGAGGAATGGATGTAACAGGACATTTCTAGAGATGAGGATATACGCGAGGAGTGGCTGTAACAGGACAGTACCAGAGACGAGGATATACATGAGGAGTGGCTGTAACAGGACATTTCCAGAGATGAGGATATACATGAGGAATGGATGTAACAGGACATTTCTAGAGATGAGGATACACATGAGGAATGGATGTAACAGGACATTTCTAGAGATGAGGATATACACGAGGAGTGGCTGTAACAGGACATTTCTAGAGGTGAGGATATACATGGGGAGGGGCTGTAACAGGACAGTTCCATAGACGAGGTTATACATGAGGAGTGGCTGTAACAGGACATTTCTAGAGATGAGGATATACATCAGGAGTGGCTGTAACAGGACATTTCTAGAGATGAGGATATACATGGGGAGTGTCTGTAACAGGACATTTCTCGAGACGAGGATATACATCAGGAGTGCTGTAACAGGACATTTCTAGAAGTGAGGATATTCATGAGGAGTGGCTGTAACAGGACATTTCTAGCGATGAGGTTATACATGAGGAGTGTTTGTAATATGACATTTCTAGAGATGAGGATATACATAAGGAGTGGCTGTAACAGGACAGTTCCAGAGAAGAGGTTATATATGAGGAGTGACTGTAACAGGACATTTCTCTAGACGAGGATATACATGAGGAGAGGCTGTAACAGGACATTTCTAGAGATGAGGATATACATGAGGAGTGGCTGTAACAGGACATTTCCCGAGACGAGGATATACATGAGGAGTGGATGTAACAGGACATTCCTAGCGATGAGGTTATACATGAGGATTGGATGTAACAGGACATTTCTCCAGACGAGGATATACATGAGGAGAGGCTGTAACAAGACAGTTTCAGAGACGAGGATATACATGAGGAGTAGTTGTAACAGGACATTTCTAGTGATGAGAATGTACATGAAAGTGGCTGTAACAGGACAGTTCCAGAGACGAGGTTATACATGAGGAGTGGCTGTAACAAGACATTTCTAGAGATGAGGATATACATCATGAGTCGCTGTAACAGGACATTTCTAGAGATGAGGACATACATGGGGAGTGTCTGTAACAGGACATTTCTCGAGACGAGGATATACATCAGGAGTGATGTAACATGACATTACTAGAGACGAGGTTACACATGAGGAGTGACTGTAACAGGACAGTTCTCGAGATGAGGATATACATGCGGAGTGGTTGTAACAGGACATTTCTAGAGGTGAGGATATGCATGAGGAGTGGCTGTAACAGGACATTTCTAGAGATGAGGTTATACATGAGGAGGGGTTGTAATATGAGATTTCTAGAGATGAGGATATACATGATGAGTGGCTGTAACAGGAAAGTTCCAGAGAAGAGGTTATATATGAGGAGTGACTGTAACAGGACATTTCTCTAGACGAGGATATACATGAGGAGAGGCTGTAACAGGACATTTCTAGAGATGAGGATATACATGAGGAGTGGCTGTAACAGGACATTTCCCGAGACGAGGATATACATGAGGAGTGGATGTAACAGGACATTCCTAGAGATGAGGTTATACATGAGGATTGGATGTAACAGGACATTTCTAGAGACGAGATATCCGTGAGGAGTGGCTGTAACAGGATATTTCTAGAGATGAGGGTATACATGAAGAGTGGCTGTAACAGGACATTTCTAGGGATGAGGTTATACATGGGGAGTGACTGTAACAGGACATTTCTAGTGATGAGGATATGCATGAGGATTGGCTGTAACAGGACAGTTCTAGAGATGAGGATATACATGAAGAGTGACTGTAACAGGACATTTCTAGAGATGAGGATATACATTTGGAGTGGCTGTAACTGGACAGTTCCAGAGACGAGGATATATATGAGGCGTGGGTGTAATAGGACATTTCTAGAGATGAGGAGATACATCAGGAGTGGCTGTAACAAGACCGTTCCAGAGACAAGGATATACATGAGCAGTGGCTGTAACAGGACATTTCTAGAGATGAGAATATACATGAGGAGTGACTGTAACTGGACAGTTCTCGAGATGAGGATATACATGAGGAGTGGTTGTAACAGGACATTTCTAGAGATGAGGATATACATGAGGAGTGGCTGTAACAGGACAGTTCCAGAGAAGAGGTTATACTTGAGGAGTGACTGTAACAGAACATTTCTCCAGACGAGGATATACATGAGGAGAGGCTGTAACAGGACATTTCTAGAGATGAGGATATACATGAGGAGTGGCTGTAACAGGACATTTCTAGACCTGAGGATATACATGACGAGTGGCTGTAACAGGAGATTTCTAGAGATGAGGTTATACATGAGGAGTGGTTGTAATATGAGATTTCTAGAGAAGAGGTTATACATGAGGAGTGACTGTAACAGGACATTTCTCTAGACGAGGATATACATGAGGAGTGGCTGTAACAGGACATTTCTAGAGATGAGGATATACATGAGGAGTGGCTGTAACAGGACAGTTCCAGAGAAGAGGTTATACTTGAGGAGTGACTGTAACAGGACATTTCTCTAGACGAGGATATACATGAGGAGTGGCTGTAACAGGACATTTCTAGAGATGAGGATATACATGACGAGTGGCTGTAACAGGACATTTCTAGAGATGAGGTTATACATGGGGAGTGGTTGTAATATGAGATTTCTAGAGATGAGGATATACATGAGGAGTGGCTCTTCCAGAGACGTGGATATACACGAGGAGTGGCTGTAAGAGGACATTTCCAGGGACGAGGAGATACTTGGGGAGTGGCTGTAACATGACAGTTCCAGAGACGTGGATATAAATGGGTGGCTGTAACAGGACATTAATAGAGATGAGGATATACATGAGGAGTGGCTGTAAGAGGAGATTTCTAGAGATGAGGTTATACATGAGGAGTGGTTGTAATATGAGATTTCTAGAGATGAGGATATACATGAGGAGTGGCTGTAACAGGACAGTTCCAGAGAAGAGGTTATACATGAGGAGTGGCTGTAACAGGACATTTCTAGAGATGAGGATATACATGACGAGTGGCTGTAACAGGACATTCCTAGCGATGCGGTTATACATGAGGATTGGATGTAACAGGACATTTCTAGAGACGAGATATCCGTGAGGAGTGGCTGTAACAGGATATGTCTAGAGATAAGGATATACATGGGGAGTGGCTGTACTAGGACAGTTCCAGAGACGAGGATATACATGAGGAGTGGCTGTAACAGGACATTTCTAGAGATGAGGATATACATGACGAGTGGCTGTAACAGGACATTTCTAGAGATGAGGTTATACATGGGGAGTGACTGTAACAGGACATTTCTAGAGATGAGGATATGCATGAGGAGTGGCTGTAACAGGACATTTCCCAAGACGAGGATATACATGAGGAGTGGATGTAACAGGACATTCCTAGCGATGCGGTTATACATGAGGATTGGATGTAACAGGACATTTCTAGAGACGAGATATCCGTGAGGAGTGGCTGTAACAGGATATGTCTAGAGATAAGGATATACATGGGGAGTGGCTGTACTAGGACAGTTCCAGAGACGAGGATATACATGAGGAGTGGCTGTAACAGGACATTTCCAGAGATGAGGATATACATGAGGAATGGATGTAACAGGACATTTCTAGAGATGAGGATACACATGAGGAATGGATGTAACAGGACATTTCTAGAGAGGAGGATATACGCGAGGAGTGTCTGTAACAGGACATTTCTAGAGATGAGGATATACATGAAGAGTGACTGTAACAGGATATGTCTAGAGATGAGGATATACATGACGAGTGGCTGTAACAGGACATTTCTAGAGATGAGGTTATACATGGGGAGTGACTGTAACAGGACATTTCTAGAGATGAGGATATGCATGAGGAGTGGCTGTAACAGGACATTTCCCGAGACGAGGATATACATGAGGAGTGGATGTAACAGGACATTCCTAGCGATGAGGTTATACATGAGGATTGGATGTAACAGACCATTTCTAGAGACGAGATATCCGTGAGGAGTGGCTGTAACAGGATATTTCTAGAGATGAGGGTATACATGAAGAGTGGCTGTAACTGGACATTTCTAGAGATGAGGATACACATGAGGAATGGATGTAACAGGACATTTCTAGAGATGAGGATATACGCGAGGAGTGGCTGTAACAGGACATTTCTAGAGATAAGGATATACATGGGGAGGGGCTGTAACAGGACAGTTCCATAGACGAGGTTATACATGAGGAGTGGCTGTAACAGGACATTTCTAGAGATGAGGATATACATCAGGAGTGGCTGTAACAGGACATTTCTAGAGATGAGGATATACATGGGGAGTGTCTGTAACAGGACATTTCTCGAGATGAGGATATACATCAGGAGTGCTGTAACAGGACATTTCTAGAGGTGAGGATATTCATGAGGAGTGGCTGTAACAGGACATTTCTAGTGATGAGGTTATACATGAGGAGTGTTTGTAATATGACATTTCTAGAGATGAGGATATACATAAGGAGTGTCTGTAACAGGCCAGTTCCAGAGAAGAGGTTATATATGAGGAGTGACTGTAACAGGACATTTCTCCAGACGAGGATATACATGAGGAGAGGCTGTAACAAGACAGTTTCAGAGACGAGGATATACATGAGGAGTAGTTGTAACAGGACATTTCTAGTGATGAGCATGTACATGAAAGTGGCTGTAACAGGACAGTTCCAGAGACGAGGTTATACATGAGGAGTGGCTGTAACAAGACATTTCTAGAGATGAGGATATACATCAGGAGTCGCTGTAACAGGACATTTCTAGAGATGAGGACATACATGGGGAGTGTCTGTAACAGGACATTTCTCGTGACGAGGATATACATCAGGAGTGATGTAACATGACATTAATAGAGACGAGGTTACACATGAGGAGTGACTGTAACAGGACAGTTCTCGAGATGAGGATATACATGGGGAGTGGTTGTAACTGGACATTTCTAGAGGTGAGGATATGCATGAGGAGTGGCTGTAACAGGACATTTCTAGAGATGAGGTTATACATGAGGAGGGGTTGTAATATGAGAGTTCTAGAGATGAGGATATACATGAGGAGTGGCTGTAACAGGAAAGTTCCAGAGAAGAGGTTATACATGAGGAGTGACTGTAACAGGACATTTCTATAGACGAGGATATACATGATGAGAGGCTGTAACAGGACATTTCTAGAGATGAGGATATACATGAGGAGTGGCTGTAACAGGATATTTCTAGAGATGAGGGTATACATGAAGAGTGGCTGTAACAGGACATTTCTAGGGATGAGGTTATACATGGGGAGTGACTGTAACAGGACATTTCTAGTGATGAGGATATGCATGAGGATTGGCTGTAACAAGACAGTTCTAGAGATGAGGATATACATGAAGAGTGACTGTAACAGGACATTTCTAGAGATGAGGATATATATGAGGAGTGGTTGTAATAGGACATTTCTAGAGATGAGGATATACATCAGGAGTGGCTGTAACAAGACCGTTCCAGAGACAAGGATATACATGAGCAGTGGCTGTAACAGGACATTTCTAGAGATGAGAATATACATGAGGAGTGACTGTAACTGGACAGTTCTCGAGATGAGGATATACATGAGGAGTGGTTGTAACAGGACATTTCTAGAGGTGATGATACACATGAGGAGTGGCTGTAACAGGACATTTCTAGAGATGAGGATATACATGAGGAGTGGCTGTAACAGGACAGTTCCAGAGAAGAGGTTATACTTGAGGAGTGACTGTAACAGGACATTTCTCTAGACGAGGATATACATGAGGAGAGGCAGTAACAGGACATTTCTAGAGATGAGGATATACATGAGGAGTGGCTGTAACAGGACATTTCTAGACCTGAGGATATACATGACGAGTGGCTGTAACAGGAGATTTCTAGAGATGAGGTTATACATGAGGAGTGGTTGTAATATGAGATTTCTAGAGATGAGGATATACATGAGGAGTGGCTGTAACAGGACATTTCTAGAGATGAGGATATACATGACGAGTGGCTGTAACAGGACATTTCTAGAGATGAGGTTATACATGGGGAGTGACTGTAACAGGACATTTCAAGAGATGAGGATATGCATGAGGAGTGGCTGTAACAGGACATTTCCCGAGACGAGGATATACATGAGGAGTGGATGTAACAGAACATTCCTAGCGATGAGGTTATACATGAGGATTGGATGTAACAGGACATTTCTAGAGACGAGATATTCGTGAGGAGTGGCTGTAACATTCTATTTCTAGAGATGAGGGTATACATGAAGAGTGGCTGTAACAGGACATTTCTAGGGATGAGGTTATACATGGGGAGTGACTGTAACAGGACATTTCTAGTGATGAGGATATGCATGAGGATTGGCTGTAACAGGACAGTTCTAGAGATGAGGATATACATGAAGAGTGACTGTAACAGGACATTTCTAGAGATGAGGATATACATTTGGAGTGGCTGTAACAGGACATTTCTAGAGATGAGGATATACATGGGGAGTGGCTGTAACAGGACAGTTCCAGAGACGAGGATATATATGAGGAGTGGGTGTAATAGGACATTTCTAGAGATGAGGAGATACATCAGGAGTGGCTGTAACAGGACATTTCTAGAGGTGAGGATACACATTAGGAGTGGCTGTAACAGGACCATTCTAGAGATGAGGTTATACATGAGGAGTCGTTGTAATATGACATTTCTAGAGATGAGGATATACATGAGGAGTGGCTGTAACAGGACATGTCTAGAGATGAGGATATACATGAGGAGTGGCTGTAACAGGACATTTCTAGAGATGAGGATATGCATGAGGAGTGACTGTAACAGGACATTTCCAGAGACGAGGATATACATGGGGAGTGGCTGTAACATGACAGTTACAGAGACGTGGATATACATGAGGAGAGGCTGTAAGAGGACATTTCCAGGGACGAGCAGATACATGGGGAGTGGCTGTAACATGACAGTTCCAGAGACGTGGATATAAATGGGGAGTGGCTGTAACAGGACATTGATAGAGATGAGGATATCATGAGGAGTGGCTGTAAGAGGACATTTCTAGAGATGAGGTTATACATGAGGAGTGGTTGTAATATGAGATTTCTAGAGATGAGGATATACATGAGGAGTGGCTGTAACAGGACAGTTCCAGAGAAGAGGTTATACATGAGCAGTGACTGTAACAGGACATTTCTCTAGACGAGGATATACATGAGGAGAGGCTGTAACAGGACATTTCTAGAGATGAGGATATACATGAGGAGTGGCTGTAACAGGACATCTCTAGAGCTGAGGATATACATGACGAGTGGCTGTAACAGAACATTTCTAGAGATGAGGTTATACATGAGGAGTGGTTGTAATATGAGATTTATAGAGATGAGGATATACATGAGGAGTGGCTGTAACAGGACAGTTCCAGAGAAGAGGTTATACATGAGGAGTGACTGTAACAGGACATTACTCTATACGAGGATATACATGAGGAGTGGCTGTAACAGGACATTTCTAGAGATGAGGATATACATGACGAGTGGCTGTAACAGGACATTTCTAGAGATGAGGTTATACATGGGGAGTGACTGTAACAGGACATTTCTAGAGATGAGGATATGCATGAGGAGTGGCTGTAACAGGACATTTCCCGAGACGAGGATATACATGAGGAGTGGATGTAACAGGCCATTCCTAGCGATGCGGTTATACATGAGGATTGGATGTAACAGGACATTTCTAGAGACGAGATATCCGTGAGGAGTGGCTGTAACAGGATATTTCTAGAGATGAGGGTATACATGAAGAGTGGCTGTAACAGGATATTTCTAGGGATGAGGTTATACATGGGGAGTGACTGTAACAGGACATTTCTAGTGATGAGGATATCCATGAGGATTGGCTGTAACAGGACAGTTCTAGAGATGAGGATATATATGACGATTGGTTGTAATAGGACATTTCTAGAGATGAGGATATACATCAGGAGTAGCTGTAACAAGACCGTTCCAGAGACAAGGATATACATGAGCAGTGGCTGTAACAGGACATTTCTAGAGATGAGAATATACATGAGGAGTGACTGTAACCGGACATTTCCAGAGATGAGGTTATGCATGGGGAGTGCCTGTAACAGGACATATCTAGATATGAGGATATACATGAGGAGTGGCTGTAACACGACATTTCCCGAGACGAGGATATACATGAGGAGTGGATGTAACAGGACATCTCTAGGGATGAGGATATACATGAGGAGTGGATGTAACAGGACATTTTTAGAGTTGAGGATGTACATGAAGAGTGGATGTAGCAGGACATTTCCAGAGATGAGGTTATGCATGGGGAGTGCCTGTAGCAGGACATGTCTAGAGATGAGGATATACATGAGGAGTGGCTGTAACACGACATTTCCCGAGACGAGGATATACATGAGGAGTGGATGTAACAGGACATCTCTAGGGATGAGGATATACATGAGGAGTGGATGTAACAGGACATTTTTAGAGTTGAGGATGTACATGAAGAGTGGATGTTGCAGGACATTTCTAGAGACGATGATAAACATGAGGAGTGGCTGTAAAAGGACATTTCTAGAGATGAGGTTATACATGGTGAGTGACTGTAACAGGACATTTCTAGAGATGAGGATATGCATGAGGAGTGGTTGTAACAGGAAATTTCTAGAGATGAGGGTATACATGAGGAGGGGCCATAACAGAACATTTCCAGAGACGAGGATATACATGGTGAGTGGCTGTAACAAGGCAGTTCCAGAGACGAGGATATACATGAGGAGTAGCTGTAACAAGACAGTTCCAGAGACGAGGATATACATGGGGAGTGGCTGTAACAGGACAGTTCCAGACACGATGATAAACATGAGGAGTGGCTGTAACAGGACATGTCTAGAGATGAGGATATACATGAGGAGTGGCTGTTACAGGACATTTCCCGAGACGAGGATATACATGAGGAGTGGTTGTAACAGGACATTTCTAGAGATGATGATTTGTATGAGGAGTGGATGTAACATGATATTTCTAGAGATGAGGGTATACATGAGGAGTGGCTGTAACAGAACATTTCCAGAGACGAGGATATACATGAGGAGTGGCTGTAACAAGACAGTTCCAGAGACTAGGATATACATGGGGAGTGGCTGTAACAGGACAGTTCCAGACACGAGGATGTACATGAGGAGTGGCTGTAACAGCACATTTCTATAGATGAGGATATACAGGGGGAGTGTCTGTAACACGCCTTTTCTAGAGACGATGATATACATGAGGAGTGGCTGTAACAGGATATTTCTAGAGATGAGGGTATACATGAAGAGTGGCTGTAACAGGACATTTCTAGGGATGAGGTTATACATGGGGAGTGACTGTAACAGGACAGTTCTCGAGATGAGGATATACATGGGGAGTGGTTGTAACTGGACATTTCTAGAGGTGAGGATATGCATGAGGAGTGGCTGTAACAGGACATTTCTAGAGATGAGGTTATACATGAGGAGGGGTTGTAATATGAGAGTTCTAGAGATGAGGATATACATGAGGAGTGGCTGTAACAGGAAAGTTCCAGAGAAGAGGTTATACATGAGGAGTGACTGTAACAGGACATTTCTATAGACGAGGATATACATGATGAGAGGCTGTAACAGGACATTTCTAGAGATGAGGATATACATGAGGAGTGGCTGTAACAGGATATTTCTAGAGATGAGGGTATACATGAAGAGTGGCTGTAACAGGACATTTCTAGGGATGAGGTTATACATGGGGAGTGACTGTAACAGGACATTTCTAGTGATGAGGATATGCATGAGGATTGGCTGTAACAAGACAGTTCTAGAGATGAGGATATACATGAAGAGTGACTGTAACAGGACATTTCTAGAGATGAGGATATATATGAGGAGTGGTTGTAATAGGACATTTCTAGAGATGAGGATATACATCAGGAGTGGCTGTAACAAGACCGTTCCAGAGACAAGGATATACATGAGCAGTGGCTGTAACAGGACATTTCTAGAGATGAGAATATACATGAGGAGTGACTGTAACTGGACAGTTCTCGAGATGAGGATATACATGAGGAGTGGTTGTAACAGGACATTTCCAGAGGTGAGGATACACATGAGGAGTGGCTGTAACAGGACATTTCTAGAGATGAGGATATACATGAGGAGTGGCTGTAACAGGACAGTTCCAGAGAAGAGGTTATACTTGAGGAGTGACTGTAACAGGACATTTCTCTAGACGAGGATATACATGAGGAGAGGCAGTAACAGGACATTTCTAGAGATGAGGATATACATGAGGAGTGGCTGTAACAGGACATTTCTAGACCTGAGGATATACATGACGAGTGGCTGTAACAGGAGATTTCTAGAGATGAGGTTATACATGAGGAGTGGTTGTAATATGAGATTTCTAGAGATGAGGATATACATGAGGAGTGGCTGTAACAGGACATTTCTAGAGATGAGGATATACATGACGAGTGGCTGTAACAGGACATTTCTAGAGATGAGGTTATACATGGGGAGTGACTGTAACAGGACATTTCAAGAGATGAGGATATGCATGAGGAGTGGCTGTAACAGGACATTTCCCGAGACGAGGATATACGTGAGGAGTGGATGTAACAGAACATTCCTAGCGATGAGGTTATACATGAGGATTGGATGTAACAGGACGTTTCTAGAGACGAGATATTCGTGAGGAGTGGCTGTAACATTCTATTTCTAGAGATGAGGGTATACATGAAGAGTGGCTGTAACAGGACATTTCTAGGGATGAGGTTATACATGGGGAGTGACTGTAACAGGACATTTCTAGTGATGAGGATATGCATGAGGATTGGCTGTAACAGGACAGTTCTAGAGATGAGGATATACATGAAGAGTGACTGTAACAGGACATTTCTAGAGATGAGGATATACATTTGGAGTGGCTGTAACAGGACATTTCTAGAGATGAGGATATACATGGGGAGTGGCTGTAACAGGACAGTTCCAGAGACGAGGATATATATGAGGCGTGGGTGTAATAGGACATTTCTAGAGATGAGGAGATACATCAGGAGTGGCTGTAACAAGACCGTTCCAGAGACAAGGATATACATGAGCTGTGGCTGTAACAGGACATTTCTAGTGATGAGAATATACATGAGGAGTGACTGTAACTGGACAGTTCTCGAGATGAGGATATACATGAGGAGTGGTTGTAACAGGACATTTCTAGAGGTGAGGACACACATTAGGAGTGGCTGTAACAGGACCATTCTAGAGATGAGGTTATACATGAGGAGTCGTTGTAATATGACATTTCTAGAGATGAGGATATACATGAGGAGTGGCTGTAACAGGACATGTCTAGAGATGAGGATATACATGAGGAGTGGCTGTAACAGGACATTTCTAGAGATGAGGATATGCATGAGGAGTGACTGTAACAGGACATTTCCAGAGACGAGGATATACATGGGGAGTGGCTGTAACATGACAGTTACAGAGACGTGGATATACATGAGGAGAGGCTGTAAGAGGACATTTCCAGGGACGAGCAGATACATGGGGAGTGGCTGTAACATGACAGTTCCAGAGACGTGGATATAAATGGGGAGTGGCTGTAACAGGACATTGATAGAGATGAGGATATCATGAGGAGTGGCTGTAAGAGGACATTTCTAGAGATGAGGTTATACATGAGGAGTGGTTGTAATATGAGATTTCTAGAGATGAGGATATACATGAGGAGTGGCTGTAACAGGACAGTTCCAGAGAAGAGGTTATACATGAGGAGTGACTGTAACAGGACATTTCTCTAGACGAGGATATACATGAGGAGAGGCTGTAACAGGACATTTCTAGAGATGAGGATATACATGAGGAGTGGCTGTAACAGGACATCTCTAGAGCTGAGGATATACATGACGAGTGGCTGTAACAGAACATTTCTAGAGATGAGGTTATACATGAGGAGTGGTTGTAATATGAGATTTATAGAGATGAGGATATACATGAGGAGTGGCTGTAACAGGACAGTTCCAGAGAAGAGGTTATACATGAGGAGTGACTGTAACAGGACATTACTCTATACGAGGATATACATGAGGAGTGGCTGTAACAGGATATTTCTAGAGATGAGGATATACATGACGAGTGGCTGTAACAGGACATTTCTAGAGATGAGGTTATACATGGGGAGTGACTGTAACAGGACATTTCTAGAGATGAGGATATGCATGAGGAGTGGCTGTAACAGGACATTTCCCGAGACGAGGATATACATGAGGAGTGGATGTAACAGGCCATTCCTAGCGATGCGGTTATACATGAGGATTGGATGTAACAGGACATTTCTAGAGACGAGATATCCGTGAGGAGTGGCTGTAACAGGATATTTCTAGAGATGAGGGTATACATGAAGAGTGGCTGTAACAGGATATTTCTAGGGATGAGGTTATACATGGGGAGTGACTGTAACAGGACATTTCTAGTGATGAGGATATCCATGAGGATTGGCTGTAACAGGACAGTTCTAGAGATGAGGATATATATGACGATTGGTTGTAATAGGACATTTCTAGAGATGAGGATATACATCAGGAGTAGCTGTAACAAGACCGTTCCAGCGACAAGGATATACATGAGCAGTGGCTGTAACAGGACATTTCTAGAGATGAGAATATACATGAGGAGTGACTGTAACCGGACATTTCCAGAGATGAGGTTATGCATGGGGAGTGCCTGTAACAGGACATATCTAGATATGAGGATATACATGAGGAGTGGCTGTAACACGACATTTCCCGAGACGAGGATATACATGAGGAGTGGATGTAACAGGACATCTCTAGGGATGAGGATATACATGAGGAGTGGATGTAACAGGACATTTTTAGAGTTGAGGATGTACATGAAGAGTGGATGTAGCAGGACATTTCCAGAGATGAGGTTATGCATGGGGAGTGCCTGTAGCAGGACATGTCTAGAGATGAGGATATACATGAGGAGTGGCTGTAACACGACATTTCCCGAGACGAGGATATACATGAGGAGTGGACGTAACAGGACATCTCTAGGGATGAGGATATACATGAGGAGTGGATGTAACAGGACATTTTTAGAGTTGAGGATGTACATGAAGAGTGGATGTAGCAGGACATTTCTAGAGACGATGATAAACATGAGGAGTGGCTGTAAAAGGACATTTCTAGAGATGAGGTTATACATGGTGAGTGACTGTAACAGGACATTTCTAGAGATGAGGATATGCATGAGGAGTGGTTGTAACAGGACATTTCTAGAGATGAGGGTATACATGAGGAGGGGCCATAACAGAACATTTCCAGAGACGAGGATATACATGGTGAGTGGCTGTAACAAGGCAGTTCCAGAGACGAGGATATACATGAGGAGTAGCTGTAACAAGACAGTTCCAGAGACGAGGATATACATGGGGAGTGGCTGTAACAGGACAGTTACAGACACGATGATAAACATGAGGAGTGGCTGTAACAGGACATGTCTAGAGATGAGGATATACATGAGGAGTGGCTGTTACAGGACATTTCCCGAGACGAGGATATACATGAGGAGTGGTTGTAACAGGACATTTCTAGAGATGATGATTTGTATGAGGAGTGGATGTAACATGATATTTCTAGAGATGAGGGTATACATGAGGAGTGGCTGTAACAGAACATTTCCAGAGACGAGGATATACATGAGGAGTGGCTGTAACAAGACAGTTCCAGAGACGAGGATATACATGGGGAGTGGCTGTAACAGGACAGTTCCAGACACGAGGATATACATGAGGAGTGGCTGTAACAGCACATTTCTATAGATGAGGATATACAGGGGGAGTGTCTGTAACACGCCTTTTCTAGAGACGATGATATACATGAGGAGTGGCTGTAACAGGACACATCTAGAGACGAGGTTATGCATGAGGAGTGGTTGTAACAGGACATTTCTAGAGGTGAGGATACACATGAGGAGTGGCTGTAACAGGACATTTCTAGAGATGAGGTTATACATGAAGAGTGGTTGTAATATGACATTTCTAGAGATGAGGATATACATGAGGAGTGACTGTAACAGGATATATCTAGAGATGAGGGTATACATGCTGAGTGGCTGTAACAGGACAGTTCCAGAGACGAGGATATACATGAGGAGTGGATGTAACAGGAAATTTATAGAGATGAGGATATACATGATAAGTGGCTGTAACAGGACATTTCTAGAGACGAGGTTATACATGAGGAGCGGATGTAACAGGACATTTCTAGAGACCGGGTTATACATTTGGATCGGCTGTATCAGGATATTTCTAGAGATGAGGATATACATGATGAGTGACTGTAACAGAACATTTCTGGAGACGAGGATATACATGAGGAGTGGCTGTAACAGGACATTTCTAGAGATGGCGGATCAACATGAGGAGAGGCTGTAACAGGACATATCTAGAGATGAGGATATACATGAGGAGTGGATGTAACAGGGCATTTCCCGAGACGAGGATATACATGAGGGGTGGATGTAACAGGACATTTCTAGAGATGAGGATATACATAAGGAGTGGCTGTAACAGGGCATTTCCCGAGACGAGGATATACATGAGGAGTGGACGTAACAGGGCATTTCCAGAGATGAGGATATACCTGAGGAGTGGATGTAACAGGACATTTCTAGAGATGAGGATATACATGAGGAATGGATGTAACAAGACATTTCTAGAGATGAGGATATACCCGAGGAGTGGCTGTAACAGGACATTTCTAGAGATGTGGTTAAACATGGGGAGTGACTGTAACAGTACATTTCTAGAGATGAGGTTATACACGGGGAGGGACTGTAAGAGGGCATTTCTAGAGACGATGGTATGCATGAGGAGTGGCTGAAACAGGGCATTTCCCGACACGAGGATATACATGAGGAGTGGATGTAACAGGACATTTCTAGAGATGAGGATATATATTAGGAGTGGCTGTAACAGGGCATTTCCCGAGACAAGGATATACATGAGGAGTGGATGTAGCAGGGCATTTCCAGAGATGAGGATATACACGAGGAGTGGCTTTAACATGACATTTCCAGAGATGAGGTTATACATCGGGAGTGCCTGTAACAGGACATTTCTAGAGTTGAGGATATTCATGAAGAGTGGCTGTAGCAGGACATTTACCGAGACGAGGATATACATGAGGTGTGGATGTAACAGGACATTTCTAGAGATGAGGTTTCACATGAGGAGTGGCTGTAACAGGACATTTCTAGAGATGAGGTTATACACGGGGAGGGACTGTAACAGGACATTTCTAGAGACGATGGTATGCACGAAGAGTGGCTGTAACAGGAGATTTCTAGAGATGAGGGTATAAATGAGGAGTGAGTGTAACAGTGCATTTCTAGTGATGAGGATATACATGAGGAGTTGCTGTAACAAGACATTTCTAGAGACGAGGTTATCCACGAGGAGTGGATGTAACAGGACATTTCTAGAGACGAGGTTATACATGAGGAGTGGATGTAACAGGACATTTTTAGAGCTGAGGATGTACATGAAGAGTGGATGTAGCAGGACATTTCTAGAGACGATGATAAACATGAGGAGTGGCTGTAACAGGACATTTCTAGAGATGAGGGTATACATGAAGAGTGGCTGTAAAAGGACATTTCTAGAGATGAGGTTATACATGGGGAGTGACTGTAACAGGACATTTCTAGAGATTAGGATTTGTATGAGGAGTGGACGTAACAGGACATTTCTAGACATGAGGGTATACACGAGGAGTGGCTGTAACAGAACATTTCCAGAGACGAGGATATACATGAGGAGTGCCTGTAACAAGACAGTTCCAGAGACGAGGATATACATGGGGAGTGGCTGTAACAGGACAGTTCTAGACACGAGGATATACATGAGGAGTGGCTGTAACAGGACACGTCTAGAGACGAGGTTATGCATGAGGAGTGGTTGTAACATGACATTTCTAGAGGTGAGGATATACATGAGGAGTGGATGTAACAGGACATTTCTAGAGATGAGGATTCACATGAGGACTGGCTGTAACAGGACATTTCTAGAGATGAGGGTATACATGAAGAGTGGCTGTAAAATGACATTTCTAGAGATGAGGTTATACACGGGGACGGACTGTAACAGGACATTTCTAGAGACGATGGTATGCACGAAGAGTGACTGAAACAGTACATTTCTTGTGATGAGGATATACATGAGGAGTGGCTGTAATAAGACATTTCTAGGGACGCGGTTATACACGAGGAGTGGATGTAACAGGACATTTCTAGAGACGAGGTTATACATGAGGAGTGGATGTAACAGGACATTTCTAGAGACGAGGTTATACATGAGGAGTGGATGTAACATGACATTTCTAGAGACGAGGTTATACATGAGGAGTGGCTGTAACATGATATTTCTGGAGATAAGGATATGCATGAGGAATGGCTGTAACAGGAGGTTTCTAGAGATGAGTATCAACATGGGGAGTGGCTGTAACAGGACATTTCTAGAGATGAGGATATACATGAGGAGTGGCTGTAACAGGAGATTTCTAGAGATGAGGATATACACGAGGAGTGGCTGTAACAGGACATTTACAGAGATGAGGTTATACATGGGGAGTGACTGTAACAGGACATTTCTAGTGATGAGGATATGCATGAGGATTGGCTATAACAGGACAGTTCTAGAGATGAGGATATACATGAAGAGTGACTGTAACAGGATATTTCTAGAGATGAGGATATACATTTGGAGTGGCTGTAACAGGACATTTCTAGAGATGAGGATATACATGGGGAGTGGCTGTAACAGGACAGTTCCAGAGACGAGGATATATATGACGATTGGTTGTAATAGGACATTTCTAGAGATGAGGATATACATCAGGAGTGGCTGTAACAAGACCGTTCCAGAGACAAGGATATACATGAGCAGTGGCTGTAACAGGACATTTCTAGAGATGAGAATATACATGAGGAGTGACTGTAACTGGACATTTCCAGAGATGAGGTTATGCATGGGGAGTGCCTGTAACAGGACATGTCTAGAGCTGAGGATATACATGAGGAGTGGCTGTAACACGACATTTCCCGAGACGAGGATATACATGAGGAGTGGATGTAAAAGGACATCTCTAGGGATGAGGATATACATGAGGAGTGGATGTAACAGGACATTTTTAGAGTTGAGGATGTACATGAAGAATGGATGTAGCAGGACATTTCCAGAGATGAGGTTATGCATGGGGAGTGCCTGTAACAGGACATGTCTAGAGATGAGGATATACATGAGGAGTGGCTGTAACACGACATTTCCCGAGCCGAGGATATACATGAGGAGTGGATGTAACAGGACATCTCTAGGGATGAGGATATACATGAGGAGTGGATGTAACAGGACATTTTTAGAGTTGAGGATGTACATGCAAAGTGGATGTAGCAGGACATTTCAAGAGACGATGATAAACATGAGGAGTGGCTGTAACAGGACATTTCTAGAGATGAGGATATACATGGGGAGGGACTGTAACAGGACATTTCTAGAGATGAGGATATGCATGAGGAGTGGTTATAACAGGACATTTCTAGAGATGAGGGTATACATGAGGAGGGGCCATAACAGAACATTTCCAGAGACGAGGATATACATGAGGAGTGGCTGTAACAAGGCAGTTCCAGAGACGAGGATATACATGAGGAGTGGCTGTAACAAGACAGTTCCAGAGACGAGGATATACATGGGGAGTGGCTGTAACAGGACAGTTCCAGACACGATGATAAACATGAGGAGTGGCTGTAACAGGACATGTCTAGAGATGAGGATATACATGAGGTGTGGCTGTTACACGACATTTCCCGAGACGAGGATATACATGAGGAGTGGTTGTAACAGGACATTTCTAGAGATGATGATATGTATGAGGAGTGGATGTAACATGATATTTCTAGAGATGAGGGTATACATGAGGAGTGGCTGTAACATAACTTTTCCAGAGACGAGGATATACATGAGGAGTGGCTGTAACAAGACAGTTCCAGAGACGAGGATATACATGGGGAGTGGCTGTAACAGGACAGTTCCAGACACGAGGATATACACGAGGAGTGGCTGTAGCAGCACATTTCTATAGATGAGGATATACAGTGGGAGTGTCTGTAACACGACATTTTAGAGACGATGATATACATGAGGAGTGGCTGTAACAGGACACATCTAGAGACGAGGTTATGCATGAGGAGTGGTTGTAACAGGACATTTCTAGAGGTGAGGATACACATGAGGAGTGGCTGTAACAGGACATTTCTAGAGATGAGGTTATACATGAAGAGTGGTTGTAATATGACATTTCTAGAGATGAGGATATACATGAGGAGCGGATGTAACAGGACATTTCTAGAGACGGGGTTATACATTTGGATCGGCTGTATCAGGATATGTCTAGAGATGAGGATATACATGATGAGTGACTGTAACAGAACATTTCTAGAGGTGAGGATACACATGAGGAGTGGCTGTAACAGGACATTTCTAGAGATGAGGTTATACATGAAGAGTGGTTGTAATATGACATTTCTAGAGATGAGGATATACATGAGGAGTGACTGTAACAGGATCTATCTAGAGATGAGGGTATACATGATGAGTGGCTGTAACAGGACAGTTCCAGAGACGAGGATATACATGAGGAGTGGATGTAACAGGAAATTTATAGAGATGAGGATATACATGATAAGTGGCTGTAACAGGACATTTCTAGAGACGAGGTTATACATGATGAGCGGATGTAACAGGACATTTCTGGAGACGGGGTTATACATTTGGATCGGCTGTATCAGGATATGTCTAGAGATGAGGATATACATGATGAGTGACTGTAACAGAACATTTCTGGAGACGAGGATATACATGAGGAGTGGCTGTAACAGGACATTTCTAGAGATGGCGGATCAACATGAGGAGTGGATGTAACAGGGCATTTCCCGAGACGAGGATATACATGAGGGGTGGATGTAACAGGACATTTCTAGAGATGAGGATAAACATGAGGAGTGGCTGTAACAGGGCATTTCCCGAGACGAGGATATACATGAGGAGTGGACGTAACAGGTCATTTCCAGAGATGAGGATATACCTGAGGAGTGGATGTAACAGGAAATTTCTAGAGATGAGGATATACATGAGGAATGGATGTAACAAGACATTTCTAGAGATGAGGATATACCCGAGGAGTGGCTGTAACAGGACATTTCTAGAGATGAGGTTATACACGGGGAGGGACTGTAAGAGGACATTTCTAGAGATGAGGATATATATTAGGAGTGGCTGTAACAGGGCATTTCCCGAGACGAGGATATACATGAGGAGTGGATGTAGCAGGGCATTGCCAGAGATGAGGATATACCTGAGGAGTGGATGTAACAGGACATTTCTAGAGATGAGGATATACACGAGGAGTGGCTTTAACATGACATTTCCAGAGATGAGGTTATACATCGGGAGTGCCTGTAACAGGACATTTCTAGAGTTGAGGATATTCATGAGGAGTGGCTGTAGCAGGACATTTACCGAGATGAGGATATACATGAGGTGTGGATGTAACAGGACATTTCCCGAGACGAGGATATACATGAGGAGTGGATGTAACAGGACATCTCTAGGGATGAGGATATACATGAGGAGTGGATGTAACAGGACATTTTTAGAGTTGAGGATGTACATGAAGAGTGGATGTAGCAGGACATTTCTAGAGACGATGATAAACATGAGGAGTGGCTGTAAAAGGACATTTCTAGAGATGAGGTTATACATGGTGAGTGACTGTAACAGGACATTTCTAGAGATGAGGATATGCATGAGGAGTGGTTGTAACAGGACATTTCTAGAGATGAGGGTATACATGAGGAGGGGCCATAACAGAACATTTCCAGAGACGAGGATATACATGGTGAGTGGCTGTAACAAGGCAGTTCCAGAGACGAGGATATACATGAGGAGTAGCTGTAACAAGACAGTTCCAGAGACGAGGATATACATGGGGAGTGCCTGTAACAGGACATGTCTAGAGCTGAGGATATACATGAGGAGTGGCTGTAACACGACATTTCCCGAGACGAGGATATACATGAGGAGTGGATGTAAAAGGACATCTCTAGGGATGAGGATATACATGAGGAGTGGATGTAACAGGACATTTTTAGAGTTGAGGATGTACATGAAGAATGGATGTAGCAGGACATTTCCAGAGATGAGGATATGCATGGGGAGTGCCTGTAACAGGACATGTCTAGAGATGAGGATATACATGAGGAGTGGCTGTAACACGACATTTCCCGAGCCGAGGATATACATGAGGAGTGGATGTAACAGGACATCTCTAGGGATGAGGATATACATGAGGAGTGGATGTAACAGGACATTTTTAGAGTTGAGGATGTACATGCAAAGTGGATGTAGCAGGACATTTCTAGAGACGATGATAAACATGAGGAGTGGCTGTAACAGGACATTTCTAGAGATGAGGATATACATGGGGAGTGACTGTAACAGGACATTTCTAGAGATGAGGATATGCATGAGGAGTGGTTATAACAGGACATTTCTAGAGATGAGGGTATACATGAGGAGGGGCCATAACATAACATTTCCAGAGACGAGGATATACATGAGGAGTGGCTGTAACAAGGCAGTTCCAGAGACGAGGATATACATGAGGTGTGGCTGTAACAAGACAGTTCCAGAGACGAGGATATACATGGGGAGTGGCTGTAACAGGACAGTTCCAGACACGATGATAAACATGAGGAGTGGCTGTAACAGGACATGTCTAGAGATGAGGATATACATGAGGTGTGGCTGTTACACGACATTTCCCGAGACGAGGATATACATGAGGAGTGGTTGTAACAGGACATTTCTAGAGATGATGATATGTATGAGGAGTGGATGTAACATGATATTTCTAGAGATGAGGATATACATGAGGTGTGGCTGTTACACGACATTTCCCGAGACGAGGATATACATGAGGAGTGGTTGTAACAGGACATTTCTAGAGATGATGATATGTATGAGGAGTGGATGTAACATGATATTTCTAGAGATGAGGGTATACATGAGGAGTGGCTGTAACATAACTTTTCCAGAGACGAGGATATACATGAGGAGTGGCTGTAACAAGACAGTTCCAGAGACGAGGATATACATGGGGAGTGGCTGTAACAGGACAGTTCCAGACACGAGGATATACACGAGGAGTGGCTGTAGCAGCACATTTCTATAGATGAGGATATACAGCGGGAGTGTCTGTAACACGACATTTTAGAGACGATGATATACATGAGGAGTGGCTGTAACAGGACACATCTAGAGACGAGGTTATGCATGAGGAGTGGTTGTAACAGGACATTTCTAGAGGTGAGGATACACATGAGGAGTGGCTGTAACAGGACATTTCTAGAGATGAGGTTATACATGAAGAGTGGTTGTAATATGACATTTCTAGAGATGAGGATATACATGAGGAGCGGATGTAACAGGACATTTCTAGAGACGGGGTTATACATTTGGATCGGCTGTATCAGGATATGTCTAGAGATGAGGATATACATGATGAGTGACTGTAACAGAACATTTCTAGAGGTGAGGATACACATGAGGAGTGGCTGTAACAGGACATTTCTAGAGATGAGGTTATACATGAAGAGTGGTTGTAATATGACATTTCTAGAGATGAGGATATACATGAGGAGTGACTGTAACAGGATATATCAAGAGATGAGGGTATACATGATGAGTGGCTGTAACAGGACAGTTCCAGAGACGAGGATATACATGAGGAGTGGATGTAACAGGAAATTTATAGAGATGAGGATATACATGATGAGTGACTGTAACAGAACATTTCTGGAGACGAGGATATACATGAGGAGTGGCTGTAACAGGACATTTCTAGAGATGGCGGATCAACATGAGGAGTGGATGTAACAGGGCATTTCCCAAGACGAGGATATACATGAGGGGTGGATGTAACAGGACATTTCTAGAGATGAGGATAAACATGAGGAGTGGCTGTAACAGGGCATTTCCCGAGACGAGGATATACATGAGGAGTGGACGTAACAGGTCATTTCCAGAGATGAGGATATACCTGAGGAGTGGATGTAACAGGAAATTTCTAGAGATGAGGATATACATGAGGAATGGATGTAACAAGACATTTCTAGAGATGAGGATATACCCGAGGAGTGGCTGTAACAGGACATTTCTAGAGATGAGGTTATACACGGGGAGGGACTGTAAGAGGACATTTCTAGAGATGAGGATATATATTAGGAGTGGCTGTAACAGGGCATTTCCCGAGACGAGGATATACATGAGGAGTGGATGTAGCAGGGCATTGCCAGAGATGAGGATATACCTGAGGAGTGGATGTAACAGGACATTTCTAGAGATGAGGATATACACGAGGAGTGGCTTTAACATGACATTTCCAGAGATGAGGTTATACATCGGGAGTGCCTGTAACAGGACATTTCTAGAGTTGAGGATATTCATGAGGAGTGGATGTAGCAGGACATTTCTAGAGACGATGATAAACATGAGGAGTGGCTGTAAAAGGACATTTCTAGAGATGAGGTTATACATGGTGAGTGACTGTAACAGGACATTTCTAGAGATGAGGATATGCATTAGGAGTGGTTGTAACAGGACATTTCTAGAGATGAGGGTATACATGAGGAGGGGCCATAACAGAACATTTCCAGAGACGAGGATATACATGGTGAGTGGCTGTAACAAGGCAGTTCCAGAGACGAGGATATACATGAGGAGTAGCTGTAACAAGACAGTTCCAGAGACGAGGATATACATGGGGAGTGCCTGTAACAGGACATGTCTAGAGCTGAGGATATACATGAGGAGTGGCTGTAACACGACATTTCCCGAGACGAGGATATACATGAGGAGTGGATGTAAAAGGACATCTCTAGGGATGAGGATATACGTGAGGAGTGGATGTAAAAGGACATTTTTAGAGTTGAGGATGTACATGAAGAATGGATGTAGCAGGACATTTCCAGAGATGAGGTTATGCATGGGGAGTGCCTGTAACAGGACATGTCTAGAGATGAGGATATACATGAGGAGTGGCTGTAACACGACATTTCCCGAGCCGAGGATATACATGAGGAGTGGATGTAACAGGACATCTCTAGGGATGAGGATATACATGAGGAGTGGATGTAACAGGACATTTTTAGAGTTGAGGATGTACATGCAAAGTGGATGTAGCAGGACATTTCTAGAGACGATGATAAACATGAGGAGTGGCTGTAACAGGACATTTCTAGAGATGAGGATATACATGGGGAGTGACTGTAACAGGACATTTCTAGAGATGAGGATATGCATGAGGAGTGGTTATAACAGGACATTTCTAGAGATGAGGGTATACATGAGGAGGGGCCATAACATAACATTTCCAGAGACGAGGATATACATGAGGAGTGGCTGTAACAAGGCAGTTCCAGAGACGAGGATATACATGAGGTGTGGCTGTAACAAGACAGTTCCAGAGACGAGGATATACATGGGGAGTGGCTGTAACAGGACAGTTCCAGACACGATGATAAACATGAGGAGTGGCTGTAACAGGACATGTCTAGAGATGAGGATATACATGAGGTGTGGCTGTTACACGACATTTCCCGAGACGAGGATATACATGAGGAGTGGTTGTAACAGGACATTTCTAGAGATGATGATATGTATGAGGAGTGGATGTAACATGATATTTCTAGAGATGAGGATATACATGAGGTGTGGCTGTTACACGACATTTCCCGAGACGAGGATATACATGAGGAGTGGTTGTAACAGGACATTTCTAGAGATGATGATATGTATGAGGAGTGGATGTAACATGATATTTCTAGAGATGAGGGTATACATGAGGAGTGGCTGTAACATAACTTTTCCAGAGACGAGGATATACATGAGGAGTGGCTGTAACAAGACAGTTCCAGAGACGAGGATATACATGGGGAGTGGCTGTAACAGGACAGTTCCAGACACGAGGATATACACGAGGAGTGGCTGTAGCAGCACATTTCTATAGATGAGGATATACAGCGGGAGTGTCTGTAACACGACATTTTAGAGACGATGATATACATGAGGAGTGGCTGTAACAGGACACATCTAGAGACGAGGATATGCATGAGGAGTGGTTGTAACAGGACATTTCTAGAGGTGAGGATACACATGAGGAGTGGCTGTAACAGGACATTTCTAGAGATGAGGTTATACATGAAGAGTGGTTGTAATATGACATTTCTAGAGATGAGGATATACATGAGGAGCGGATGTAACAGGACATTTCTAGAGACGGGGTTATACATTTGGATCGGCTGTATCAGGATATGTCTAGAGATGAGGATATACATGATGAGTGACTGTAACAGAACATTTCTAGAGGTGAGGATACACATGAGGAGTGGCTGTAACAGGACATTTCTAGAGATGAGGTTATACATGAAGAGTGGTTGTAATATGACATTTCTAGAGATGAGGATATACATGAGGAGTGACTGTAACAGGATATATCTAGAGATGAGGGTATACATGATGAGTGGCTGTAACAGGACAGTTCCAGAGACGAGGATATACATGAGGAGTGGATGTAACAGGAAATTTATAGAGATGAGGATATACATGATAAGTGGCTGTAACAGGACATTTCTAGAGACGGGGTTATACATTTGGATCGGCTGTATCAGGATATGTCTAGAGATGAGGATATACATGATGAGTGACTGTAACAGAACATTTCTGGAGACGAGGATATACATGAGGAGTGGCTGTAACAGGACATTTCTAGAGATGGCGGATCAACATGAGGAGTGGATGTAACAGGGCATTTCCCGAGACGAGGATATACATGAGGGGTGGATGTAACAGGACATTTCTAGAGATGAGGATAAACATGAGGAGTGGCTGTAACAGGGCATTTCCCGAGACGAGGATATACATGAGGAGTGGACGTAACATGTCATTTCCAGAGATGAGGATATACCTGAGGAGTGGATGTAACAGGACATTTCTAGAGATGAGGATATACATGAGGAATGGATGTAACAAGACATTTCTAGAGATGAGGATATACCCGAGGAGTGGCTGTAACAGGACATTTCTAGAGATGAGGTTATACACGGGGAGGGACTGTAAGAGGACATTTCTAGAGATGAGGATATATATTAGGAGTGGCTGTAACAGGGCATTTCCCGAGACGAGGATATACATGAGGAGTGGATGTAGCAGGGCATTGCCAGAGATGAGGATATACCTGAGGAGTGGATGTAACAGGACATTTCTAGAGATGAGGATATACACGAGGAGTGGCTTTAACATGACATTTCCAGAGATGAGGTTATACATCGGGAGTGCCTGTAACAGGACATTTCTAGAGTTGAGGATATTCATGAGGAGTGGCTGTAGCAGGACATTTACCGAGATGAGGATATACATGAGGTGTGGATGTAACAGGACATTTCCCGAGACGAGGATATACATGAGGAGTGGATGTAACAGGACATCTCTAGGGATGAGGATATACATGAGGAGTGGATGTAACAGGACATTTTTAGAGTTGAGGATGTACATGAAGAGTGGATGTAGCAGGACATTTCTAGAGACGATGATAAACATGAGGAGTGGCTGTAAAAGGACATTTCTAGAGATGAGGTTATACATGGTGAGTGACTGTAACAGGACATTTCTAGAGATGAGGATATGCATGAGGAGTGGTTGTAACAGGACATTTCTAGAGATGAGGGTATACATGAGGAGGGGCCACAACAGAACATTTCCAGAGACGAGGCTATACATGGTGAGTGGCTGTAACAAGGCAGTTCCAGAGACGAGGATATACATGAGGAGTAGCTGTAACAAGACAGTTCCAGAGACGAGGATATACATGGGGAGTGGCTGTAACAGGACAGTTCCAGACACGATGATAAACATGAGGAGTGGCTGTAACAGGACATGTCTAGAGATGAGGATATACATGAGGAGTGGCTGTTACAGGACATTTCCCGAGACGAGGATATACATGAGGAGTGGTTGTAACAGGACATTTCTAGAGATGATGATTTGTATGAGGAGTGGATGTAACATGATATTTCTAGAGATGAGGGTATACATGAGGAGTGGCTGTAACAGAACATTTCCAGAGACGAGGATATACATGAGGAGTGGCTGTAACAAGACAGTTCCAGAGACGAGGATATACATGGGGATTGGCTGTAACAGGACAGTTCCAGACATGAGGATAGACATGAGGAGTGGCTGTAACAGCACATTTCTATAGATGAGGATATACAGGGGGAGTGTCTGTAACACGCCTTTTCTAGAGACGATGATATACATGAGGAGTGGCTGTAACAGGACACATCTAGAGACGAGGTTATGCATGAGGAGTGGTTGTAACAGGACATTTCTAGAGGTGAGGATACACATGAGGAGTGGCTGTAACAGGACATTTCTAGAGATGAGGTTATACATGAAGAGTGGTTGTAATATGACATTTCTAGAGATGAGGATATACATGAGGAGTGACTGTAACAGGATATATCTAGAGATGAGGGTATACATGCTGAGTGGCTGTAACAGGACAGTTCCAGAGACGAGGATATACATGAGGAGTGGATGTAACAGGAAATTTATAGAGATGAGGATATACATGATAAGTGGCTGTAACAGGACATTTCTAGAGACGAGGTTATACATGAGGAGCGGATGTAACAGGACATTTCTAGAGACCGGGTTATACATTTGGATCGGCTGTATCAGGATATTTCTAGAGATGAGGATATACATGATGAGTGACTGTAACAGAACATTTCTGGAGACGAGGATATACATGAGGAGTGGCTGTAACAGGACATTTCTAGAGATGGCGGATCAACATGAGGAGAGGCTGTAACAGGACATATCTAGAGATGAGGATATACATGAGGAGTGGATGTAACAGGGCATTTCCCGAGACGAGGATATACATGAGGGGTGGATGTAACAGGACATTTCTAGAGATGAGGATATACATAAGGAGTGGCTGTAACAGGGCATTTGCCGAGACGAGGATATACATGAGGAGTGGACGTAACAGGGCATTTCCAGAGATGAGGATATACCTGAGGAGTGGATGTAACAGGACATTTCTAGAGATGAGGATATACATGAGGAATGGATGTAACAAGACATTTCTAGAGATGAGGATATACCCGAGGAGTGGCTGTAACAGGACATTTCTAGAGATGAGGTTAAACATGGGGAGTGACTGTAACAGTACATTTCTAGAGATGAGGTTATACACGGGGAGGGACTGTAAGAGGACATTTCTAGAGACGATGGTATGCATGAGGAGTGGCTGAAACAGGGCATTTCCCGACACGAGGATATACATGAGGAGTGGATGTAACAGGACATTTCTAGAGATGAGGATATATATTAGGAGTGGCTGTAACAGGGCATTTCCCGAGACAAGGATATACATGAGGAGTGGATGTAGCAGGGCATTTCCAGAGATGAGGATATACCTGAGGAGTGGATGTAACAGGACATTTCTAGAGATGAGGATATACACGAGGAGTGGCTTTAACATGACATTTCCAGAGATGAGGTTATACATCGGGAGTGCCTGTAACAGGACATTTCTAGAGTTGAGGATATTCATGAGGAGTGGCTGTAGCAGGACATTTACCGAGACGAGGATATACATGAGGTGTGGATGTAACAGGACATTTCTAGAGATGAGGTTTCACATGAGGAGTGGCTGTAACAGGACATTTCTAGAGATGAGGTTATACACGGGGAGGGACTGTAACAGGACATTTCTAGAGACGATGGTATGCACGAAGAGTGGCTGTAACAGGAGATTTCTAGAGATGAGGGTATAAATGAGGAGTGAGTGTAACAGTGCATTTCTAGTGATGAGGATATACATGAGGAGTGGCTGTAACAAGACATTTCTAGAGACGAGGTTATCCACGAGGAGTGGATGTAACAGGACATTTCTAGAGACGAGGTTATACATGAGGAGTGGATGTAACAGGACATTTTTAGAGCTGAGGATGTACATGAAGAGTGGATGTAGCAGGACATTTCTAGAGACGATGATAAACATGAGGAGTGGCTGTAACAGGACATTTCTAGAGATGAGGGTATACATGAAGAGTGGCTGTAAAAGGACATTTCTAAAGATGAGGTTATACATGGGGAGTGACTGTAACAGGACATTTCTAGAGATTAGGATTTGTATGAGGAGTGGATGTAACAGGACATTTCTAGATATGAGGGTATACGCGAGGAGTGGCTGTAACAGAACATTTCCAGAGACGAGGATATACATGAGGAGTGCCTGTAACAAGACAGTTCCAGAGACGAGGATATACATGGGGAGTGGCTGTAACAGGACAGTTCCAGACACGAGGATATACATGAGGAGTGGCTGTAACAGGACACGTCTAGAGACGAGGTTATGCATGAGGAGTGGTTGTAACATGACATTTCTAGAGGTGAGGATATACATGAGGAGTGGATGTAACAGGACATTTCTAGAGATGAGGATTCACATGAGGACTGGCTGTAACAGGACATTTCTAGAGATGAGGGTATACATGAAGAGTGGCTGTAAAATGACATTTCTAGAGATGAGGTTATACACGGGGACGGACTGTAACAGGACATTTCTAGAGACGATGGTATGCACGAAGAGTGACTGTAACAGTACATTTCTTGTGATGAGGATATACATGAGGAGTGGCTGTAATAAGACATTTCTAGAGACGAGGTTATACACGAGGAGTGGATGTAACAGGACATTTCTAGAGACGAGGTTATACATGAGGAGTGGATGTAACAGGACATTTCTAGAGACGAGGTTATACATGAGGAGTGGATGTAACATGACATTTCTAGAGACGAGGTTATACATGAGGAGTGGCTGTAACATGATATTTCTGGAGATAAGGATATGCATGAGGAGTGGCTGTAACAGGAGGTTTCTAGAGATGAGTATCAACATGGGGAGTGGCTGTAACAGGACATTTCTAGAGATGAGGATATACATGAGGAGTGGCTGTAACAGGAGATTTCTAGAGATGAGGCTATATACGAGGAGTGGCTGTAACAGGACATTTACAGAGATGAGGTTATACATGGGGAGTGACTGTAACAGGACATTTCTAGTGATGAGGATATGCATGAGGATTGGCTATAACAGGACAGTTCTAGAGATGAGGATATACATGAAGAGTGACTGTAACAGGACATTTCTAGAGATGAGGATATACATTTGGAGTGGCTGTAACAGGACATTTCTAGAGATGAGGATATACATGGGGAGTGGCTGTAACAGGACAGTTCCAGAGACGAGGATATATATGACGATTGGTTGTAATAGGACATTTCTAGAGATGAGGATATACATCAGGAGTGGCTGTAACAAGACCGTTCCAGAGACAAGGATATACATGAGCAGTGGCTGTAACAGGACATTTCTAGAGATGAGAATATACATGAGGAGTGACTGTAACTGGACATTTCCAGAGATGAGGTTATGCATGGGGAGTGCCTGTAACAGGACATGTCTAGAGCTGAGGATATACATGAGGAGTGGCTGTAACACGACATTTCCCGAGACGAGGATATACATGAGGAGTGGATGTAAAAGGACATCTCTAGGGATGAGGATATACATGAGGAGTGGATGTAACAGGACATTTTTAGAGTTGAGGATGTACATGAAGAATGGATGTAGCAGGACATTTCCAGAGATGAGGTTATGCATGGGGAGTGCCTGTAACAGGACATGTCTAGAGATGAGGATATACATGAGGAGTGGCTGTAACACGACATTTCCCGAGCCGAGGATATACATGAGGAGTGGATGTAACAGGACATCTCTAGGGATGAGGATATACATGAGGAGTGGATGTAACAGGACATTTTTAGAGTTGAGGATGTACATGCAAAGTGGATGTAGCAGGACATTTCTAGAGACGATGATAAACATGAGGAGTGGCTGTAACAGGACATTTCCAGAGATGAGGATATACATGGGGAGTGACTGTAACAGGACATTTCTAGAGATGAGGATATGCATGAGGAGTGGTTGTAACAGGACATTTCTAGAGATGAGGGTATACATGAGGAGGGGCCATAACAGAACATTTCCAGAGACGAGGATATACATGAGGAGTGGCTGTAACAAGGCAGTTCCAGAGACGAGGATATACATGAGGAGTGGCTGTAACAAGACAGTTCCAGAGACGAGGATATACATGGGGAGTGGCTGTAACAGGACAGTTCCAGACACGATGATAAACATGAGGAGTGGCTGTAACAGGACATGTCTAGAGATGAGGATATACATGAGGAGTGGCTGTTACACGACATTTCCCGAGACGAGGATATACATGAGGAGTGGTTGTAACAGGACATTTCTAGAGATGATGATATGTATGAGGAGTGGATGTAACATGATATTTCTAGAGATGAGGGTATACATGAGGAGTGGCTGTAACATAACTTTTCCAGAGACGAGGATATACATGAGGAGTGGCTGTAACAAGACAGTTTCAGAGACGAGGATATACATGGGGAGTGGCTGTAACAGGACAGTTCCAGACACGAGGATATACACGAGGAGTGGCTGTAGCAGCACATTTCTATAGATGAGGATATACAGGGGGAGTGTCTGTAACACGACATTTTAGAGACGATGATATACATGAGGAGTGGCTGTAACAGGACACATCTAGAGACGAGGTTATGCATGAGGAGTGGTTGTAACAGGACATTTCTAGAGGTGAGGATACACATGAGGAGTGGCTGTAACAGGACATTTCTAGAGATGAGGTTATACATGAAGAGTGGTTGTAATATGACATTTCTAGAGATGAGGATATACATGAGGAGCGGATGTAACAGGACATTTCTAGAGACGGGGTTATACATTTGGATCGGCTGTATCAGGATATGTCTAGAGATGAGGATATACATGATGAGTGACTGTAACAGAACATTTCTAGAGGTAAGGATACACATGAGGAGTGGCTGTAACAGGACATTTCTAGAGATGAGGTTATACATGAAGAGTGGTTGTAATATGACATTTCTAGAGATGAGGATATACATGAGGAGTGACTGTAACAGGATATATCTAGAGATGAGGGTATACATGATGAGTGGCTGTAACAGGACAGTTCCAGAGACGAGGATATACATGAGGAGTGGATGTAACAGGAAATTTATAGAGATGAGGATATACATGATAAGTGGCTGTAACAGGACATTTCTAGAGACGAGGTTATACACGAGGAGCGGATGTAACAGGACATTTCTAGAGACGGGGTTATACATTTGGATCGGCTGTATCAGGATATGTCTAGAGATGAGGATATACATGATGAGTGACTGTAACAGAACATTTCTGGAGACGAGGATATACATGAGGAGTGGCTGTAACAGGACATTTCTAGAGATGGCGGATCAACATGAGGAGTGGATGTAACAGGGCATTTCCCGAGACGAGGATATACATGAGGGGTGGATGTAACAGGACATTTCTAGAGATGAGGATAAACATGAGGAGTGGCTGTAACAGGGCATTTCCCGAGACGAGGATATACATGAGGAGTGGACGTAACAGGTCATTTCCAGAGATGAGGATATACCTGAGGAGTGGATGTAACAGGACATTTCTAGAGATGAGGATATACATGAGGAATGGATGTAACAAGACATTTCTAGAGATGAGGATATACCCGAGGAGTGGCTGTAACAGGACATTTCTAGAGATGAGGTTATACACGGGGAGGGACTGTAAGAGGACATTTCTAGAGATGAGGATATATATTAGGAGTGGCTGTAACAGGGCATTTCCCGAGACGAGGATATACATGAGGAGTGGATGTAGCAGGGCATTGCCAGAGATGAGGATATACCTGAGGAGTGGATGTAACAGGACATTTCTAGAGATGAGGATATACACGAGGAGTGGCTTTAACATGACATTTCCAGAGATGAGGTTATACATCGGGAGTGCCTGTAACAGGACATTTCTAGAGTTGAGGATATTCATGAGGAGTGGCTGTAGCAGGACATTTACCGAGATGAGGATATACATGAGGTGTGGATGTAACAGGACATTTCTAGAGATGAGGATTCACATGAGGAGTGGCTGTAACAGGACATTTCTAGAGATGAGGGTATACACGGGGAGGGAATGTAACAGGACATTTCTAGAGACGATGGTATGCACGAAGAGTGGCTGTAACAGGAGATTTCTAGAGATGAGGGTATAAATGAGGAGTGAGTGTAACAGTACATTTCTAGTGATGAGGATATACATGAGGAGTGGCTGTAATAAGACATTTCTAGAGACGAGGTTATACACGAGGAGTGGATGTAACAGGACATTTCTAGAGACGAGGTTATACATGAGGAGTGGATGTAACAGGACATTTCTAGAGACGAGGTTATACATGAGGAGTGGATGTAACATGACATTTCTAGAGACGAGGTTATACATGAGGAGTGGCTGTAACATGATATTTCTGGAGATAAGGATATGCATGAGGAGTGGCTGTAACAGGAGGTTTCTAGAGATGAGTATCAACATGGGGAGTGGCTGTAACAGGACATTTCTAGAGATGAGGATATACATGAGGAGTTGCTGTAACAGGATATTTCTAGAGATGAGGATATACACGAGGAGTGGCTGTAACAGGACATTTACAGAGATGAGGTTATACATGAGGAGTGGCTGTAACATGATATTTCTGGAGATAAGGATATGCATGAGGAGTGGCTGTAACAGGAGGTTTCTAGAGATGAGTATCAACATGGGGAGTGGTTGTAACAGGATATTTCTAGAGATGAGGATATACACGAGGAGTGGCTGTAACAGGACATTTACAGAGATGAGGTTATACATGGGGAGTGCCTGTAACAGGAGATTTATAGAGTTGAGTATATTCATGAGGTGTGGCTGTAGCAGGACATTTACCGAGACGAGGATATACATGAGGTCTCGGTGTAACAAGCCATATCTAGAGATGAGGATATACATGAGGAGTGGATGTAACAGGACATTTCCCGAGACGAGGATATACATGAGGAGTGGATGTAACAGGACATTTCTAGAGATGAGGATCTACATGAGGAGTGGCTGTAACAGGACATTTCTAGAGATGAGGGTATACACGAAGAGTGGATGTAACAGGAGATTACTAGAGATGAGGGTATACATGAGGAGTGGCTGTTACACGACATTTCCCGAGACGAGGATATACATGAGGAGTGGTTGTAACAGGACATTTCTAGAGATGATGATATGTATGAGGAGTGGATGTAACATGATATTTCTAGAGATGAGGGTATACATGAGGAGTGGCTGTAACATAACTTTTCCAGAGACGAGGATATACATGAGGAGTGGCTGTAACAAGACAGTTCCAGAGACGAGGATATACATGGGGAGTGGCTGTAACAGGACAGTTCCAGACACGAGGATATACACGAGGAGTGGCTGTAGCAGCACATTTCTATAGATGAGGATATACAGGGGGAGTGTCTGTAACACGACATTTTAGAGACGATGATATACATGAGGAGTGGCTGTAACAGGACACATCTAGAGACGAGGTTATGCATGAGGAGTGGTTGTAACAGGACATTTCTAGAGGTGAGGATACACATGAGGAGTGGCTGTAACAGGACATTTCTAGAGATGAGGTTATACATGAAGAGTGGTTGTAATATGACATTTCTAGAGATGAGGATATACATGAGGAGCGGATGTAACAGGACATTTCTAGAGACGGGGTTATACATTTGGATCGGCTGTATCAGGATATGTCTAGAGATGAGGATATACATGATGAGTGACTGTAACAGAACATTTCTAGAGGTAAGGATACACATGAGGAGTGGCTGTAACAGGACATTTCTAGAGATGAGGTTATACATGAAGAGTGGTTGTAATATGACATTTCTAGAGATGAGGATATACATGAGGAGTGACTGTAACAGGATATATCTAGAGATGAGGGTATACATGATGAGTGGCTGTAATAGGACAGTTCCAGAGACGAGGATATACATGAGGAGTGGATGTAACAGGAAATTTATAGAGATGAGGATATACATGATAAGTGGCTGTAACAGGACATTTCTAGAGACGAGGTTATACATGAGGAGCGGATGTAACAGGACATTTCTAGAGACGGGGTTATACATTTGGATCGGCTGTATCAGGATATGTCTAGAGATGAGGATATACATGATGAGTGACTGTAACAGAACATTTCTGGAGACGAGGATATGCATGAGGAGTGGCTGTAACAGGACATTTCTAGAGATGGCGGATCAACATGAGGAGTGGATGTAACAGGGCATTTCCCGAGACGAGGATATACATGAGGGGTGGATGTAACAGGACATTTCTAGAGATGAGGATAAACATGAGGAGTGGCTGTAACAGGGCATTTCCCGAGACGAGGATATACATGAGGAGTGGACGTAACAGGTCATTTCCAGAGATGAGGATATACCTGAGGAGTGGATGTAACAGGACATTTCTAGAGATGAGGATATACATGAGGAATGGATGTAACAAGACATTTCTAGAGATGAGGATATAGCCGAGGAGTGGCTGTAACAGGACATTTCTAGAGATGAGGTTATACACGGGGAGGGACTGTAAGAGGACATTTCTAGAGATGAGGATATATATTAGGAGTGGCTGTAACAGGGCATTTCCCGAGACGAGGATATACATGAGGAGTGGATGTAGCAGGGCATTGCCAGAGATGAGGATATACCTGAGGAGTGGATGTAACAGGACATTTCTAGAGATGAGGATATACACGAGGAGTGGCTTTAACATGACATTTCCAGAGATGAGGTTATACATCGGGAGTGCCTGTAACAGGACATTTCTAGAGTTGAGGATATTCATGAGGAGTGGCTGTAGCAGGACATTTACCGAGATGAGGATATACATGAGGTGTGAATGTAACAGGACATTTCTAGAGATGAGGATTCACATGAGGAGTGGCTGTAACAGGACATTTCTAGAGATGAGGGTATACACGGGGAGGGAATGTAACAGGACATTTCTAGAGACGATGGTATGCACGAAGAGTGGCTGTAACAGGAGATTTCTAGAGATGAGGGTATAAATGAGGAGTGAGTGTAACAGTACATTTCTAGTGATGAGGATATACATGAGGAGTGGCTGTAATAAGACATTTCTAGAGACGAGGTTATACACGAGGAGTGGATGCAACAGGACATTTCTAGAGACGAGGTTATACATGAGGAGTGGATGTAACAGGACATTTCTAGAGACGAGGTTATACATGAAGAGTGGATGTAACATGACATTTCTAGAGACGAGGTTATACATGAGGAGTGGCTGTAACATGATATTTCTGGAGATAAGGATATGCATGAGGAGTGGCTGTAACAGGAGGTTTCTAGAGATGAGTATCAACATGGGGAGTGGCTGTAACAGGACATTAATAGAGATGAGGATATAAATGAGGAGTTGCTGTAACAGGATATTTCTAGAGATGAGGATATACACGAGGAGTGGCTGTAACAGGACATTTACAGAGATGAGGTTATACATGAGGAGTGGCTGTAACATGATATTTCTGGAGATAAGGATATGCATGAGGAGTGGCTGTAACAGGAGGTTTCTAGAGATGAGTATCAACATGGGGAGTGGTTGTAACAGGACATTTCTAGAGGTGATGAAATACATGAGGAGTGGCTGTAACAGGATATTTCTAGAGATGAGGATATACACGAGGAGTGGCTGTAACAGGACATTTACAGAGATGAGGTTATACATGGGGAGTGCCTGTAACAGGAGATTTATAGAGTTGAGTATATTCATGAGGTGTGGCTGTAGCAGGACATTTACCGAGACGAGGATATACATGAGGTCTCGATGTAACAAGCCATATCTAGAGATGAGGATATACATGAGGAGTGGATGTAACAGGACATTTCCCGAGACGAGGATATACATGAGGAGTGGATGTAACAGGACATTTCTAGAGATGAGGATCTACATGAGGAGTGGCTGTAACAGGACATTTCTAGAGATGAGGGTATACACGAAGAGTGGATGTAACAGGAGATTACTAGAGATGAGGGTATACATGAGGAGTGACTGTAACAGTACATTTCTAGAGATGAGGATATACATGAGGTGTGGCTCTAACAAGACATTTCTAGAGACGAGGTTATACATGGGGAGTGGCTGTAACAGGACATTTCCAGAGATGAGGATCAACATGAGGAGTGGCTGTAACAGGATATTTCTAGAGATAAGGATATGCACGAGGTGTGGCTGTAACAGGACATACCTAGAGACGAGGATATGCATGAGGAGTGGCTGTAACAGGAGATTTCTAGAGATGAGTATCAACATGGGGAGTGGCTGTAACAGGACGTTTCTAGAGATGAGGATATACATGAGGAGCGGCGGTAACAGGACATTTCTAGAGACGAGGTTATACATGAGGAGTGGCTGTAACAGGACAGATCTCGGGATGAGGATATACATGAGGAGTGGTTGTAACAGGACATTTCTAGGGGTGATGATAAACATGAGGAGTGGCTGTAACAGGATATTTCTAGAGATGAGATTACACACGAGGAGTGGTTGTAATATGACATTTCTAGAGATGAGGATATACATGAGGAGTGGCTGTAACAGGACAGTTCCAGAGATGAGGATATACATGAGGAGTGGCTGTAAGAGGACATTTCTAGAGATGAGGATATACATGAGGAGTGGCTGTAACATGACATTTCTAGAGATGAGGTTATACATGAGGACTGGTTGTAATATGACATTTCTAAAGATGAGGATATACATGAGGAGTGGCTGTAAAATGACAGTTCCAGAGATGAGGATATACACGAGGAGAGGCTGTAACATGACATTTCTAGAGATGAGGATATACATGAGGAGTGGCTGTAACAGGATATTTCTAGAGATGAGGTTAGACATGAGGAGTGGTTGTAATATGACATTTCTAGAGATGAGGATATACATGAGGATGGCTGTAACAGGACAGTTCCAGAGATGAGGATATACACGAGAAGGGGCTGTAACATGACATTTCTAGAGATGAGGATATACATGGGGTGTGGCTGTAACATGATATTTCTAGAGATGAGGTTATACATGAGGAGTTGTTGTAATATGACATTTCTAGAGATGAGGATATACATGAGGATGGCTGTAATAGGACAGTTCCAGAGATGAGGATATACACGAGGAGAGGCTGTAACATGACAGTTCCAGAGATGAGGATATACATGAGGAAGGCTGTAACATGACATTTCTAGAGATGGAGGACAACATGTGGAGAGGCTGTAACATGACCTTTCTAGAGGTGAGGATATACATGAGGAGTGGATGTAACAGGACATTTCCCGAGACGAGGATATACATGAGGAGTGGATGTAACAGGACATTTCTAGAGATGAGGGTATACATGAAGAGTGGTTGTAAATGGACAGTTCTAGAGATGAGGTTATAAACGGGTAGGGACTGTAACAGGACATTTGTAGAGACCATGGTATGCACGAAGAGTGGCTGAAACAGGAGATTTCTAGAGATGAGGGTATACATGAGGAGTGACTGTAACAGTACATTTCTAGAGATGAGGATATACATGAAGAGTGGCTCTAACAAGACATTTCTAGAGACGAGGTTATACACGAGGAGTGGATGTAACAGGACATTTCTAGAGACGAGATTATTCATGAGGAGTGGCTGTAACAGGATGTTTCTAGAGGTGATGATATACATGAGGAATGGATGTAACAAGACATTTCTAGAGATGAGGATATACATGAGGAATGGATGTAACAAGACATTTGTAGTGATAAGGATATACATGAGGAGTGGAGGTAACAGGAAATTTCTAGAGACGAGGTTATACATGAGGAGTGGATGTAACAGTACATTTCTAGAGACGAGGTTATACATGAGGAGTGGCTGTAACAGGATATTTCTAGAGGTGATGATATACATGAGGAGTGGCTGTAACAGCATATGTCTAGAGATGAGGTTGTACATGAGAAGTGGCTGTAACAGGACATTTCTAGAGATGAGGAAATACATGAGGAATGGATGTAACATGACATTTCTAGTGATGAGGATATACACGGGGAGTGGCTGTAACATGACAGTTCCAGAGATGAGGATATACATGAGGAGAGGCTGTAACAGGACATTTCCAGAGATGATGATCAACATGAGGAGTAGCTGTAAGAGGCTATTTCTAGAGATAAGGATATGCACGAGGAGTGGCTGTAACAGGACATTTCTAGAGATGAGTTTATACATGGGGAGTCACCGTAACAGGACATTTCTAGAGATGAGGATATGCATGAGGAGTGGCTGTAACATGACCTTTCTAGAGACGAGGTTATACATGAGGAGTGATGGTAACAGGAGAGTTCTCGAGATGATGATATACATGACGCCTGGCGGTAACAGGATATTTCTAGAGATGAGGTTTTACATGAGGAGTGGTTGTAATATGACATTTCTAGAGATGAGGATATACATGAGGAGTGGCTGTAAAAGGACAGTTCCAGAGATGAGGATATACATGACGTTTGGCTGTAAGAGGACATTTCTACAGATGAGGATATACATGAGGATTGGCTGTAACAGGACATTTCTAGAGATGAGTATATGCATGAGGAGTGGATGTAACAGGACATTTCTAGAGATGAAGATATACATGGGGAGTCACCGTAACAGGACATTTCTAGAGATGAGGATATGCATGAGGAGTGGCTGTAACAGGACATTTCTAGAGACGAGGTTATACATGAGGAGTGACTGTAACAGGACAGTTCTCGAGATGAGGATATACATGAGGAGTGGTTGTAACAGGACATTTCTAGGGGTGATGATATACATGAGGAGTGGCTGTAACAGGATATTTCTAGAGATGAGGTTACACATGAGGAGTGGTTGTAATATTACATGTCTAGAGATGAGGATATACATGAGGAATGGATGTAACAGGACATTTCTAGTGATGAGGATATACACGAGGAGTGGCTGTAACAGGACAGTTCCAGAGATGAGGATATACACGAGGAGAGGCTGTAACATGACATTTCTAGAGATGAGGATATACATGAGGAGTGGCTGTAAGAGGACATTTCTAGAGGTGATGATATACATGAGGAGTGGCTGTAACAGGATATTTCTAGAGATGAGGTTGTACATGAGGAATGGTTGTAATATGACATTTCTAGAGGTGATGATATACATGAGGAGTGGATGTAACAGGGCATTTCCCGGGACGAGGATATACATGAGGGGGTGGATGTAACAGGACATTTCTAGAGGTGATGATATACATGAGGAGTAGCTGTAACAGGGCATTTCCCGAGACGAGGATATACACGAGGAGTGGCTGTAACACGGCATTTCCAGAGATGAGGATATACCTGAGGAGTGGATGTAACAGGACATTTCTAGAGATGAGGATATACATGATGAATGGATGTAACAAGACATTCCAAGAGAGGAGGTTATACATGAGGAGTGGCTGTAACAGGAGATTTCTAGAGATGAGTATCAACATGAGGAGTGGCGGTAACAGGACATTTCTAGAGACGAGGATATACATGGGGAGTCACCGTAACAGGACATTTCTAGAGACGAGGTTATACATGAGGAGTGGCTGTAACAGGATATTTCTAGAGGTGAATATATACACGAGGAGTGGCTGTAACAGGATATTTCTAGAGATGAGGTTGTACATGAGGAATGGTTGTAATATGACATTTCTAGAGATGAGGATATACCTGAGAAGTGGCTGTAACAGGACATTTCTAGAGATGAGGATATACATGAGGAATGGATGTAACAGGACATTTCTAGTGATGAGGATATACACGAGGAGTGGCTGTAACAGGACAGTTCCAGAGATGAGGATATATATGAGGAGAGGCTGTAACAGGACATTTCCAGAAATGTGGATCAACATGAGGAGTGGCTGTAACAGGCTATTTCTAGAGATAAGGATATGCACGAGGAGTGGCTGTAACAGGACATACCTAGCGACGAGGATATGCATGAGGAGTGGCTGTAACAGGAGATTTCTAGAGATGAGTATCAACATGATGAGTGGCGGTAACAGGACATTTCTAGAGACGAGGATATACATGAGGAGTGGTTGTAACTGGACATTTCTAGAGACGAGGTTATACATGAGGAGTGACTGTAACATGACAGTTCTCGAGACGAGGATATACATGAGGAGTGGCTGTAACAGGACATTTCTAGAGACGAGGTTATACATGAGGAGTTACTGTAACAGGACAGTTCTCGAGATGAGGATATACATGAGGAGTGGTTGTAACAGGACATTTCTAGGGGTGATGATATACATGAGGAGTGTTTGTAACATGACATTTCTAGAGATGAGGATATTCATGAGGAGTGGCTATAACAGGACAGTTCCAGAGATGAAGATATACATGAGGAGAGGCTGTACACATGATATTTCTAGAGATGAGGATATACATGAGGAGTGGCTGTAAGAGGACATTTCTAGAGATGAGGATATACATGAGGAGTGGCTGTAACATGACATTTCTAGAGATGAGGTTATACATGAGGAGTGGTTGTAATATGACATTTCTAGAGATGAGGATATACACGAGGAGTGGCTGTAACAGGACAGTTTCAGAGATGAGGATATACACGAGGAGAGGCTGTAACATGACATTTCTAGAGATGAGGATATACATGAGGAGTGGCTGTAACAGGATATTTCTAGAGATGAGGTTATACATGAGGAGTGGTTGTAATATGACATTTCTAGAGATGAGGATATACATGAGGATGGCTGTAACAGGACAGTTCCAGAGATGAGGATATACACGAGGAGAGGCTGTAACATGACATTTCTAGAGATGAGGATATACTTGAGGAGTGGCTGTAAGAGGACATTGCTAGAGATGAGGATATACGTGAAGAGTGTCTGTAACAGGACATTTCTAGAGATGAGGATATACATGAGGATTGGCTGTAACAGGACATTTCTAGAGATGAGTATATGCATGAGGAGTGGATGTAACAGGACATTTCTAGAGATGAAGATATACATGGGGAGTCACCGTAACAGGACATTTCTAGAGATGAGGATATGCATGAGGAGTGGCTGTAACAGGACATTTCTAGAGACGAGGTTATACATGAGGAGTGACTGTAACAGGACAGTTCTCGAGATGAGGATATACATGAGGAGTGGTTGTAACAGGACATTTCTAGGGGTGATGATATACATGAGGAGTGGCTGTAACAGGATATTTCTAGAGATGAGGTTACACATGAGGAGTGGTTGTAATATTACATGTCTAGAGATGAGGATATACATGAGGAATGGATGTAACAGGACATTTCTAGTGATGAGGATATACACGAGGAGTGGCTGTAACAGGACAGTTCCAGAGATGAGGATATACACGAGGAGAGGCTGTAACATGACATTTCTAGAGATGAGGATATACATGAGGAGTGGCTGTAAGAGGACATTTCTAGAGGTGATGATATACATGAGGAGTGGCTGTAACAGGATATTTCTAGAGATGAGGTTGTACATGAGGAATGGTTGTAATATGACATTTCTAGAGGTGATGATATACATGAGGAGTGGATGTAACAGGGCATTTCCCGGGACGAGGATATACATGAGGGGTGGATGTAACAGGACATTTCTAGAGGTGATGATATACATGAGGAGTAGCTGTAACAGGGCATTTCCCGAGACGAGGATATACACGAGGAGTGGCTGTAACACGGCATTTCCAGAGATGAGGATATACCTGAGGAGTGGATGTAACAGGACATTTCTAGAGATGAGGATATACATGATGAATGGATGTAACAAGACATTCCAAGAGAGGAGGTTATACATGAGGAGTGGCTGTAACAGGAGATTTCTAGAGATGAGTATCAACATGAGGAGTGGCGGTAACAGGACATTTCTAGAGACGAGGATATACATGGGGAGTCACCGTAACAGGACATTTCTAGAGACGAGGTTATACATGAGGAGTGGCTGTAACAGGATATTTCTAGAGGTGAATATATACACGAGGAGTGGCTGTAACAGGATATTTCTAGAGATGAGGTTGTACATGAGGAATGGTTGTAATATGACATTTCTAGAGATGAGGATATACCTGAGAAGTGGCTGTAACAGGACATTTCTAGAGATGAGGATATACATGAGGAATGGATGTAACAGGACATTTCTAGTGATGAGGATATACACGAGGAGTGGCTGTAACAGGACAGTTCCAGAGATGAGGATATATATGAGGAGAGGCTGTAACAGGACATTTCCAGAAATGTGGATCAACATGAGGAGTGGCTGTAACAGGCTATTTCTAGAGATAAGGATATGCACGAGGAGTGGCTGTAACAGGACATACCTAGCGACGAGGATATGCATGAGGAGTGGCTGTAACAGGAGATTTCTAGAGATGAGTATCAACATGATGAGTGGCGGTAACAGGACATTTCTAGAGACGAGGATATACATGAGGAGTGGTTGTAACTGGACATTTCTAGAGACGAGGTTATACATGAGGAGTGACTGTAACATGACAGTTCTCGAGACGAGGATATACATGAGGAGTGGCTGTAACAGGACATTTCTAGAGACGAGGTTATACATGAGGAGTTACTGTAACAGGACAGTTCTCGAGATGAGGATATACATGAGGAGTGGTTGTAACAGGACATTTCTAGGGGTGATGATATACATGAGGAGTGTTTGTAACATGACATTTCTAGAGATGAGGATATTCATGAGGAGTGGCTATAACAGGACAGTTCCAGAGATGAAGATATACATGAGGAGAGGCTGTACACATGATATTTCTAGAGATGAGGATATACATGAGGAGTGGCTGTAAGAGGACATTTCTAGAGATGAGGATATACATGAGGAGTGGCTGTAACATGACATTTCTAGAGATGAGGTTATACATGAGGAGTGGTTGTAATATGACATTTCTAGAGATGAGGATATACACGAGGAGTGGCTGTAACAGGACAGTTTCAGAGATGAGGATATACACGAGGAGAGGCTGTAACATGACATTTCTAGAGATGAGGATATACATGAGGAGTGGCTGTAACAGGATATTTCTAGAGATGAGGTTATACATGAGGAGTGGTTGTAATATGACATTTCTAGAGATGAGGATATACATGAGGATGGCTGTAACAGGACAGTTCCAGAGATGAGGATATACACGAGGAGAGGCTGTAACATGACATTTCTAGAGATAAGGATATACTTGAGGAGTGGCTGTAAGAGGACATTGCTAGAGATGAGGATATACGTGAAGAGTGTCTGTAACAGGACATTTCTAGAGATGAGGATATACATGAGGAATGGATGTAACAGGACATTTCTAGTGATGAGAATATACATGATGAATGGATGTAACAGGACATTTCTAGAGAGGAGGTTATACATGAGGAGTGGCTGTAACAAGAGATTTCTAGAGATGAGTATCAACATGAGGAGTGGCGGTAACAGGACATTTCTAGAGACGAGGATATACATGGGGAGTCACCGCAACAGGACATTTCTAGAGACGAGGTTATACATGAGGAGTGGCTGTAACAGGATATTTCTAGAGGTGATGATATACATGAGGAGTGGCTGTAACAGGATATTTCTAGAGATGAGGTTGTACATGAGGAATGGTTGTAATATGACATTTCTAGAGGTGATGATATACATGAGGAGTAGATGTAACAGGGCATTTCCCGGGACGAGGATATACATGAGGGGTGGATGTAACAGGACATTTCAAGAGGTGATGATATACATGAGGAGTAGCTGTAACAGGGCATTTCCCGAGACGAGGATATACACGAGGAGTGGCTGTAACACGGCATTTCCAGAGATGAGGATATGCCTGAGGAGTGGATGTAAAAGGACATTTCTAGAGATGAGGATATACATGATGAATGGATGTAACAAGACATTTCTAGAGAGGAGGTTATACATGAGGAGTGGCTGTAACAGGAGATTTCTAGAGATGAGTATCAACATGAGGAATGGCGGTAACAGGACATTTCTAGAGACGAGGATATACATGGGGAGTCACCGTAACAGGACATTTCTAGAGACGAGGTTATACATGAGGAGTGGCTGTAACAGGATATTTCTAGAGGTGAATATATACACGAGGAGTGGCTGTAACAGGAAATTTCTAGAGATGAGGTTGTACATGTTGAATGGTTGTAATATGACATTTCTAGAGATGAGGATATACATGAGAAGTGGCTGTAACAGGACAGTTCCAGAGATGAGGATATATATGAGGAGAGGCTGTAACAGGACATTTCCAGAGATGTGGATCAACATGAGGAGTGGCTGTAACAGGCTATTTCTAGAGATAAGGATATGCACGAGGAGTGGCTGTAACAGGACATACCTAGCGACGAGGATATGCATGAGGAGTGGCTGTAACAGGAGATTTCTAGAGATGAGTATCAACATGATGAGTGGCGGTAACAGGACATTTCTAGAGACGAGGATATACATGAGGTGTGGTTGTAATAGGACATTTCTAGAGATGAGGATATACATGGGGAGTCACCGTAACAGGGCATTTCTAGAGATGAGGATATGCATGAGGAGTGGCTGTAACATGACATTTCTAGAGACGAGGTTATACATGAGGAGTGACTGTAACAGGACAGCTCTCGAGATGATGATATACATGAGGCGTGGCTGTAACAGGATATTTATAGAGATGAGGTTATACATGAGGAGTGGTTGTAATATGACATTTCTAGAGATGAGGATATACATGACGAGTGGCTGTAACAGGATAGTTCCAGAGATGAGGATATACATGAGGAGAGGCTGTAACAGGACATTTCTAGAGATGAGGATATACATGAGGAATGGATGTAACAGGACATTTCTAGTGATGAGGATATACACGAGGAGTGGCTGTAACAGGACAGTTCCAGAGATGAGGATATACATGACGAGTGGCTGTAACAGGATAGTTCCAGAGATGAGGATATGCACGAGGAGTGGCAGTAATAGGACATACCTAGCGACGAGGATATGCATGAGGAGTGGCTGTAACAGGAGATTTCTAGAGACGAGGATATACATGAGGTGTGGTTGTAATAGGACATTTCTAGAGATGAGGATATACATGGGGATTCACCGTAACAGGGCATTTCTAGAGACGAGGTTATACATGAGGAGTGGCTGTAACAGGATATTTCTAGAGGTGAATATATACAGGAGGAGTGGCTGTAACAGGATATTTCTAGAGATGAGGTTGTACATGAGGAATGGTTGTAATATGACATTTCTAGAGATCGGGATATACATGAGAAGTGGCTGTAACAGGACCTTTCTAGAGATGAGGATATACATGAGGAATGGATGTAACATGACATTTCTAGAGATGAGGTTATACATGAGGAGTGGTTGTAATATGACATTTCTAGAGATGAGGATAGACACGAGGAGTGGCTGTAACAGGACAGTTTCAGAGATGAGGATATACACGAGGAGAGGCTGTAACATGACATTTCTAGAGATGAGGATATACATGAGGAGTGGCTGTAACAGGATATTTCTAGAGATGAGGTTATACATGAGGAGTGGTTGTAATATGACATTTCTAGAGATGAGGATATACATGAGGATGGCTGTAACAGGACAGTTCCAGAGATGAGGATATACACGAGGAGAGGCTGTAACATGACATTTCTAGAGATGAGGATATACATGAGGAGTGGCTGTAAGAGGACATTGCTAGAGATGAGGATATACGTGAAGAGTGTCTGTAACAGGACATTTCTAGAGATGAGGATATACATGAGGAATGGATGTAACAGGACATTTCTAGTGATGAGAATATACATGATGAATGGATGTAACAGGACATTTCTAGAGAGGAGGTTATACATGAGGAATGGCTGTAACAAGAGATTTCTAGAGATGAGTATCAACATGAGGAGTGGCTGTAACAGGATATTTCTAGAGGTGATGATATACATGAGGAGTGGCTGTAACATGATATTTCTAGAGATGAGGTTGTACATGAGGAATCGTTGTAATATGACATTTCTAGAGGTGATGATATACATGAGGAGTAGATGTAACAGGGCATTTCCCGGGACGAGGATATACATGAGGGGTGGATGTAACAGGACATTTCTAGAGGTGATGATATACATGAGGAGTAGCTGTAACAGGGCATTTCCCGAGACGGGGATATACACGAGGAGTGGCTGTAACACGGCATTTCCAGAGATGAGGATATGCCTGAGGAGTGGATGTAAAAGGACATTTCTAGAGATGAGGATATACATGATGAATGGATGTAACAAGACATTTCTAGAGAGGAGGTTATACATGAGGAGTGGCTGTAACAGGAGATTTCTAGAGATGAGTATCAACATGAGGAGTGGTGGTAACAGGACATTTCTAGAGACGAGGATATACATGGGGAGTGACCGTAACAGGACATTTCTAGAGACGAGGTTATACATGAGGAGTGGCTGTAACAGGATATTTCTAGAGGTGAATATATACACGAGGAGTGGCTGTAACAGGATATTTCTAGAGATGAGGTTGTACATGAGGAATGATTGTAATATGACATTTCTAGAGATGAGGATATACATGAGAAGTGGCTGTAACAGGACATTTCTAGAGATGAGGATATACATGAGGAATGGATGTAACAGGACATTTCTAGTGATGAGGATATACACGAGGAGTGGCTGTAACAGGACAGTTCCAGAGATGAGGATATATATGAGGAGAGGCTGTAACAGGACATTTCCAGAGATGTGGATCAACATGAGGAGTGGCTGTAACAGGCTATTTCTAGAGATAAGGATATGCACGAGGAGTGGCTGTAACAGGACATACCTAGCGACGAGGATATGCATGAGGAGTGGCTGTAACAGGAGATTTCTAGAGATGAGTATCAACATGATGAGTGGCGGTAACAGGACATTTCTAGAGACGAGGATATACATGAGGTGTGGTTGTAATAAGACATTTCTAGAGATGAGGATATACATGGGGAGTCACCGTAACAGGGCATTTCTAGAGATGAGGATATGCATGAGGAGTGGCTGTAACATGACATTTCTAGAGACGAGGTTATACATGAGGAGTGACTGTAACAGGACAGCTCTCGAGATAATGATATACATGAGGCGTGGCTGTAAGAGGATATTTATAGAGATGAGGTTATACATGAGGAGTGGTTGTAATATGACATTTCTAGAGATGAGGATATACATGACGAGTGGCTGTAACAGGATAGTTCCAGAGATGAGGATATACATGAGGAGAGGCTGTAACAGGACATTTCTAGAGATGAGGATATACATGAGGAATGGATGTAACAGGACATTTCTAGTGATGAGGATATACACGAGGAGTGGCTGTAACACGACAGTTCCAGAGATGAGGATATACATGAGGAGAGGCTGTAACAGGACATTTCCAGAGATGTGGATCAACATGAGGTGTGGCTGTAACAGGCTATTTCTAGAGATAAGGATATGCACGAGGAGTGGCAGTAATAGGACATACCTAGCGACGAGGATATGCATGAGGAGTGGCTGTAACAGGAGATTTCTAGAGACGAGGATATACATGAGGTGTGGTTGTAATAGGACATTTCTAGAGATGAGGATATACATGGGGATTCACCGTAACAGGGCATTTCTAGAGACGAGGTTATACATGAGGAGTGGCTGTAACAGGATATTTCTAGAGGTGAATATATACAGGAGGAGTGGCTGTAACAGGATATTTCTAGAGATGAGGTTGTACATGAGGAATGGTTGTAATATGACATTTCTAGAGATCAGGATATACATGAGAAGTGGCTGTAACAGGACATTTCTAGAGATGAGGATATACATGAGGAATGGATGTAACAGGACATTTCTAGTGATGAGGATATACACGAGGAGTGGCTGTAACAGGACAGTTCCAGAGATGAGGATATACATGAGGAGAGGCTGTAACAGGACATTTCCAGAGATGTGGATCAACATGAGGAGTGGCTGTAACAGGCTATTTCTAGAGATAAGGATATGCACGAGGAGTGGCTGTAACAGGACATACCTAGCGACGAGGATATGCATGAGGAGTGGCTCTAACAGGAGATTTCTAGAGATGAGTATCAACATGATGAGTGGCGGTAACAGGACATTTCTAGAGCCGAGGAAATACATGAGGAGTGGTTGTAATAGGACATTTCTAGAGATGAGGATATACATGGGGAGTCACCGTAACAGGGCATTTCTAGAGATGAGGATATGCATGAGGAGTGGCTGTAACATGACATTTCTAGAGACGAGGTTATACATGAGGAGTGACTGTAACAGGACAGTTCTTGAGATGATGATATACATGAGGCGTGGCTGTAACAGGATATTTATAGAGATGAGGTTATACATGAGGAGTGGTTGTAACAGGACAGTTCCAGAGATGATGATATGCATAAGGAGAGGCTGTAACATGACATTTCTGGAGATGGAGGATCAACATGAGGAGAGGCTGAAACAGGACATTACTAGAGGTGAGGATATACATGAGGAGTGGATGTAACAGGGCATTTCCCGAGACGAGGATATACATGAGGGGTGGATGTAACAGGACATTTCTAGAGATGAGGATATACATGAGGAGTGGCTGTAACAGGGCATTTCCCGAGACGAGGATATACATGATGAGTGGCTATAACACAGCATTTCCAGAGATGAGGATATACCTGAGGAGTGGATGTAACAGGACAGATCTCGAGATGAGGATATACATGAGGAGTGGTTGTAATAGGACATTTCTAGTGACGAGGATATGCATGAGGAGTGGCTGTAACAGGAGATTTCTAGAGATGAGTATCAACATGAGGAGTGGCGGTAACAGAACATTTCTAGAGACGAGGATATACATGAGGAGTGACTGTAACAGGACAGATCTCGAGATGAGGATATACATGAGGAGTGGTTGTAATAGGACATTTCTAGAGATGAGGATATACATGGTGACTCACCGTAACAGGACATTTCTAGAGATGAGGATATGCATGAGGAGTGGCTGTAACAGGACATTTCTGGAGACGAGGTTATACATGAGGAGTGACAGTAACCGGACAGTTCTCGAGATGAGGATATACATGAGGAGTGGCTGTAAGAGGACATACATAGGGACGAGGATATGCATGAGGAGTTGCTGTAAAAAGGAGATTTCTAGAGATGAGTATCAACATGAGGAGTGGCGGTAACAGGACATTTCTAGAGACGAGGATATACATGAGGAGTGACTGTAACAGGACAGATCTCGAGATGAGGATATACATGAGGAGTTGTTGTAATAGGACATTTCTAGAGATGAGGATATACATGGGGACTCACCGTAACAGGACATTTCTAGAGATGAGGATATGCATGAGGAGTGGCTGTAACAGGACATTTCTGAAGACGAGGTTATACATGAGGAGTGACAGTAACCGGACAGTTCTCGAGATGAGGATATACATGAGGAGTGGTTGTAATAGGGCATTTCCGAGACGAGGATATACATAGGGGTGGATGTTAAAGGACATTTCTAGAGATGAGGATATACATGAGGAGTGGCTGTAACAGGGCATTCCCCGAGCCGAGGATATACATGATGAGTGGCTGTAACACAGCATTTCCAGAGATGAGGATATACCTGAGAAGTGATGTAACAGGACATTTCTAGAGATGAGGATATACATGGGGAATCACCGTAACAGGACATTTCTAGAGATGAGGATATGCATGAGGAGTGGCTGTAATATGACATTTCTAGAGACGAGGTTATACATGAGGTGTGACTGTAACAGGACATGTCTATAGATTAGGATATACATGAGAAGTGGATGTAACAGGGCCTTTCCCGAGACGAGGATATACATGAGGGGTGGATGTAGCAGGACATTTCTAGAGATGAGGATATACAAGAGGAGTGGCTGTAACAGGGCATTTCCCGAGACGAGGATATACATGAGGGGTGGATGTAACAGGACATTTCTAGAGATGAGGATATACATGAGGAATGGCTGTAACAGGGCATTTCCCGAGACGAGGATATACATGATGAGTGGCTGTAACACGGCATTTCCAGAGATGAGGATATACATGAGGAGTGGTTGTAATAGGACATTTCTAGAGATGAGGATATACATGAGGAGTGGCTGTAAGAGGACATACCTAGAGACGAGGATATGCATGAGGAGTGGCTGTAACAGGAGATTTCTAGAGATGAGTATCAACATGAGGAGTGGCGGTAACAGGACCTTTCTAGAGACGAGGATATACATGAGGAGTGACTGTAACAGGACATTTCTAGAGATGAGGATATACATGAGGAGTGGATGTAAGAGGACATACCGAGGGACGAGGATATGCATGAGGAGTGGCTGTAACAGGAGATTTCTAGAGATGAGTATCAACATGAGGAGTGACTGTAACAGGACAGATCTCGAGATGAGGATATACATGAGGAGTGGTTGTAATAGGACATTTCTAGAGATGAGGATATACATGGGGAGTCACCGTAACAGGACATTTCTAGAGATGAGGATCTGCATCAGGAGTGGCTGTAACAGGACATTTCTAGAGACGAGGTTATACATGAGGAGTGACTGTAACCGGACAGTTCTCGAGATGAGGATATACATGAGGAGTGGTTGTAACAGGACATTTCTAGAGACGAGGATATACATGAGGAGTGACTGTAACAGGATATTTCTAGAGAGGAGGATATACACGAGGAGTGACTGTAACAGGACATGTCTATAGATTAGGATATACATGAGGAGTGGCTGTAACAGGGCATTTCCCGAGACGAGGATATACATGAGGAGTGGATGTAACAGGGCATTTCCCGAGACGAGGATATACATGAGGGGTGGATGTAACAGGACATTTCTAGAGATGAGGATATACATGAGGAGTGGCTGTAACAGGGCATTTCCCGAGACGAGGATATACATGATGAGTGGCTGTAACACGGCATTTCCAGATATGAGGATATACCTGAGGAGTGGATGTAATAGGACATTTCTAGAGATAAGGATATACATGAGGAACGGATGTAACAAGACATTTCTAGAGATGAGGTTATACACGAGGAGTGGCTGTAACAGGATATTTCTAGAGACGAGGATATGCATGAGGAGTGGCTGTAACAGGAGATTTCTAGAGATGAGTTTCAACATGAGGAGTGGCGGTAACAGGACATTTCTAGAGACGAGGATATACATGAGGAGTGGCTGTAAGAGGACATACCTAGAGACGAGGATATGCATGAGGAGTGGCTGTAACAGGAGATTTCTAGAGATGAGTATCAACATGAGGAGTGGCGGTAACAGGACATTTCTAGAGACGAGGATATACATGAGGAGTGGCTGTAACAGGCTATTGCTAGAGATAAGGATATGCACGAGCAGTGGCTATAACAGGACATAGCTAGCGACGAGGATATGCATGAGGAGTGGTTGTAACAGGACATTTCTAGAGCTGAGGATATGCATGAGGAGTGGCTGTAACAGGACATTTCTAGAGACGAGGTTATACATGAGGAGTGACTGTAACCGGACAGTTCTCGAGATGAGGATATACATGAGGAGTGGTTGTAACAGGACATTTCTAGAGACGAGGATATACATGAGGAGTGACTGTAACAGGATATTTCTAGAGAGGAGGATGTACATGAGGAGTGGTTGTAATATGACATTTCTAGAGATGAGGATATACATGGGGAGTCACCGTGCCAGGACATTTATAGAGATGAGGCTATGCATGAGGAGTGGCTGTAATATGACATTTCTAGAGACGAGGTTATACATGAGGAGTGACTGTAACAGGACATGTCTATAGATTAGGATATACATGAGGAGTGGCTGTAACAGGGCATTTCCCGAGACGAGGATATACATGAGGAGTGGATGTAACAGGGCATTTCCCGAGACGAGGATATACATGAGGGGTGGATGTAATAGGACATTTCTAGAGATGAGGATATACATGAGGAGTGGCTGTAACAGGGCATTTCCCGAGACGAGGATATACATGATGAGTGGCTGTAACACGGCATTTCCAGATATGAGGTTATACCTGAGGAGTGGATGTAACAGGACATTTCTAGAGATGAGGATATACATGAGGAACGGATGTAACAAGACATTTCTAGAGATGAGGTTATACACGAGGAGTGGCTGTAACAGGATATTTCTAGAGACGAGGATATGCATGAAGAGTGGCTGTAACAGGAGATTTCTAGAGATGAGTATCAACATGAGGAGTGGCGGTAACAGGACATTTCTAGAGACGAGGATATACATGAGGAGTGGTTGTAATAGGACATTTCTAGAGATGAGGATATACATGAGGAGTGGCTGTAAGAGGACATACCTAGAGACGAGGATATGCATGAGGAGTGGCTGTAACAGGAGATTTCTAGAGATGAGTATCAACATGAGGAGTGGCGGTAACAGGACCTTTCTAGAGACGAGGATATACATGAGGAGTGACTGTAACAGGACAGATCTCGAGATGAGGATATACATGAGGAGTGGTTGTAATAGGACATTTCTAGAGATGAGGATATACATGAGGAGTGGCTGTAAGAGGACATACCGAGGGACGAGGATATGCATGAGGAGTGGCTGTAACAGGACAGATCTCGAGATGAGGATATACATGAGGAGTGGTTGTAATAGGACATTTCTAGATATGAGGATATACATGGGGAGTCACCGTAACAGGACATTTCTAGAGATGAGGAGCTGCATCATGAGTGGCTGTAACAGGACATTTCTAGAGACGAGGTTATAGATGAGGAGTGACTGTAACCCGACAGTTCTCGAGATGAGGATATACATGAGGAGTGCTTGTAACAGGACATTTCTAGATACGAGGATATACCTGAGGAGTGACTGTAACAGGATATTTCTAGAGAGGAGGATATACATGAGGAGTGACTGTAACAGGACATGTCTATAGATTAGGATATACATGAGGACTGGATGTAACAGGGCATTTCCCGAGACGAGGATATACATGAGAGGTGGATGTAACAGGACATTTCTAGAGATGAGGATATACATGGGGAGTCACCGTGCCAGGACATTTCTAGAGATGAGGATATGCATGAGGAGTGGCTGTAATATGACATTTCTAGAGACGAGGTTATACATGAGGAGTGACTGTAACAGGACATGTCTATAGATTAGGATATACATGAGGACTGGATGTAACAGGGCATTTCCCGAGACGAGGATATACATGAGGGGTGGATGTAACAGGACATTTCTAGAGATGAGGATATACATGAGGAGTGGCTGTAACAGGGCATTTCCCGAGACGAGGATATACATGATGAGTGACTGTAACACGGCAATTCCAGATATGAGGATATACCTGAGGAGTGGATGTAATAGGACATTTCTAGAGATGAGGATATACATGAGGAAAGGATGTAACAAGACATTTCTAGAGATGAGGTTATACACGAGGAGTGGCTGTAACAGGAGATTTCTAGAGATGAGTATCGACATGAGGAGTGGCGGTAACAGTACATTTCTAGAGACGAGGATATACATGAGGAGTGGTTGTAATAGGACATTTCTAGATATGAGGATATACCTGAGGAGTGGATGTAATAGGACATTTCTAGAGATGAGGATATACATGAGGAACGGATGTAACAAGACATTTCCAAAGATGAGGTTATACACGAGGAGTGGCTGTAACAGGATATTTCTAGAGACGAGGATATGCATGAGGAGTGGCTGTAACAGGAGATTTCTAGAGATGAGTTTCAACATGAGGAGTGGCGGTAACAGGACATTTCTAGAGACGAGGATATACATGAGGAGTGGCTGTAAGAGGACATACCTAGAGACGAGGATATGCATGAGGAGTGGCTGTAACAGGAGATTTCTAGAGATGAGTATCACCATGAGGAGTGGCGGTAACAGGACATTTCTAGAGACGAGGATATACATGAGGAGTGGCTGTAACAGGCTATTGCTAGAGATAAGGATATGCACGAGCAGTGGCTATAACAGGACATAGCTAGCGACGAGGATATGCATGAAGAGTGGTTGTAACAGGACATTTCTAGAGCTGAGGATATGCATGAGGAGTGGCTGTAACAGGACATTTCTAGAGACGAGGTTATAAATGAGGAGTGACTGTAACCGGACAGTTCTCGAGATGAGGATATACATGAGGAGTGGTTGTAACAGGGCATATCTAGAGACGAGGATATACATGAGGAGTGACTGTAACAGGATATTTCTAGAGAGGAGGATATACATGAGGAGTGGTTGTAATAGGACATTTCTAGAGATGAGGATATACATGGGGAGTCACCGTGCCAGGACATTTATAGAGATGAGGCTATGCATGAGGAGTGGCTGTAATATGACATTTCTAGAGACGAGGTTATACATGAGGAGTGACTGTAACAGGACATGTCTATAGATTAGGATATACATGAGGAGTGGCTGTAACAGGGCATTTCCCGAGACGAGGATATACATGAGGAGTGGATGTAACAGGGCATTTCCCGAGACGAGGATATACTTGAGGGGTGGATGTAATAGGACATTTCTAGAGATGAGGATATACATGAGGAGTGGCTGTAACAGGGCATTTCCCGAGACGAGGATATACATGATGAGTGGCTGTAACACGGCATTTCCAGATATGAGGATATACCTGAGGAACGGATGTAACAAGACATTTCTAGAGATGAGGTTATACACGAGGAGTGGCTGTAACAGGATATTTCTAGAGACGAGGATATGCATGAGGAGTGGCTGTAACAGGAGATTTCTAGAGATGAGTATCAACATGAGGAGTGGCGGTAACAGGACATTTCTAGAGACGAGGATATACATGAGGAGTGGCTGTAAGAGGACTTACGTAGAGACGAGGATATGCATGAGGAGTGGCTGTAACAGGAGATTTCTAGAGATGCGTAAGAACATGAGGAGTGGCGGTAACAGGACATTTCTAGAGACGAGGATATACATGAGGAGTGGCTTTAACAGGCTATTGCTAGAGATAAGGATATGCACGAGCGGTGGCTATAACAGGACATAGCTAGCGACGAGGATATGCATGAGGAGTGGCTGTAACAGGAGATTTCTAGAGATGAGTAGTAACATGAGGAGTGGCGGTAACAGGACATTTCTAGAGACGAGGATATACATGAGGAGTGACTGTAACAAGATATTTCTAGAGAGGAGGATATACATGAGGAGTGGTTGTAATAGGACATTTCTAGAGATGAGGATATACATGGGGAGTCACCATGCCAGGACATTTCTAGAGATGAGGATATGCATGAGGAGTGGCTGTAATATGACATTTCTAGAGACGAGGTTATACATGAGGAGTGACTATAACAGGACATATCTATAGATTAGGATATACATGAGGAGTGGATGTAACAGGGCATTTCCCGAGACGAGGATATACATGAGGGGTGGATGTAACAGGACATTTCTAGAGATGAGGATATACATGAGGAGTGGCTGTAACAGGGCATTTCCCGAGACGAGGATATACATGAGGAGTGGATGTAACAGGGCATTTCCCGAGACGAGGATATACATGAGCGGTGGATGTAACAGGACATTTCTAGAGATGAGGATATACATGAGGAGTGGCTGTAACAGGGCATTTCCCGAGACGAGGATATACATGATGAGTGGCTGTAACACGGCATTTCCAGATATGAGGATATACCAGAGGAGTGGATGTAACAGGACATTTCTAGAGATGAGGATATACATGAGGAACGGATGTAACAAGACATTTCTAGAGATGAGGTTATACACGAGGAGTGGCTGTGACAGGATATTTCTAGAGACGAGGATATGCATGAGGAGTGGCTTTAACAGGAGATTTCTAGAGATGAGTATCAACATGAGGAGTGGCGGTAACAGGACATTTCTAGAGACGAGGATATACATGAGGAGTGGCTGTAAGAGGAGATACCTAGAGACGAGGATATGCATGAGGAGTGGCTGTAACAGGAGATTTCTAGAGATGAGTATCAACATGAGGAGTGGCGGTAACAGGACATTTCTAGAGACGAGGATATACATGAGGAGTGGCTGTAAGAGGCTATTGCTAGAGATAAGGATATGCACGAGCAGTGGCTATAACAGGACATAGCTAGCGACGAGGATATGCATGAGGAGTGGCTGTAGCAGGAGATTTCTAGAGATGAGTATTAACATGAGGAGTGGCGGTAACAGGACATTTCTAGAGACGAGGATATACATGAGGAGTGACTGTAACAGGATATTTCTAGAGAGGAGGATATACATGAGGAGTGGTTGTAATAGGACATTTCTAGAGATGAGGATATACATGGGGAGTCACCGTAACTGGACATTTCTAGAGATGAGGATATGCATGAGGAGTGGCTGTAATATGACATTTCTAGAGACGAGGTTATACATGAGGAGTGACTGTAACAGGACATGTCTATAGAATAGGATATACATGACGTGTGGCTGTAAGAGGACATTTCTAGACATGAGGATATACATGAGGGTGGCTGTAACAGGACATTTCTAGAGATGAGGATATACATGAGGAATGGATTTAACAGGACATTTCTAGTGATGAGGATACACACGAGGAGTGGCTGTAACAGGACAGTTCCAGAGATGAGGATATACATGAGGAGCGGCTGTAACATGACATTTCTAGAGATGGAGGATCATCATGAGGAGAGGCTGAAACAGGACATTACTAGAGGTGAGGATATACATGAGGAGTGGCTGTAACAGGGCATTTCCCGAGACGACGATATACATGAGGAGTGGATGTAACAGGGCATTTCCAGAGATGAGGATATACATGAGGAATGGATGTAACAAGACATATCTAGAGATGGGGATACACACGAGGAGTGGATGTAACAAGACATATCTAGAGATGAGGATACACACGAGGAGTGGCTGTAACAGGGAATTTCCCGAGACGAGGATATACATGAGGAGTGGATGTAACAGGGCATTTCCAGAGATGATGATATACCTGAGGAGTGGATGTAACAGGACATTTCTATAGATGAGGATATACATGAGGAATGGATGTAACAAGACATATCTAGAGATGAGGATACACACGAGGAGTGGCTCTAACAGGACATTTCTAGATATGAGGTTAAACATGGGGAGTGACTGTAACAGGACATTTCTAGAGTTCATTATATGCATGAGGAGTGGCTGTAGCAGGACATTTACCGAGACGAGGATATATATGACGAGAGGCTGTAACAGGACATTCCTGGAGACGAGGATATACATGAGGAGTGGCTGTAGCAGGACATTTCTAGAGATGAGGATATACACGGGGAATGGGTGTAACAGAACATTTCTAAAGATGAGGATATACAAGAGGAGTGGCAGTAACAGGACATGTCTATAGATGAGGTTAAACATGGGGAGTGACTGTAACAGGACATTTCTAGAGTTGATTATATGCATGAGGAGTGGCTGTAGCAGGACATTTACCGAGACGAGGATATATATGACGAGAGGCTGTAACAGGACATTTCTGGAGACGAGGATATACATGAGGAGTGGCTGTAACATGACATTTCTAGAGATGAGGTTATACATGGGGAGTGACTGTAACAGGACATTTCTAGTGTTGAGGATATTCAAGAGGAATGGCTGTAGCAGGACATTTACCGAGACGAGGATATACATGAGGTGTGGATGTAACAGGACATTTCTAAAGAAGGGGATATACATGAGGACTGGATGTAACAGGACATTTCCCGAGACGAGGGTATACATGAAGTGTGGCTGTATAAGGACATTTCTAGAGATGAGGTTATACACGGGGAGTGTATGTAACAGGACATTTCTAGAGATGAGGATATTCACGAGGAGTGGCTGTAGCAAGGACATTTACCGAGACGAGGATATACATGAGGTGTGGATGTAACAGGACATTTCTAGAGATGAGGTTTTACATGAAGAGTGGCTGTAAAAGGACATTTCTAGAGATGAGGTGATACATGGGGAGGGACTGTAACAGGACATTTCTAGAGACGACGGTATGCACGAAGAGTGGCTGTAACAGGAGATTTCTAGAGATGAAGGTATACATGAGGAGTGACTGTAACAGGACATTTCTAGAGATGAGGATATACATGAGTAGTGGGTGTAACAAGACATTTCTGGAGACTAGGTTACACACGAGGAGTTGATGTAACAGGACATTTCTAGAGATGAGGATATACAAGAGGAGTGGATGTAACAGGACATTTCTAGAGACGAGCTTATACATGAGGAGTGGATGTTACAGGACATTTCTGGAGACGAGGATATACATGAGGAGTGGCTGTAACAGGATATTTCTAGAGAAGAGGATATACATGAGGAGTGACTGTAACAGGACATTTCTAGAGACGAGGATATACTTGAGGAGTGGCTGTAACAGTACATTTCCAGAGATGAGGATCAGCATGAGGAGTGGCTGTAGCAGGCTATTTCTAGAGATGAGGATATACATGTGGAGTGGCTGTAACAGGGCTTTTCTAGAAATGAGGTTATACATGAGGAGTGGCTGTAACAGGACATCTCTAGATATGAGGATATACAGGAGGAGTGGCTGTAACAGGACATTTCTTGAGATTAGGATACAAATGAGGAGTGGCTGTAACAGGACATTTCTAGAGATTAGGATACACATGAGGAGTGACTGAAACATGACATTTCTAGAGATGAGGATGCACATGGGGCGTGTCTGTAACAGGACATTTCTAGATACGAGGATATACCTGAGGAGTGACTGTAACAGGATATTTCTAGAGAGGAGGATATACATGAGGAGTGACTGTAACAGGACATGTCTATAGATTAGGATATACATGAGGAGTGGATGTAACAGGGCATTTCCCGAGACGAGGATATACATGAGGGGTGGATGTAACAGGACATTTCTAGAGATGAGGATATACATGGGGAGTCACCGTGCCAGGACATTTCTAGAGATGAGGATATGCATGAGGAGTGGCTGTAATATGACATTTCTAGAGACGAGGTTATACATGAGGAGTGACTGTAACAGGACATGTCTATAGATTAGGATATACATGAGGAGTGGATGTAACAGGGCATTTCCCGAGACGAGGATATACATGAGGGGTGGATGTAACAGGACATGTCTAGAGATGAGGATATACATGAGGAGTGGCTGTAACAGGGCATTTCCCGAGACGAGGATATACATGAGGAGTGGATATAACAGGACATTTCTAGAGATGAGGATATACATGAGGAACGGATGTAACAAGACATTTCTAGAGATGAGGTTATACACGAGAAGTGGCTGTAACAGGACATTTCTAGAGACGAGGATATGCATGAGGAGTTGCTGTAACAGGAGATTTCTAGAGATGAGTTTCAACATGAGGAGTGGCGGTAACAGGACATTTCTAGAGACGAGGATATACATGAGGAGTGGCTGTAAGAGGACATACCTAGAGACGAGGATATGCATGAGGAGTGGCTGTAACAGGAGATTTCTAGAGATGAGGATCAACATGAGGAGTGGCGGTAACAGGACATTTCTAGAGACGAGGATATACATGAGGAGTGGCTGTAACAGGCTATTGCTCGAGATAAGGATATGCACGAGCAGTGGCTATAACAGGACATAGCTAGCGACGAGGATATGCATGAGGAGTGGTTGTAACATGACATTTCTAGAGCTGAGGATATGCATGAGGAGTGGCTGTAACAGGACATTTCTAGAGACGAGGTTATACATGAGGAGTGACTGTAACCGGACAGTTCTCGAGATGAGGATATACATGAGGAGTGGTTGTAACAGGACATTTCTAGAGACGAGGATATACATGAGGAGTGACTGTAACAGGATATTTCTAGAGAGGAGGATATACATGAGGAGTGGTTGTAATAGGACATTTCTAGAGATGAGGATATACATGGGGAGTCACCGTGCCAGGACATTTATAGAGATGAGGCTATGCATGAGGAGTGGCTGTAATATGACATTTCTAGAGACGAGGTTATACATGAGGAGTGACTGTAACAGGACATGTCTATAGATTAGGATATACATGAGGAGTGGCTGTAACAGGGCATTTCTAGAGACGAGGTTATACATGAGGAGTGACTGTAACAGGACATGTCTATAGATTAGGATATACATGAGGAGTGGATGTAACAGGGCATTTCCCGAGACGAGGATATACATGAGGGGTGGATGTAATAGGACATTTCTAGAGACGAGGTTATACATGAGGAGTGACTGTAACAGGACATGTCTATAGAATAGGATATACATGACGTGTGGCTGTAAGAGGACATTTCTAGACATGAGGATATACATGAGGGTGGCTGTAACAGGACATTTCTAGAGATGAGGATATACATGAGGAATGGATTTAACAGGACATTTCTAGTGATGAGGATACACACGAGGAGTGGCTGTAACAGGACAGTTCCAGAGATGAGGATATACATGAGGAGCGGCTGTAACATGACATTTCTAGAGATGGAGGATCATCATGAGGAGAGGCTGAAACAGGACATTACTAGAGGTGAGGATATACATGAGGAGTGGCTGTAACAGGGCATTTCCCGAGACGACGATATACATGAGGAGTGGATGTAACAGGGCATTTCCAGAGATGAGGATATACATGAGGAATGGATGTAACAAGACATATCTAGAGATGGGGATACACACGAGGAGTGGATGTAACAAGACATATCTAGAGATGAGGATACACACGAGGAGTGGCTGTAACAGGGAATTTCCCGAGACGAGGATATACATGAGGAGTGGATGTAACAGGGCATTTCCAGAGATGATGATATACCTGAGGAGTGGATGTAACAGGACATTTCTATAGATGAGGATATACATGAGGAATGGATGTAACAAGACATATCTAGAGATGAGGATACACACGAGGAGTGGCTCTAACAGGACATTTCTAGATATGAGGTTAAACATGGGGAGTGACTGTAACAGGACATTTCTAGAGTTCATTATATGCATGAGGAGTGGCTGTAGCAGGACATTTACCGAGACGAGGATATATATGACGAGAGGCTGTAACAGGACATTCCTGGAGACGAGGATATACATGAGGAGTGGCTGTAGCAGGACATTTCTAGAGATGAGGATATACACGGGGAATGGGTGTAACAGAACATTTCTAAAGATGAGGATATACAAGAGGAGTGGCAGTAACAGGACATGTCTATAGATGAGGTTAAACATGGGGAGTGACTGTAACAGGACATTTCTAGAGTTGATTATATGCATGAGGAGTGGCTGTAGCAGGACATTTACCGAGACGAGGATATATATGACGAGAGGCTGTAACAGGACATTTCTGGAGACGAGGATATACATGAGGAGTGGCTGTAACATGACATTTCTAGAGATGAGGTTATACATGGGGAGTGACTGTAACAGGACATTTCTAGTGTTGAGGATATTCAAGAGGAATGGCTGTAGCAGGACATTTACCGAGACGAGGATATACATGAGGTGTGGATGTAACAGGACATTTCTAAAGAAGGGGATATACATGAGGACTGGATGTAACAGGACATTTCCCGAGACGAGGGTATACATGAAGTGTGGCTGTATAAGGACATTTCTAGAGATGAGGTTATACACGGGGAGTGTATGTAACAGGACATTTCTAGAGATGAGGATATTCACGAGGAGTGGCTGTAGCAAGGACATTTACCGAGACGAGGATATACATGAGGTGTGGATGTAACAGGACATTTCTAGAGATGAGGTTTTACATGAAGAGTGGCTGTAAAAGGACATTTCTAGAGATGAGGTGATACATGGGGAGGGACTGTAACAGGACATTTCTAGAGACGACGGTATGCACGAAGAGTGGCTGTAACAGGAGATTTCTAGAGATGAAGGTATACATGAGGAGTGACTGTAACAGGACATTTCTAGAGATGAGGATATACATGAGTAGTGGGTGTAACAAGACATTTCTGGAGACTAGGTTACACACGAGGAGTTGATGTAACAGGACATTTCTAGAGATGAGGATATACAAGAGGAGTGGATGTAACAGGACATTTCTAGAGACGAGCTTATACATGAGGAGTGGATGTTACAGGACATTTCTGGAGACGAGGATATACATGAGGAGTGGCTGTAACAGGATATTTCTAGAGAAGAGGATATACATGAGGAGTGACTGTAACAGGACATTTCTAGAGACGAGGATATACTTGAGGAGTGGCTGTAACAGTACATTTCCAGAGATGAGGATCAGCATGAGGAGTGGCTGTAGCAGGCTATTTCTAGAGATGAGGATATACATGTGGAGTGGCTGTAACAGGGCTTTTCTAGAAATGAGGTTATACATGAGGAGTGGCTGTAACAGGACATCTCTAGATATGAGGATATACAGGAGGAGTGGCTGTAACAGGACATTTCTTGAGATTAGGATACAAATGAGGAGTGGCTGTAACAGGACATTTCTAGAGATTAGGATACACATAAGGAGTGACTGAAACATGACATTTCTAGAGATGAGGATGCACATGGGGCGTGTCTGTAACAGGACATTTCTAGATACGAGGATATACCTGAGGAGTGACTGTAACAGGATATTTCTAGAGAGGAGGATATACATGAGGAGTGACTGTAACAGGACATGTCTATAGATTAGGATATACATGAGGAGTGGATGTAACAGGGCATTTCCCGAGACGAGGATATACATGAGGGGTGGATGTAACAGGACATTTCTAGAGATGAGGATATACATGGGGAGTCACCGTGCCAGGACATTTCTAGAGATGAGGATATGCATGAGGAGTGGCTGTAATATGACATTTCTAGAGACGAGGTTATACATGAGGAGTGACTGTAACAGGACATGTCTATAGATTAGGATATACATGAGGAGTGGATGTAACAGGGCATTTCCCGAGACGAGGATATACATGAGGGGTGGATGTAACAGGACATGTCTAGAGATGAGGATATACATGAGGAGTGGCTGTAACAGGGCATTTCCCGAGACGAGGATATACATGAGGAGTGGATATAACAGGACATTTCTAGAGATGAGGATATACATGAGGAACGGATGTAACAAGACATTTCTAGAGATGAGGTTATACACGAGAAGTGGCTGTAACAGGACATTTCTAGAGACGAGGATATGCATGAGGAGTTGCTGTAACAGGAGATTTCTAGAGATGAGTTTCAACATGAGGAGTGGCGGTAACAGGACATTTCTAGAGACGAGGATATACATGAGGAGTGGCTGTAAGAGGACATACCTAGAGACGAGGATATGCATGAGGAGTGGCTGTAACAGGAGATTTCTAGAGATGAGGATCAACATGAGGAGTGGCGGTAACAGGACATTTCTAGAGACGAGGATATACATGAGGAGTGGCTGTAACAGGCTATTGCTCGAGATAAGGATATGCACGAGCAGTGGCTATAACAGGACATAGCTAGCGACGAGGATATGCATGAGGAGTGGTTGTAACATGACATTTCTAGAGCTGAGGATATGCATGAGGAGTGGCTGTAACAGGACATTTCTAGAGACGAGGTTATACATGAGGAGTGACTGTAACCGGACAGTTCTCGAGATGAGGATATACATGAGGAGTGGTTGTAACAGGACATTTCTAGAGACGAGGATATACATGAGGAGTGACTGTAACAGGATATTTCTAGAGAGGAGGATATACATGAGGAGTGGTTGTAATAGGACATTTCTAGAGATGAGGATATACATGGGGAGTCACCGTGCCAGGACATTTATAGAGATGAGGCTATGCATGAGGAGTGGCTGTAATATGACATTTCTAGAGACGAGGTTATACATGAGGAGTGACTGTAACAGGACATGTCTATAGATTAGGATATACATGAGGAGTGGCTGTAACAGGGCATTTCTAGAGACGAGGTTATACATGAGGAGTGACTGTAACAGGACATGTCTATAGATTAGGATATACATGAGGAGTGGATGTAACAGGGCATTTCCCGAGACGAGGATATACATGAGGGGTGGATGTAATAGGACATTTCTAGAGATGAGGATATACATGAGGAGTGGCTGTAACAGGGCATTTCCCGAGACGAGGATATACATGATGAGTGGCTGTAACACGGCATTTCCAGATATGAGGATATACCTGAGGAGTGGATGTAACAGGACATTTCTAGAGATGAGGATATACATGAGGAACGGATGTAACAAGACATTTCTAGAGATGAGGTTATACACGAGGAGTGGCTGTAACAGGACATTTCTAGAGACGAGGATATACATGAGGAGTGGCTGTAAGAGGCTATTGCTAGAGATAAGGATATGCACGAGCAGTGGCTATAACAGGACATAGCTAGCGACGAGGATATGCATGAGGAGTGGCTGTAGCAGGAGATTTCTAGAGATGAGTATTAACATGAGGAGTGGCGGTAACAGGACATTTCTAGAGACGAGGATATACATGAGGAGTGACTGTAACAGGATATTTCTAGAGAGGAGGATATACATGAGGAGTTGTTGTAATAGGACATTTCTAGAGATGAGGATATACATGGGGAGTCACCGTAACTGGACATTTCTAGAGATGAGTATCAACATGAGGAGTGGCGGTAACAGGACATTTCTAGAGACGAGGATATACATGAGGAGTGGCTGTAAGAGGCTATTGCTAGAGATAAGGATATGCACGAGCAGTGGCTATAACAGGACATAGCTAGCGACGAGGATATGCATGAGGAGTGGCTGTAGCAGGAGATTTCTAGAGATGAGTATTAACATGAGGAGTGGCGGTAACAGGACATTTCTAGAGACGAGGATATACATGAGGAGTGACTGTAACAGGATATTTCTAGAGAGGAGGATATACATGAGGAGTGGTTGTAATAGGACATTTCTAGAGATGAGGATATACATGGGGAGTCACCGTAACTGGACATTTCTAGAGATGAGGATATGCATGAGGAGTGGCTGTAATATGACATTTCTAGAGACGAGGTTATACATGAGGAGTGACTGTAACAGGACATGTCTATAGATTAGGATATACATGAGGAGTGGATGTAACAGGATATTTCTCGAGATGATGATATACATGAGGCGTGGCTGTAACATGATATTTCTAGAGATGAGGTTATACATGAGGAGTGGTTGTAATATGACATTTCTAGAGATGAGGATATACATGAGGAGTGGCTGTAACAGGACAGTTCCAGAGATGAGGATATACATGACGTGTGGCTGTAAGAGGACATTTCTAGACATGAGGATATACATGAGGGTGGCTGTAACAGGACATTTCTAGAGATGAGGATATACATGAGGAATGGATTTAACAGGACATTTCTAGTGATGAGGATACACACGAGGAGTGGCTGTAACAGGACAGTTCCAGAGATGAGGATATACATGAGGATCGGCTGTAACATGACATTTCTAGAGATGGAGGATCATCATGAGGAGAGGCTGAAACAGGACATTACTAGAGGTGAGGATATACATGAGGAGTGGCTGTAACAGGGCATTTCCCGAGACGAGGATATACATGAGGAGTGGATGTAACAGGGCATTTCCAGAGATGAGGATATACATGAGGAATGGATGTAACAAGACATATCTAGAGATGAGGATACACACGAGGAGTGGCTGTAACAGGGCATTTCCCGAGACGAGGATATACATGAGGAGTGGATGTAACAGGGCATTTGCAGAGATGATGATATACCTGAGGAGTGGATGTAACAGGACATTTCTATAGATGAGGATATACATGAGGAATGGTTGTAATATGACATTTCTAGAGATGAGGATATACATGAGAAGTGGCTGTAAGAGGACAGTTCCAGAGATGAGGATAGACATGAGGAGTGGCTGTAACAGGACATTTCGGGAGATGAGGATATACATGAGGAATGGATGTAACAGGACATTTCTAGTGATGAGGATATACACGAGGAGTGGCTGTAACAGGACAGTTCCACAGATGATGATATACATAAGGAGAGGCTGTAACATGACATTTCTAGAGATGAGTATCAACATGAGGAGTGACTGTAACAGGACAGATCTCGAGATGAGGATATACATGAGGAGTGGTTGTAATAGGACATTTCTAGGGATGAGGATATACATGGGGACTCACCGTAACAGGACATTTCTAGAGATGAGGATATGCATGGGGAGTGGCTGTAACAGGACATTTCTGGAGACGAGGTTATACATGAGGAGGGACTGTAACCGGACAGTTCTCGAGATGAGGATATACATGAGGAGTGGTTGTAACAGGACATTTCTAGTGATGAGGATATACATGAGAAGTGGCTGTAACAGGACAGTTCCGGAGATGAGGATATACACGAGGAGTGGCTGTAAGAGGACATTTCTAGAGATGAGGATATACATGAGGAGTGGCTGTAACAGGACAGTTCCAGAGATGATGATATGCATAAGGAGAGGCTGTAACATGACATTTCTGGAGATGGAGGATCAACATGAGGAGAGGCTGAAACAGGACATTACTAGAGGTGAGGATATACATGAGGAGTGGATGTAACAGGGCATTTCCCGAGACGAGGATATACATGAGGGGTGGATGTAACAGGACATTTCTAGAGATGAGGGTATACATGAGGAGTGGCTGTAACAGGGCATTTCCAGAGACGAGGATATACATGATGAGTGGCTATAACACGGCATTTCCAGAGATGAGGATATACCTGAGGAGTGGATGTAACAGGACAGATCTCGAGATGAGGATATACATGAGGAGTGGTTGTAATAGGACATTTCTAGTGACGAGGATATGCATGAGGAGTGGCTGTAACAGGAGATTTCTAGAGATGAGTATCAACATGAGGAGTGGCGGTAACAGAACATTTCTAGAGACGAGGATATACATGAGGAGTGACTGTAGCAGGACAGATCTCGAGATGAGGATATACATGAGGAGTGGTTGTAATAGGACATTTCTAGAGATGAGGATATACATGGGGACTCACCGTAACAGGACATTTCTAGAGATGAGGATATGCATGAGGAGTGGCTGTAACAGGACATTTCTGGAGACGAGGTTATACATGAGGAGTGACAGTAAACGGACAGTTCTCGAGATGAGGATATACATGAGGAGTGGCTGTAAGAGGACATACCTAGAGACGAGGATATGCATGCGGAGTGGCTGTAAAAAGGAGATTTCTAGAGATGAGTATCAACATGAGGAGTGGCGGTAACAGGACATTTCTAGAGACGAGGATATACATGAGGAGTGACTGTAACAGGACAGATCTCGAGATGAGGATATACATGAGGAGTTGTTGTAATAGGACATTTCTAGAGATGAGGATATACATGGGGACTCACCGTAACAGGACATTTCTAGAGATGAGGATATGCATGAGGAGTGGCTGTAACAGGACATTTCTGAAGACGAGGTTATACATGAGGAGTGACAGTAACCGGACAGTTCTCGAGATGAGGATATACATGAGGAGTGGTTGTAATAGGGCATTTCCCGAGACGAGGATATACATGAGGGGTGGATGTAACAGGACATTTCTAGAGATGAGGATATACATGAGGAGTGGCTGTAACAGGGCATTCCCCGAGCCGAGGATATACATGATGAGTGGCTGTAACACGGCATTTCCAGAGATGAGGATATACATGGGGAGTCACCGTGACAGGACATTTCTAGAGATGAGGATATGCATGAGGAGTGGCTGTAATATGACATTTCTAGAGACGAGGTTATACATGAGGTGTGACTGTAACAGGACATGTCTATAGATTAGGATATACATGAGAAGTGGATGTAACAGGGCATTTCCCGAGACGAGGATATACATGAGGGGTGGATGTAGCAGGACATTTCTAGAGATGAGGATATACAAGAGGAGTGGCTGTAACAGGGCATTTCCCGAGACGAGGATATACATGAGGAGTGGATGTAACACGGCATTTCCAGAGATGAGGATATACATGAGGAGTGACTGTAACAGGACATTTCTAGAGATGAGGATATACATGAGGAAAGGATGTAACAAGACATTTCTAGAGATGAGGTTATACACGAGGAGTGGCTGTAACAGGAGATTTCTAGAGATGAGTATCAACATGAGGAGTGGCGGTAACAGTACATTTCTAGAGACGAGGATATACATGAGGAGTGGTTGTAATAGGACATTTCTAGATATGAGGATATACATGAGGAGTGGCTGTAAGAGGACATACCTAGAGACGAGGATATGCATGAGGAGTGGCTGTAACAGGAGATTTCTAGAGATGAGTATCAACATGAGGAGTGGCGGTAACAGGACCTTTCTAGAGACGAGGATATACATGAGGAGTGACTGTAACAGGACAGATCTCGAGATGAGGATATACATGAGGAGTGGTTGTAATAGGACATTTCTAGACATGAGGATATACATGAGGAGTGGCTGTAAGAGAACATACCGAGGGACGAGGATATGCATGAGGAGTGGCTGTAACAGGAGATTTCTAGAGATGAGTATCAACATGAGGAGTGACTGTAACAGGACAGATCTCGAGATGAGGATATACATGAGGAGTGGTTGTAATAGGACATTTCTAGAGATGAGGATATACATGGGGAGTCACCGTAACAGGACATTTCTAGAGATGAGGTTATACATGAGGAGTGACTGTAACCGGACAGTTCTCGAGATGAGGATATACATGAGGAGTGGTTGTAACAGGACATTCCTAGAGACGAGGATATACATGAGGAGTGACTGTAACAGGATATTTCTAGAGAGGAGGATATACATGGGGAGTCACCGTGCCAGGACATATCTAGAGATGAGGATATGCATGAGGAGTGGCTGTAATATGACATTTCTAGAGACGAGGTTATACATGAGGAGTGACTGTAACAGGACATGTCTATAGATTAGGATATACATGAGGAGTGGATGTAACAGGACATTTCTAGAGATGAGGATATACATGAGGAGTGGCTGTAACAGGGCATTTCCCGAGACGAGGATATACATGAGGAGTGGAAGTAACAGGGCATTTCCCGAGACGAGGATATACATGAGGAGTGGATGTAACAGGACATTTCTAGAGATGAGGATATACATGAGGAGTGGATGTAACAGGGCATTTCCAGAGACGAGGATATACATGAGGAGTGGATGTAACAGGACATTTCTAGAGATGAGAATATACATGAGGAGTGGATGTAACAGGGCATTTCCAGAGACGAGGATATACATGAGGGGTGGATGTAACAGGACATTTCTAGAGATGAGGATATACATGAGGAGTGGCTGTAACAGGGCATTTCCCGAGACGAGGATATACATGATGAGTGGCTGTAACACGGCATTTCCAGATATGAGGATATACCTGAGGAGTGGATGTAATAGGACATTTCTAGAGATGAGGATATACATGAGGAACGGATGTAACAAGACATTTCCAAAGATGAGGTTATACACGAGGAGTGGCTGTAACAGGATATTTCTAGAGACGAGGATATGCATGAGGAGTGGCTGTAACAGGAGATTTCTAGAGATGAGTTTCAACATGAGGAGTGGCGGTAACAGGACATTTCTAGAGACGAGGATATACATGAGGAGTGGCTGTAAGAGGACATACCTAGAGACGAGGATATGCATGAGGAGTGGCTGTAACAGGAGATTTCTAGAGATGAGTATCACCATGAGGAGTGGCGGTAACAGGACATTTCTAGAGACGAGGATATACATGAGGAGTGGCTGTAACAGGCTATTGCTAGAGATAAGGATATGCACGAGCAGTGGCTATAACAGGACATAGCTAGCGACGAGGATATGCATGAAGAGTGGTTGTAACAGGACATTTCTAGAGCTGAGGATATGCATGAGGAGTGGCTGTAACAGGACATTTCTAGAGACGAGGTTATAAATGAGGAGTGACTGTAACCGGACAGTTCTCGAGATGAGGATATACATGAGGAGTGGTTGTAACAGGACATATCTAGAGACGAGGATATACATGAGGAGTGACTGTAACAGGATATTTCTAGAGAGGAGGATATACATGAGGAGTGGTTGTAATAGGACATTTCTAGAGATGAGGATATGCATGGGGAGTCACCGTGCCAGGACATTTATAGAGATGAGGCTATGCATGAGGAGTGGCTGTAATATGACATTTCTAGAGACGAGGTTATACATGAGGAGTGACTGTAACAGGACATGTCTATAGATTAGGATATACATGAGGAGTGGCTGTAACAGGGCATTTCCCGAGACGAGGATATACATGAGGAGTGGATGTAACAGGGCATTTCCCGAGACGAGGATATACTTGAGGGGTGGATGTAATAGGACATTTCTAGAGATGAGGATATACATGAGGAGTGGCTGTAACAGGGCATTTCCCGAGACGAGGATATACATGATGAGTGGCTGTAACACGGCATTTCCAGATATGAGGATATACCTGAGGAACGGATGTAACAAGACATTTCTAGAGATGAGGTTATACACGAGGAGTGGCTGTAACAGGATATTTCTAGAGACGAGGATATGCATGAGGAGTGGCTGTAACAGGAGATTTCTAGAGATGAGTATCAACATGAGGAGTGGCGGTAACAGGACATTTCTAGAGACGAGGATATACATGAGGAGTGGCTGTAAGAGGACTTACGTAGAGACGAGGATATGCATGAGGAGTGGCTGTAACAGGAGATTTCTAGAGATGCGTAAGAACATGAGGAGTGGCGGTAACAGGACATTTCTAGAGACGAGGATATACATGAGGAGTGGCTTTAACAGGCTATTGCTAGAGATAAGGATATGCACGAGCGGTGGCTATAACAGGACATAGCTAGCGACGAGGATATGCATGAGGAGTGGCTGTAACAGGAGATTTCTAGAGATGAGTATTAACATGAGGAGTGGCGGTAACAGGACATTTCTAGAGACGAGGATATACATGAGGAGTGACTGTAACAAGATATTTCTAGAGAGGAGGATATACATGAGGAGTGGTTGTAATAGGACATTTCTAGAGATGAGGATATACATGGGGAGTCACCATGCCAGGACATTTCTAGAGATGAGGATATGCATGAGGAGTGGCTGTAATATGACATTTCTAGAGACGAGGTTATACATGAGGAGTGACTATAACAGGACATATCTATAGATTAGGATATACATGAGGAGTGGATGTAACAGGGCATTTCCCGAGACGAGGATATACATGAGGGGTGGATGTAACAGGACATTTCTAGAGATGAGGATATACATGAGGAGTGGCTGTAACAGGGCAGTTCCCGAGACGAGGATATACATGAGGAGTGGATGTAACAGGGCATTTCCCGAGACGAGGATATACATGAGCGGTGGATGTAACAGGACATTTCTAGAGATGAGGATATACATGAGGAGTGGCTGTAACAGGGCATTTCCAGAGACGAGGATATACATGATGAGTGGCTGTAACACGGCATTTCCAGATATGAGGATATACCTGAGGAGTGGATGTAACAGGACATTTCTAGAGATGAGGATATACATGAGGAACGGATGTAACAAGACATTTCTAGAGATGAGGTTATACACGAGGAGTGGCTGTGACAGGATATTTCTAGAGACGAGGATATGCATGAGGAGTGGCTTTAACAGGAGATTTCTAGAGATGAGTATCAACATGAGGAGTGGCGGTAACAGGACATTTCTAGAGACGAGGATATACATGAGGAGTGGCTGTAAGAGGACATACCTAGAGACGAGGATATGCATGAGGAGTGGCTGTAACAGGAGATTTCTAGAGATGAGTATCAACATGAGGAGTGGCGGTAACAGGACATTTCTAGAGACGAGGATATACATGAGGAGTGGCTGTAAGAGGCTATTGCTAGAGATAAGGATATGCACGAGCAGTGGCTATAACAGGACATAGCTAGCGACGAGGATATGCATGAGGAGTGGCTGTAGCAGGAGATTTCTAGAGATGAGTATTAACATGAGGAGTGGCGGTAACAGGACATTTCTAGAGACGAGGATATACATGAGGAGTGACTGTAACAGGATATTTCTAGAGAGGAGGATATACATGAGGAGTGGTTGTAATAGGACATTTCTAGAGATGAGGATATACATGGGGAGTCACCGTAACTGGACATTTCTAGAGATGAGGATATGCATGAGGAGTGGCTGTAATATGACATTTCTAGAGACGAGGTTATACATGAGGAGTGACTGTAACAGGACATGTCTATAGAATAGGATATATATGACGTGTGGCTGTAAGAGGACATTTCTAGACATGAGGATATACATGAGGGTGGCTGTAACAGGACATTTCTAGAGATGAGGATATACATGAGGAATGGATTTAACAGGACATTTCTAGTGATGAGGATACACACGAGGAGTGGCTGTAACAGGACAGTTCCAGAGATGAGGATATACATGAGGAGCGGCTGTAACATGACATTTCTAGAGATGGAGGATCATCATGAGGAGAGGCTGAAACAGGACATTACTAGAGGTGAGGATATACATGAGGAGTGGCTGTAACAGGGCATTTCCCGAGACGACGATATACATGAGGAGTGGATGTAACAGGGCATTTCCAGAGATGAGGATATACATGAGGAATGGATGTAACAAGACATATCTAGAGATGGGGATACACACGAGGAGTGGATGTAACAAGACATATCTAGAGATGAGGATACACACGAGGAGTGGCTGTAACAGGGCATTTCCCGAGACGAGGATATACATGAGGAGTGGATGTAACAGGGCATTTCCAGAGATGATGATATACCTGAGGAGTGGATGTAACAGGACATTTCTATAGATGAGGATATACATGAGGAATGGATGTAACAAGACATATCTAGAGATGAGGATACACACGAGGAGTGGCTCTAACAGGACATTTCTAGAGATGAGGTTAAACATGGGGAGTGACTGTAACAGGACATTTCTAGAGTTCATTATATGCATGAGGAGTGGCTGTAGCAGGACATTTACCGAGACGAGGATATATATGACGAGAGGCTGTAACAGGACATTCCTGGAGACGAGGATATACATGAGGAGTGGCTGTAGCAGGACATTTCTAGAGATGAGGATATACATGGGGAATGGGTGTAACAGAACATTTCTAAAGATGAGGATATACAAGAGGAGTGGCAGTAACAGGACATGTCTATAGATGAGGTTAAACATGGGGAGTGACTGTAACAGGACATTTCTAGAGTTGATTATATGCATGAGGAGTGGCTGTAGCAGGACATTTACCGAGACGAGGATATATATGACGAGAGGCTGTAACAGGACATTTCTGGAGACGAGGATATACATGAGGAGTGGCTGTAACATGACATTTCTAGAGATGAGGTTATACATGGGGAGTGACTGTAACAGGACATTTCTAGTGTTGAGGATATTCAAGAGGAATGGCTGTAGCAGGACATTTACCGAGACGAGGATATACATGAGGTGTGGATGTAACAGGACATTTCTAAAGAAGGGGATATACATGAGGACTGGATGTAACAGGACATTTCCCGAGACGAGGGTATACATGAAGTGTGGCTGTATAAGGACATTTCTAGAGATGAGGTTATACACGGGGAGTGTATGTAACAGGACATTTCTAGAGATGAGGATATTCACGAGGAGTGGCTGTAGCAAGGACATTTACCGAGACGAGGATATACATGAGGTGTGGATGTAACAGGACATTTCTAGAGATGAGGTTTTACATGAAGAGTGGCTGTAAAAGGACATTTCTAGAGATGAGGTGATACACGGGGAGGGACTGTAACAGGACATTTCTAGAGACGACGGTATGCACGAAGAGTGGCTGTAACAGGAGATTTCTAGAGATGAAGGTATACATGAGGAGTGACTGTAACAGGACATTTCTAGAGATGAGGATATACATGAGTAGTGGGTGTAACAAGACATTTCTGGAGACTAGGTTACACACGAGGAGTTGATGTAACAGGACATTTCTAGAGATGAGGATATACAAGAGGAGTGGATGTAACAGGACATTTCTAGAGACGAGCTTATACATGAGGAGTGGATGTTACAGGACATTTCTGGAGACGAGGATATACATGAGGAGTGGCTGTAACAGGATATTTCTAGAGAAGAGGATATACATGAGGAGTGACTGTAACAGGACATTTCTAGAGACGAGGATATACTTGAGGAGTGGCTGTAACAGTACATTTCCAGAGATGAGGATCAGCATGAGGAGTGGCTGTAGCAGGCTATTTCTAGAGATGAGGATATACATGTGGAGTGGCTGTAACAGGGCTTTTCTAGAAATGAGGTTATACATGAGGAGTGGGTGTAACAGGACAGTTCTAGAAATGAGGATATACATGAGGAGTGGCTGTAACAGGACATCTCTAGATATGAGGATATACAGGAGGAGTGGCTGTAACAGGACATTTCTTGAGATTAGGATACAAATGAGGAGTGGCTGTAACAGGACATTTCTAGAGATTAGGATACACATGAGGAGTGACTGAAACATGACATTTCTAGAGATGAGGATGCACATGGGGCGTGTCTGTAACAGGACATTTCTGGAGATGAAGATATACATGTTGAGTGGCTGTAACAGGACAATTCTAGAGATGAGGATATACATGAGGAGTGGCTGTAACGGGACAGTTCCAGAGACGAGGATATGCATGAGATGTGGCTGTAACAGGACATTTCTAGAGAGGAGGATATACACTAGGAGTGGATGTAACAGGACATTTCTAGAGATGGGGTTATACATGAGGAGTGGCTGTTACAGGACATTTCTAGCGATGAGGAAATACATGAGGAGGGATGTAACAGGAGATTTCTGGAGATTAGGATACACATGAGGAGTGACTGAAACGTGACATTTCTAGAGATGAGGATGCACATGTGGCGTGTCTGTAACAGGACATTTCTGGAGATGAAGATATACATGTGGAGTGGCTGTAACAGGACAATTCTAGAGATGTGGATATACATGAGGAGTGGCTGTAACAGGACATGTCTATAGATTAGGATATACATGAGGAGTGGCTGTAACAGGACATTTCTAGAGATGAGGATACACATAAGTAGTGGCTGTAACAGGACATGTCTATAGATTAGGATATACATGAGGAGTGGCTGTAACATGACATTTCTAGAAATGAGGGTATACATGAGGTGTGGCTGTAACAGGACATTTCTAGAGATGATGATATACATGAGGAGTGGCTGTAACAGAACATTTCTAGAAATTAGGGTATACATGAGGTGTGGCTGTAACAGATCGTTTCTAGAGATGAGGTTATAAATGAGGAGTGGCGGTAACATGACATTTCTAGAGACGAGGATATATATGATGAGTGGCTGTAACAGGACAGTTCTAGAGATGATAATATACATGAGGAGTGGATGTAACAGGACAGTTCTAGAGATGGGGATATACATGAGGAGTGGCTGTAACAGGGCTTTTCTAGAGATGAGGATATACATGAGGAGTGGGTGTAACAGGACATTGTTATAAATTAGGGTATACATGAGGAGTGGCGTCTGTAACATGTCGTTTCTAGAGATGAGGATATAAATGAGGAGTAGCTGTAACAGAACATTTCTAGAGACGTGGATATACATGATGAGTGGCTGTAACAGGACATTTCTAGAGATGAGGATATAAATGAGGAGTGGCTGTAACATGACATTTCTAGAGGCAAGGGAATACATGAGGAGTGTCTGTAACACGACATTTCTAGATACGAGGATATACATGACGAGTGTATGTAACAGGACATTTCTAGAGATGAGTATATACATGAAGAGTGGATGTAACAGGATATTTCAAGATATGGCAATATACACGAGTAGTGGCTGCAACATGACATTTCTAGTGATGAGGATATACATGAGGAGTGGCTGCAACTGGACATTTCTAGAGAAGAGGATATACATGAGGTGTGTCTGTAACAGGAAATTTCTAGAGACGAGGATATACATGAGGAGTGGTTCTAACAGGACATTTCTAGAGATGGGGATATACATGGGGAGTGACTGTAACTGGACAGTTCTAGAGATTATGATATACATGAGGAGTGGCTGTAACAGGACATATCTAGAGATGAGGATATACATGAGGAGTGGCTGTAACAGGACATTGCTAGAAATGAGGATATACATGACGTGTGGCTGTAACGGGTCGTTTCTAGAGATGAGGATATAAATGAGGAGTGGCTGTAACATGACATTTCTAGAGACGAGGATATATATGATGAGTGACTGTAACAGGACATTTCTAGAGATGAGGATATACATGAGGAGTGGCCATAACAGGACATTTCTAGGGATGAGGATATACATGAGGAGAGGCTGTAACACGACATTTCTGGAGATGAGGATATACATGAGGAGTGTCTGTAACAGGACATTTCTAGGGATGAGGATATACATGAGGAGTGGCTGTAAAAGGACATTTCTGGAGATGGTGATATACATGAGTAGTATCTGTAACAGGACATTTCTAGGGATGAGGATATACATGAGGAGTGGCTGTAACAGGCCAGTTCCAGAGACGAGGATATGCATGAGGAGTGGCTGTATCAGGACATTTCTAGTGATGAGGATATACATGAGGAGTGACTGTAACAATCCATTTCTGGAGATGAGGATATACATGACGAGTGGCTGTAACAGGACGTTTCTAGGGATGAGGATATACATAGAAGGAGTCGCTGTAACAGGACATTTCTGGGGATGAGGATATACATGAGGAGTGTCTGTAACATGGCATTTCTAGGGATGAGGATATACATGAGGAGTGGCTGTAACAGGACAGTTCCAGAGACGAGGATATGCATGAGGAGTGGCTGTAGCAGGACATTTCTAGTGATGAGGATATACATGATGTGTGACTGTAACACGCCATTTCTGGAGATGAGGATATACATGACGAGTGGCTGTAACAGGACAGTTCCAGAGCCGAGGATATACATGAGCAGTTGCTGTAACAGGACATTTCTAGAGACGAGGTTATACATAAGGAGTCGCTGTAACAGACCTTTCTAGAGATGAGGATATACATGAGGAGTGGCTGTAACGGGGCTGTTCCAGAGACAAGGATATACATGAGGTAGTTCTTAAGGTCCTGATAGGCATGAAGAGAGACTGTACCGGGATAGCTCTAGCGATATATAGGTATCCCACCACGTGCTGCATCTGGTTGAATAATAATAATAATAATAATAATAATAATAATAATAATAATAATAATAATAATAATAGTAATAATACTAATAATAATAATAATAATAATAATAATAATAATAATAATAATAATAATAATAATAATAATAACAATAGTAATAATGATAATAATAATAATAATAATAATAATACTAATAATAATAATAATAGTAATAATAATAGAAATGATAATAATAATAATAATAATAATAATAATAATAATAATAATAATAATAATAACATCCATCTATTATGCTATGTATGAGCCATGGCCAGCTCACCTTAGCTACACGCTGTGCAGAGAATATTGCGAATTGCGATATGTATGATTTCTGTATTCTGCTGCTGTAGTAGTAGACACATCCTATAGCTGCAATACGTCCTTCTTCGCTTTTGCCTACTGCGTCTTGTACTCAGCCAAAATCTTTAGCTTCTTCAGATCTAATCTTGAATTGAGTGTACCTAATCCTGCTGTCTTGAGGTCACCTCGTAGCATGCTTAGCATTTGTATGCAATGCTGTCCTCGCTTGCCTCTGTAGTTGCTGCATCCAAGTAAATCGAATTTCAAGGCTCTCTATGCTTGTGTGACTTCTGGAATCCTTAGCACATGGCCACACATGAGCCATCCTTGCAAGGCAACTTTTGCAGACAGCGGCGGCGTATTACACATCTTGTATAGTGCATCGTCGGAAATTATGCTCTCTGGCCATCGGTGTCCAGTGATGGTGTGTAGGTGTTTGAGAGGACATGCTCGTTACGAACGTATGGCGAATAGTTGTATTGCGAGTTATGTATCACCTGCATGTCTCAGGTATGAACTATAGACGAAGCAGGGTAGCAAACGTCTGAACAGACAATTCCCATGTGGCAAGCATATCTTTATATGTCTGCAAACGCTATCGATATCACCGGCCATGAGGATTGCCAGATTGCGAATCAACAGGTATTTAACGATCTTCTTTTAGGACCTGAGATGTATCTCTTACAGCTACCTGGGAAACATTTAAGAAAGGGATCTTCAACCAATATGACGCTGTGCTCTTCCATTCGTCAAGCGAGCTGGCTTGTATTATGCATTTATCATCAGTCTTTCATAAAATCGCTAGTCTGATGTGATCTATTGAGACTATATGCTGCATATAGTGTGTGATGAACATGTATAATGTATTGGGGGTGGGGTGTGTGTGACTATCGTGTTGAATTATTTATTCACGGAATCCCATTGCGATTCACAATCGCATTGTAGATGACCACACACTGAGTGTCATTCCAGAAAATAGCATTGTCCACTTCAGAATGTCCGAAATCCCTCGAGAAATCAGCACACACTGAACATGAATTGGCAACGTATAATGCCTCTAGAGAGTACACCCTTGCACACAGATTACTGACAAATACGCTAAGGAATGATGGCGGTAATTGTTCAAATATGTTGTATATTTGCATTCTCTCGCCTAGAATGATGAATGAAAGAAAAGTAAGCATTCCATAGAGAATCCGGGTCACATTTGTTACACACGTTTAGCAATACATTATACGGCACACCCTAAAGCTCGTTCTAAATAAGATATCGTTGGATGAATTTGACAGAAAATCGTAGATCGTTTGGCGATCCTCTATAAATATGATACCCTCCACTACAGATAGTATTTCTTATTGTATGCTGACCTTAACCGCGAATGGTCACTGTGAAGCAGCTTGCTTGCGCACTCGCTGTATTCCGGATAATAAAGGCAGACACGTTTGACGACATCATCCTCGTCAGACACATCGAAACTAGCAGAAGATATCTTTATACGGTCTTCGAATACTTAATTTTCGGCTGAAGTAATTGATGTGTAATCTGGCATGATGGAGCATGACAATATTACAAAGTTGGTCCTTAGTTGGTGATTAAATATGATTGAATATGGTCAAATATGGTCTATGGCTTACTATACACGAACAGAGGACTGCCCTTGTAATGATATGTTAACAACATAGGACTGCCTCGTTAGGTAAAGCTGGCCTTGAAGTATAATATGGCTATACGAGTTGTGACAGTATGATGTAATAAGGATGACTGCTGTGTGACGGTATGACGCTTGGTGTAGTAAAGATACACGAGAATCTACATGGTTACCAAACGGGAGATAAATGGATTATAACATCATATTCTACAGGCTGTCGGCATGTGAAGAGGAGCAGGCGTGCACATGGGCAGCAGAAAACAGGCAGGCATGGGTAAAATTGACAACGAAAATAACAAGTGGTGTTGACAATAACATCTCCAATTATTCCCAAGCATACCACGGACTACAGAAACACAATAAGACAGGACGAATATCTACTAGTTACCATAGATAGTGGAATAGAGTAATCAGCACATTAATACAGCATTAAAACCTGAGTGACGTTACAACCGTCTATTTATGGTGTGACGCTGAAAACTCGAGTGACGCGACAGCTATCACCCTTAAAAACGGACCTTGTCATATGAGGTATACATGAAGCGCTATGTGTATTAGGGGCGACTTCCGGTTGTCCAGGCAACGATATACCAAAATAGAATGCTACTGTTATAACCACCTTTGTGACAAATCCAACATTAGGCGCATTTAGTGAACACGGGTGCGTTTCTACCATTGACGAATTTCGTTAGAATAGAGAGGAACCCGTTAGTACGGCATTCGAAACAAGCCTACTTGACAGTAACAATTTTCTCCTGAATCAAGTACAAACATCGTTACTCTCAAGGTCATTTTCGAATTGACGATCGTCACATCGCTGCATAGGCTAAAACCATTTTACATCTACAGTCAAATTATTTTCAAATTTAGTGTGGGATTCAAATCTGGCAATTGTAACGAAATTAATTATGACGTCAGTCTACATATGATGTAATTGATTATGACGTCAATCTACCTATCCGTACTTGATTATGAGGGCAATCTACCTATGACGTAATTGATTATGACGTCAAATTGTTGATTGATAAACTGTATTGTCACATCGCATCATAGAACATAACCATTTTAGATTGGCAATTCAGAAATAAATGTGCTCACCATATCACGGCAATCAGGACACACAACACTGATCAATTGTAGGAACGTGGGTAAACAATTAAATAACACATCTGACAGAATGTGAACACATGCCACTGAATGTCTGAGCTCTTCCCCCTGACAACACAGGAAGTCAGCAGTAGGCTGGCTGTTAGTATGATTATAAATAATGGATACATTGTCTGTGCAGAAACACAAGCGTTCATGTATGAATGGGTTATGGCGCGAATGCAATTACAGACACGCACGGTGAATGTTAGTGAAATATATAAGTGAGCTCACGGACGCGCTTTCACGGAGACGGTATTTACTTATGCCGCGGACCCTCGATCGAGATAGCAACCGGTCGCATATAGGTTAAACAGAACCGGTTTTGAAGACGATAGGTCAGTGGAGTGTATGTGACGTCACACTCGTCACAAACGCAACTTTCTATATGACGTCACGACGTTTGGCGTTGAGGACGTCACAATTGTCCCAGAAACATCGTAATCTCTGGTCAAGGAAACCACATAGGTAAGAGAAATGGCAGCTAGAGGCCAATGAGGTCACATCGAGAGCAGGTACCTGCCGAAAACGGTCAGGGAGTAGAATTGGAGAATAGTTCTACAGCATGTATCAGAGAGCAGAAAGTGGGCGTGTGCTCTATCTGTATGTGGTAGTTCTGGTTAGTTTGCAGGGGTAAGTGTTGAGCGTGTAGTGAGAGGTTTAGTGTTCTTACTGAGGAACAAAAGCGGTTTTTTGGTGTTAGCTATAGGTCAACTAGCTACAGGTAACACATTCCCATGCGTGCGTGCGTGCGTGCGTGCGTGCGTGCGTGCGTGTGGACGGCTGCATACGTGCGTGCGTGTGTGTACGTTCGTATGCGCATGTGTACGTGCGTTTACCTGTTCATGTGTGCATGCATGTGTGCGTGCGTTCGGGACTGTGCACGTGTGCGCGTGTATGTGTGTACGTGCACGTGTGCCCTTGTGCGTGCGTAGGTGCGTGTATGCGTGTGCACGAGCAACAAGCACGCTGCTGTTATGCAATCCACAATAAACATGAAGATTAGAATGCATGAAAATCATTAATAAAACTAGATGTGCACATCTATGATTAGAGTACACATTGGCAAGTGACTCAATGGTTAGAGTAAACATTGTCAAGTGAATCTATGGTTAGAGTGCACATTGAGAAGTGAGTCAATGAATAGAGTACACATTGGCAAGTGAATCAAAGATTAGAGTACACATTGACACGTGAATCAGTGATTAGAGTATTATAAGTAGCGTTTGTGAGTGTACTTGGTACTTTACAACTTTCGCTCTTAACTCACTCATTATAACACCCTACTTGAATGTAGCTCCCAATTCAAGATTATTAATACTCCACCTGCTAGAGGCCTACACACAGCAGGTTTGCCAGTTATCAATACTCCGCCTGTTACAGGCCTACTAACAGAAGGTTGGCAAGTTATTAATAATACAGCAATGACAGGCTTACTAACAGCTGGTCGGCAAGTTATTACAACTACACCACTTACAGGCCTACTAACAGAAGGTCGGCGAGTTATTATCACTCCACCAATAACCGGCCCACTAACATAAGGTCGGCAAATGTTTCCAGTTCAGAACCTGCCCCGAGAATGCCATAGCTCAGAAGTTATGTGTTTGCCTGGACGTTATTGGGTCCTCATTTTCTAACTCCAGTGCTGGCCATGTCTAGCATGCTTTTATACCTTGGGACCACAGGCAGCATCCCTGACAGTGCACCAGTAACTATGTATGCACCTGGGAGAGCTTGGTACTTGTTTTCAACTTGTATCTGATAATTACTGTCAAACAAAGAAAATCAGTTCAACCAATACAGCAATTATACATCTGTTCGCACTAGCAAGTGAATCACTGTTTAGAGTACACATTGACACGCGAATCAATGATTAGAGTACACATTGTCAAGTGAATCTATGGTTAGAGTACACATTGAGAAGTGAGCCAATGGTTAGCGTCCACATTGACAAATGACTCAATGAATAGAGTACACATTGGCAAGTGAATCAATGCTTAGAGTACACATTAACAAGTACATCAGTGATTAGAGGATGCATTGCCAAGTGAATCAATGCTTATAGTACATATTGACACGCGAATCAATGATTAGAGTACACATTGACAAGTGAATCAATGAATAGAGTACATATTGTCAAGTGAATCACTGATTAGAGTGCACATTGACACGTGCATTAATGATTAGAGTACACATTGCCGAGTGAATCAATCATTAGACTACGCATTGTAAAGTCATGCAATGGTTAGAGTGCACATTGACACGTGAAGCAATGATTAGAGTACGCATTAACAAGTACATCAGCGATTAGAGGACACATTGCCAAGTGAATCAATGCTTATAGTACAGATTGACACGCGAATCAATGATTAGAGTACACATTGACAAGTGAATCAATGAATAGAGTACATATTGTCAAGTGAACCACTGGTTAGAGTACACATTGTTAAGGCAGTCGACGATTGGAAGACACATTGGCAAGCGAATCGATGATTACAATACACATGGGCACGTGAATCAATGATTAGCGTACACACAGACACACGAATCAATGCTTAGAGTACACATTACCAAGTGAAAAAATGCTCAGTGTTTGCACATTGGCAAGTGATTCAATGATTACAATACTCCCATGCACAAGAATCAATGATTAGAGTACACATTACCAAGTGAATCAATGCTCAGTGTGTGCATATTGGCAAGTGAATCAATGATTACAATCCTCACATACACAAGAATCAATGATTTGAGTACACCTTACCGAGTGAATCAATGATTACAAACCACATTGCCAAGGAATATGTGCACTGCGTGCAATGCTTCTTTTTTCATAATACATACTTCTAACCATTAATCAATATCGCAAATATGTAATGCATTTAATACATACTGAAATTAGGGATAACAGTTTGACTACTTGCAATGTGGAATCGAGGAAGCCATACGCACGTCTAGGTCGCGACAATGCACATGCACAAGCAGCCTTGGCAACGTATACTATCGTTTGAGGATAGCTATTGTTATTGAATACTCGATCTCGAAATAGTAGTTACTAGCATGTCTTTCCCTAGTAGAGGTTATTGTGAGCGCGTGGTGTTGTTTCCTAAACGTGGATGCGCAGCTGGGATGTCCAACTGATAATTGGAACATACACTCCTTTCTTTCCATTGTGTCGCTTACGCATCATGACAAAGACTGCATAATGTTAACATGCCATTAACCGTTCTGATTCTGAGACTAGCAATTTTCGACACAAATTACCTTGGCATTGCCATGCCATATTATACTGATTTAAGCTTTTTGATAACGACACCTGCTGACCAATGGATATTCGAAGCACACAGACATTCAAAACGCATAGTGGAGAGCGACCACCTGTTCAGCCCCACCCCTACCCCCACCCCCGATATATTATATATTACAATGTGATTAGATCAAAGAGATGTCACGGCGCCGAAGACTAGAATTACAACAGCACGAATTGGGGTGAGTGGGCGGTATGACGGCATACATGTGCACCTTAGATGGGTATCTCCATGCCGCTTCGATTAATCAAACAGATACATGTACTCAGGAATTTATCAGTACGCATAATATATGCAGTGCAGTGGACAGGACATATAGCACGAGCAATAAGGAGATAGTCATAAGGTATGTACATGTGTGACTATGTGCATCTGCCATCAGCTATTGTATAAACAATGATCCGAGATCACAGGACTTATAACATCACAAATGATCTTACGATAAAAAGAAGATTTTCATACCATTGCCAAGGTCTAAAAGAATCCTGGATCCAAATCGGATAACGTTCTGAATCGCAGGCTATCTATGTGCGGCAGGTCCGATGTGGCTCACAATATAAGCTTTAACAACAAGACACGTCATGCCATTGTGCTACCATAGCTTAACTTTTACAATGATTCGAAAACCCCACAAGATCCGACAAGTCTAAAACAAGCTCGGAAGACAACATGAGGGCAATGATCCACCATCTGTGTCTGCTCTTCTTAATTGCTACAGGCCGGATGACTACCGGAGCTGTGCACAACGTATGCTGAATACCACATTGCATTAATTCGTGAAGTATGCACTGCAGTCAGGACTGTCTTTGTTTGCACGTGCGTGTGTGCATGCATTCGAGTGTGCGCGCGTGCGTATGTGTGTGTGCGTGTGTGTATGTGATCATGCGTGCGTGCGTGCGTGCGTGCGTGCGTGCGTGCGTGCGTGCGTGCGTGCGTGCGTGCGTGCGTGCGTGCGTGCGTGCGTGCGTGCGTGCGTGCGTGCGTGCGTGCGTGCGTGCGTGCGTGCGTGCGTGCGTGCGTGCGTGCGTGCGTGGGTGCGTGCGTGCGTGAGTGCGTGCGTGCGTGCGTGCGTGCGGAAGTGCGTGCGGAAGTGAGTGAGTGAGTGAGTGAGTGAGTGAGTGAGTGCGTGCGTGCGTGCGTGCGTGCGTGCGTGCGTGCGTGAGTGCGTGCGTGAGTGCGTGCGTGCGTGCGTGCGTGCGTGCGTGCGTGCGTGCGTGCGTGCGTGCGTGCGTGCGTGCGTGCGCGCGCGCGTGCGTGCGTGCGCGCGTGCGTATGTGCGTACGCACGTATGTGCGTGCGTGCTTGAGTGCGTGCGTGTGTGCGTGCGTGGTTGTGTGTATGCGTGCGTGCGTACATGCGGGCGTGCGTGCACATAGAGAGAGAGAGAGAGAGAGATAGAGAGATGTTGTGAGCGTGCGTGTGTGTGTGTGTGTGTGTGTGTGTGCGTGCGTGTGTGTGTGTGCGTGTGTGTTTGCGCGCACATGTGTTCAGATTGCAAATGCAATATATTATATTGATATTACATCGATATACAAATATGATGTTTTCCGGAAGAGTGGTGCCAACCGCAGTGCCTGGAAATAATATACAATTTAATCTACATCTTATACCATTTCAGATGATAGGCGTGTGTAATACTTGTGATATTCGCTCGTGTTACTGCCACTATCGCTGGCGCTCGCGTGTATGATCGTCATAGAGGTGTATCGAACATCTCTCCGGTTGACAAATGTGATAGGCCAGTGTTCATCGGGAGAATCTCACATCTCAACGGAGTAACCGCAGCCCGAGCGTCTGTGTTTCTGTTATCTCGTTTCGCATTCCAGACAAATCCAAATGGTATGTGACACTTGCCAGCCATCGATAATCTAATACAGTTATAGTCTACACGAGGGTACTTTAGGACGATTTCTTTCATTAAGACGCTAATAACATATTGCTTAAATAAATACAGGAACCTGTTCAGCATTGTTAGATTCAGCACCGAAAAGCTGGTAGGAGCCTTCACTCACGGTCTCTTAAACTGTACCGAGTTTCCTGAGTCAACAGTTCGCTGATTGGCGTTGACAAGGATGTGCGCTTTCTGGAAAAAGATTCTGTACGATTTTAGCAAATTATACTTAGGGCTATCAATGGCAGGATTCATGGAAAGCGAGTGTTCCATGTTCTTTATCATTTCAGCAATGACACATTATCCTTATACGAATGCCCATATACCGACGTATTTTCTTCGTCGTCGTCGTCGTCGTCGTCGTCGTCGTTGTTGTCGTCATTGTTGTTGTCAGAGCGGTCGTGGTGGACGTGGTGTTGTTGTTGGTGTTGTTGTTGTTGTTGTTGTTGTTGTTGTTGTTATTATTATGCTGTTGTAGTTGATGTTGGCGGTGTTGGTGGTGATGTTGTGTGGCGGTGGTGGAGGTCGTGGTGTGTGAGTACATGGTGGAGAAATATATCTAAAAATCAGTGTAGTAGACCCTTAAGCTTGTCACAACGTTGCCAGGCGCATGTGTGCTAAAAGTTTACGTTCCTCCGCAAACAATAACAAATCATGTTTATTTCTGGTTACAATGAGCATCGCAACCGCAGCGAAATACACACTACAAAGCTGCACAAACACATATACATCTGTGCAATGTGTGCCTTTTGACAACACGGTCGTATCAACACAAATACAATTTTAAAGGACGGTTGGTTTACGCCATTATCAAAGCTCACGCCCATGCAGTGGGGCTAGGTAAGTCGGACATATAATTTATTGATTGTTCCCATATATAGACCTTTGAAAAGCTGGCCTTTTCTAATAGTACTGCAAGGCACCATGCACAGATGGCATTCCAATTAGTGATTTCCATTTCCCTTTCTTGGTAAATATATATTTAATACACTCGTTCACTCTTGAACGAGAGCTGTCTGGTTATAAAGAGGCACAACTCACCTTTCTAGCATAGACAGCTCATATTCGTGATATGATCAAGCTAAGACAAGACACGTGTTAATACACATATCCATATATTCCAGCCACTCCTCTTTCAGCCAGCTTGTTTTATCTAGATTAAGACCACTCTGCTAATTCTTTGGAACCGTCACAACGGTTGCAATTCGTCATCTTTTACCATCTGGTGACTGTATCTAGTTGAATCATTCAGTCCGTATAGTAAGTATTCATCCCATATAGGATCTATCATATAAATGCGTATCAGTTGCTGAAGGTAGACCCCATGCGCGTTGGCTGCGTCAATTAGTTTTTGTTTGCACAATTGCAGCTCCAGCTAATATCATTGCAGAGAGACGGCGGACACGCATGGTTATCATGGGAGAAGAACTCGTCCAGGTTGCCATCACGAGTCTGGCACACAACATAAAGCGGAGAAAAGAACTTTCAATCAATCAATTTATATCCTGTACTAATCTTTCCTTAGACCTTACTGATTGAGCTATGGACACAGAACACCATTAGACTTCGCACACAGTCTCGAATACAGCGGGATCAACTAGCGTATTTGTCAATGTTCACAAAGTATGTGCTGTCTTTTTATAAATGATTTTCGAGATCATCAATAACCACCACAACAGAATTCACATTATTCTCAAATCGAGCTTAAACTTAATTTGTGTGTTCATGGTCGAGGACGCATTCGGCGATGCTGCTATACATTAGCAATGTGTAATGACGCCGAAGATGGCATCAATCCGATGACCGCACCAACGCCTTTGACGGTGCCATTTTCTTTGGCGTATGCACGATCATGTGACTTTATGGAGAATGCATGTTTTGCTTTCTGAGCATTGGACTTGCCGTCATGGATTTGACTGGCTAGTATTGGATACTTAGTGAGACATTCTATTATTTTCCACCCGCCCATTTGCACAACTGCCTACCCTTTCAGAAGCCCGAGTACCAGCCCAGACACAGACAAGCACCGACAAGGACACACAGGCAGGCATGCAAGCAGCCAGACGCACACACGAACTCCGGCGCTCATGCACGCACACAGGTTCGTATGTTGCGTACGTACGTTCGTGCACATGTATGTGTGTGCGTATCTACCTGCCTGCATGTCCGACATGGTTCTGTGCATTTTAATTGGCTAATATTCATTCTCAGAATATTTTCTAAAATTCTTACTTGAATTATCTAACCAGGAGACTTTTCCATTTAGTGTAACGTAATCATGACAGTTTACCAGCAATTACTGATTACTCGCATTACCCTGACACAATTACAGGAGTCATCCATTGATATATGTTACAGTAAGTGCATGGCTGCATATGATATTGACGATTATCGAACGTGTGCCTTTGTTGCGACCATGATGTAATAGGCACTCAGTAATTTAGCAGCAATTACTATAGACACTGATTCAATGCATGCACACGTGTATGCCATTCGAAACATCATTCACCTTGCCATTTCTTGCTTTTATTTCTGTACAGTACCACCAACTTATCCCACTGTTGCAAACTTAGCCATGCATACCCATGGGTGGAGATGAGATAGAGGGCGATCGTCCATGGTTGAAGTGTGGCAATGCGTACACGCATAAGCAACATTCGGGAGAGTTCAGATACGCATTTCAAATAATCCAGCACTTAAGGTGCTAACCCATGCAATGCATTTTATCTAAGTTTCATGTATTCTTTAAACTGCAGTTGCCCTTCATTAACCTGGAAGTAAACATCTTGGTCTAAGGTAGAAACATATTCCCAAAAACAACAGTATGTGTAAAGCCATGCTCTAGACACAGACACAGGTATACAACGCTATTCTCAATTGCATCGCATGTGACCAACTCCGCAACAGTGACGCCCTTAGCTCCGTTGTGAACATTGCAAAGTCAGTCGAGTCTACACGTTGTATAACTTTGATGAATGTCCTATTTAACCCTTATCCTACCAAGAGGGATCCAATTGGACGCCAGGCAATGATATTCATGTACCATACTTTCACCGGTTGCATGACACTACCAAGAGTTTATGAATGTGTTTCCCTATAGAAGCATCTTCTAACCAAATTGTCATTTCAGGATTCTAGCATGTTACACAAATCCAGCATCAACTTTCTGATCGTGGCTCGATTGGACCCCAGCTTTCTGACGGGGGTCCGGGTTTGCAACCGTG
>CM067359.1:186025902-186250902 GCA_034401795.1 Chaetoderma sp. LZ-2023a
TTAGGTTTCATCTGATTTAAAATGCAGCAAGTTGCTCTTTTGTCCAGTACTGTTCCTATATTTGCAATACATTGTATGCCCTTAGCTGGAATGTATTTGGACTATGCCATCTTACAAAACATGAAATCCACCCAGACAGTATATTGCATGGTCTAGACACTCAGCGGACGAATCTGTAATGTTGTTTGGTCATGACAACATGCATGAACAGAACATCTAACAATCGCGCAGTGTATCAAAGGGCAGAGTACATATTGGCAAGTGAATCAATGGCTAGATAATACATCACCACATGAATCAATGGTTACCATACACATGTTCACGTGATTATTGTACATAGTGTGCACTGTTCCTATATTCATGATACATACGTCAAACCTTTAATCAATATTTGATATATTTAGTGCCATATTAAAAACAGCTTATATTTAAATTGCAATTCATTCATATTCGGCAGATATCTAACATATTGATTACGCTGGCAGGTGTATTCGTTCCCCAATTCCGAAATGCCCAATCTGCCAAGAAAATGGCTGGGTCCGTACCAACACTAACGTATATACCACCATAGTAGAGTACGTGAAATATAGCGATAGCGGCGCATCTAGCTCAGTCATGAACATTGAAGAGTGAGTTCAGTCTACACAGTGTATGTCTTTGATCGATTTACTATTTACAAAACATTCTGGTAAATCCATTGTAACGAATTTGAATTGGCGTTGTTGCTGCCACTGGTAGCAACAACACACAGTCACATTAGTGTCGATATCTTCCACATCGTACATGCATAGTTAGCGTGAATTTGGGATTCTGCAAATTCAGGCGTCAACGTATATAAATCGATTCCGACACGCGTCGGTGGGGATTAGCTAGACATGAGCGGGCAAAGCTAGAAAGTGACACCACAATATGAGCATGGATCATGCAATGCTACTGACGGAGACCTATGCATTGTTAACGGCAAAGCATAATACTCATAGCCGATATTTTCTGTAAAAGAAATGGCAGACAAAAATCACTATAAGCCTATTGTGCGTTCTTATTCGGACTGATTGTCAGACACGGCGCATTCATTTCAAAATAGGGGTAATATAAGTATCTCTTTTCACCGTCTAGCCTCAGTGTCAGATCAACAAATGCACGATTCTTGCTTGTAACTGCCGGGTTGCGAGACAGGTAATTTCCAACGTAGATTAACGTGTCACACGCAATTCAATGTATACTAATTCGAGCATTTTAACAACTGCATATCTTGATCAATGGATACAGGGCAAAGATACATGCTCGACACTGAAGCTGTAGAGGCAAATTGCGGTATGTATTGTTTCAAGACCCGGATGATGCAATGCTAATTGTATTGTGCATTTAGATGGCAGGCAGTGAACGCCATTACTACATTGAATGACACTGGGAGTAATTGTCAAAAGTAAATACGCATAGCAATTATCCTGGACGCAATCATAGTATGATGGCCTTTAGCCACGCCCATTCCTTTACTCAGCAATCCATCGCCAGGCAAGCTTACCGAATAAGGACATCACAACTCGTCATGTTGCGCACTTGATAGATTATTTAGGTAAGCCATAGTATCATGATATTGAGCCACGTTCATCCCTCTACTCAGCGATCCGCCGCCAGGCAAGCTTACCGAATACGGACACCGCAACTATCCATACTAATTGCTGCACAATTGATAGATAAGTCGAATTTACTACTGCCGAAGCATGCAGTATTAGCGTTGGAGATTGCCGTGTAAAATGAGTGTTCATTTTTATAATATAATATGTGCTGGCCTGCGTAATTGGTTTCGGAATGATTGATCCGAAGATTATGCGTGTTCATGCAGTTGCTTTCCTATTCCCATGGCAAGCTATACAAGAAGTCCAGCAGTCCGAACTCTGGTGAGCACAATCATTTGTTCATTCACGCACAGTCTGGCAACTCATCCCTGCCATGTGTGACACTCGTCACAATAGCTTGTTCAGAACTGCTCGTAGATAGCAATGTATATATAGGCTATCCATTTATATTCGGTAAATTAGGTAGAAATGCAATGGCATTTGCATTTCTAATTAGTTTCCAGAAAATGGGCCATGCCTTTTGGAAACCCATCGAGTTATTAATGTACAGTTTTTTTTGCAGAAACAACACATATCCAGCATTTTCCCAAACACTACATTTACAATTCAAATGTAACTGTATTGTTATCCAATCCTTTAGTTAACTCTGATACGTGTGGCTATTTATGTAGACCTCCACGTTATTAACAACACGTCTACATGCCAACAGAGGGTACGTTCGTGTACTATGAGTACATGTTCCATTTGGGATAAGGACGTGCCTTGCTCCATTCCCACAGTGTATTGCAGGTTGGGGCACGCGGTTGGTAATATAATAATTCGGAAATGGTATGTGCTCAGCACGTTGCGGCATCAAGCTAGACGCTTTTGCTGTGTGCCTCGGCGGTTATGCAGATATATCCTACAGCATACAACACCAGCAGCATACAGTCAAGATTGTCTAAAGAATATTCTGACTGTAGGGAATTGTTCTCAGATGTTCATGTTATGTGTGCTACTAGTCACATTCTTTGTTCTGCCACGACAATGGTGTGATTGGGAACAACATCAGATCATAACTCATTAAAATAATTGCATGCTTAAAAATGGAATAATATAACATCCATCTGAAAATGCTGAAAATTAAATCTGTGAGAACCTAGATCTCAAAATTGTCTAGGGGAGGACACCGGACATCCCCGGTTGCTAGACTGGATACTGTTCACTTGGGCGCATGCTATGCGTTATTATTTTCCAGTGAACACCCTTCCCACATTTTGCTTGGTTCCGCCTCTGTAGCCACTCTTCGTCATTTTAATCACCAATCATCGAATATCGGCAAACTAACCTGTACAGGGGAATGTTTCCGGATGATGTATTTATTTTACCCACCAATACCAACTAGCTTGTACGAATAATGTAACCCGTTCAGCACCATTATCTTGACCATTGGTGAACGTATCAATGAATTATGCATTTAATGGACGTGTAGATAACCGTAGGCTCGCGGACCACTCAATGGAGCGTGTGCTATCATTTGACCAACCGCAGATGAATGCGTAAATTAACTGGCATGACAGAATCAACAACGCACTGCTGAACATTTATCATACGATGTTTTAGCCAAATAGATTGATGACTCTCAACGTGTGTTGGCAAATTCCCGTTGATCCTCTTGCCCTCATACTTACTAATGCATGGCGTGTGTATTGAGAGGAATAGAGATATAAAATATGCGCCAGCTGTGAAATACATTGTAAACGCGTACTAACGTAATCAGATGACTTTGGTAAGATCTCATTCGGAACGAAATTTACCCTGTGTGGTACATTCGATATGAACTGGCTACCAGGATACGCGTCTATTAATCACACACTCAGGCATGCACGCGCGCACGCACACTAGTATGTCAAGCGGTGTTCATAGCAAGTCTTATTAGTGTTCCCATATGTTTGCATTATGGTTTGCTTATCACCGCTTCACTACTCAGAGTGCAGACAAACGTGCAACAAAATATAGTGACAAACGCAACATCATATGATTTCATAATTATCATGATTATTGATTGATCGATAGCATTTTCAGAGCGTTTTAAACATGTATTATTATATGACTATTAGCCCAATTCACAACATTATGTAAATAACACGGCCATCAGCGTGCCCATCGGACTATATCATGTGTGTTGTTTAGTATATGGCTTAGGGTGGCATCGTCCTTTAGTACGCAGGTGGGATATGATACAATGCTAGCATGTGTGTGAATACTGTTATGTAATGCATTAAGCACATGCGTATAAGTGTATAGGACGTGGAATTGCTAATTTCAAATTGCACATCATGTTACCCCTTTGCATAGTGCTTTGATGTGTACTATCGTGTTCGAAAGCTTTGATTTCACTTGCACAGCCACTTTTGAGAGACACAGCGATTCCGTTATTTCACCGTATCATCTGGTTTCTAATTACCACATTTCGGTTGCCAGTTGGGGTTGTAAGGGCACATGCTGGTAATAACAACGCGGCTGTAATTGCTAACGTGTATTGTGTAATGGACCTTTCTGGAGTAATGGCGTCATATGACGTCATAATCAGCTAAGCGGCGTGTAGGATGACGGCATAATCATTACGCCATGCATGCATCTATACGGCCCGTCTTTAACTCTTAATTGTCAGACACGTTGCACAAAGTGTATGTATAGACAGCAACAGCACCCAGTCAAACTAGTTTCCAAATATTCAACATCTTACATGTATAGTTTTCTGGAAATTGATGGTCAGCGAGTTCAGGAACACAGTTCAGTTCTCTCTCTCTCTTTCTATCTCTCGCTCTCTCTCTCTCTCTCTCTCTCTCTCTGTCTCTCTATCTCTCTCTCTCTCCCTCTATCTCCCTCCCTCCATCCCTCCTCCCCACTTCATCCCGCCCTCCCTCCTTCCCCCTTCACCCCTCCCTTCCTCCCTCCTTCCCTCCCTCCCTCCCTCCCTCCAACCTCTCTCTAGCTCTCTCTCTCTCTCTCTCTCTCTCTCTCTCTCTCTCTCTCTCTCTCTCTCTCTCTCTCTCTCTCTCTTTCTCTGAGCCAAATAAGAATGAGCATATCCATTGCAAGAAATACTCTATCGACTAGTCTGAAAATGAGTATTTGTCTGTGAGGTGTTGCTGCATAACGAGCTCCTGTCAATTTTGTTTCGAAATATTCAACAGCATACCTGCATATTTACGTGGAGGAAAGAGTCTCGGACTTCTGTTTTCAATATGTTTAATTCAGCCTTTAATGATGCCATTTCATATACAAGATACGATACACGAACACGTATACATTTACCGTTTGCGCTGTACAATTCTTTGGAGAGTCCGGTGAAAAGTAACGTGTTGAAACGCGCCCTGAAATGATTACATTGCGATCCGCGCACACCCTGCAAACGTCCCAGGCGAGTGCCATTCCAGAAACTGCTATCATCCACCTGCACGTAGCTCAAGGCGTACACTTCCCGCGATTGATACGCACCCCATAATCGGCCGACCAGACTCTCGCCAGATGATACATTAACATATTGATTCAATACCCGGACGATCAAATTAAATATGTATATTTTATATAGTTGCATCCTATTACCTAATGGCTAGCACACTTACTGGCAGGTATTTTGATCACAGCCAATCCCATTGGCGTTTGGGTAAACCAGCGTCTCATCAACGATAGCAGTAAACTCGGGTGGGAGGGAGGGGGAGGAAGGGAAAGAGAGGGGGGGGGGGGGGGGTGAGGGAGGGAAGGAGGTCCTAATGGAACATTGCTACTATCAAATGTCTTTCTTTTGAATATGCCCCGATCATTTTCGTTAAGGGTACGCCCATTGTGTGCGCGCATATAACTCGAGGTTAACACTTGCAATCCCAAATTTCCAGAATCACAATTTCGTAGTGATTTGACTGGGCATAATGAATGTAATGTCAACAAGACCGTCCACACCAAACCTACGCCTAAGTTCAGGGCATGCATATGAGTAAAGTAAATACTTGAAGTTCGATCAAAACACTGCAGGTACAGCGGTATTGAAGCTCGTAACAAGTTAAGCTGAAAAGCATATGATTACTAAAACAGTCGAATCATAGAATGGCAAATAGCAGAACATAGTATCATACTTAAGAAATGCTGGAGATATAGTACCCACTACAATGGACCTTTCCTTTTGGCCATGCCTCGCCCATCACTAGCTAAGCTCCACCAACACTTCGCCGTGTTGGAATTAATCGATCCCCCACATGCCCTAGCTATCAATTTATATATGTTGTAACTAATTTGACTGGGGGCTGTTGCTGCCTATGGCAGCAACAGCGCCCAGTCAAATTAGTTTCAAAATATTCAACAGAATATTTATTAAATAGTAAAAGCAAAGGATTCGTGCAACAACGCATATACCGTCTTCAAATATGCGTTCGTGACGTACTTATCAACGTCATTCACGCAGTTCATTATGACGTCATATGATGGGTGGGTGCTCTGGACAGGTGAATTAATTGGTAGCAATCGGACAGGGCAGTAACCTTCTGCCCTATCAACCTGTTCTAACTGCGCTAACTAAACGTATGCAATGTACTGTAACCCCACCCGCGAATTCCCCTCTGGATTGGTCAATGGTAATGCTCCCTGACACATTTGTGGCTGTAGCACCTGTTCTGAATACACATATACATGAAGGCATGCTTCTAATTGTAGTATCACCACCGCTGAATATACATCTACATGAAGGCATACTTCTAATTGTATCAGACAGTCATGTACATAGCATTGCCACACTAGAGCTGGCTAACCTGACCATCACAACTCCAAACATGTCAAATGCTATCACCGTGAACCCATGGTATGTATCCATTGTGGATGAACTTGGTGCATCGTATGGTGTGTTCAGTGGTCTCCTTTAACAACACAAATCATGAAATGCGACGTGCCAAGACAATACTGTTCCAGCAAGGTGCTTTATGTGTTGCCCTCTGATCTAGCGCATACGCTATGCCGACTTTCTAAAAATACATGGGTGTGTTTAAGTCGTGATTCATACTGCCAAACCTCTATTACAAAAGTCAACGAGAACCACATAATTTACCGTATGGATACGCTCGATATACATCTGTATTTACATCTCTTAAAGCAATGCCTTAACGGGCATCGTACACGTTATTAACGCACTGCAAGCCAGCAAATCTGTCTTAAGCTACATCTTCAACAAATTCGACACTACTGAGGAGGCTCTTATATCCAACCGTGTATGAACACAGATGCTTTGTTCGACAAGCCGAAATCAGATAGTAAAATGCCACACTGCTAATCGGGGTCCAACGTGCACTGCACAGAATAGTACATGGATCTAAAATGCCGCCTACCAAAAGGTGATAGTCTTTATAGGCGAGGACAATGTAAACAACATATTATGGATAACAATATATTCACATTTGTTGCTGACTCTTATTTAGCATAAAGAGGACGTACCTGACGCTGAAGCAGCAACTCAAGGCAAGTCATATCTATCTAATATTAATTTAACAGCAACTGTTTCAGACTATCGTCTATTCCAACTTATACGAATGATATAACTAAATGGAGCATCCATGCCCATATATCTGTCCGTCTATCCATCCATCTAAACGTATATTTACGTAATAAAATCAGAGTGCAATTTCGAATACTGCCCTGTTATAAATACCAACTGGCAAGATGCCACCGATTAATTACCACGATCCTCTACTGCGTGGTCTGAATGTGTGTGGGGGGGGGGGGCGGGGGGGGGGGGCGGCGTCTAGGAAACAAATACTGGTAAAGATAGTGGTAGTATACCACTCCTTGCCAGACTGTCAACATTTCTAGCGCAATCAAAGAAAACCCATGCCTAGATGTACAACCTTGTTGAGATGCACCACTGATTGTAGTGATACTGGTAATAATATATTAATCATAAATAATAATAATACAAATAATAATAATACATAATAATTATAATGTAGATAAGAAATACTATATGCCGTATAATTATCTCCACTTTCACATTGTATTATCAAAACAAACTCATGTGTTGTTGTAAAACGGCCTGCGCGATTATAGAGAACTGAAACTGAAACTGGCATCCCTAACCTCGTTAGCATGGTTTAACTATAATTAGCAATCTACTGACAGTTTAGCAATCTACTGACAGTTCCTCCATGAAATACAGGAAATTAAAATAATGTTTAGATGATTTGATTTGGTATCCAAATTATACAGATGACGCCTACTACGTCCGAATGGACCAATATAAGTGCTTTGTCAGTCGATGTGCATGGGCTGCTTAACTAACTCTCACCTTGATTATGCTATCACTCAGCAATATATGCCACGCCGCCTGTCACATTCATGGATGAAATTCCATGTCTTCAACTGGTGAGGATTAGTGTAATTTCCGTTGCGCCATTGATTAAATAGTACACCGTATTGCTGATTCCGTGATAATAACGCACTGCTATTGTCGGAGAACACGGCGTATACTTACAGAAGTAAGCAGTATCTATCTAGACATCGATGTATTACAGGTTATCAAGTGTGCACGGCTTCGCTTGGTGAACAACCGTCATCCCCCTCTAGAGCAGATCATACGTACAGTGGCCCGCGAAATCCACATACACTGGAGTGTGTAAACCGATGTAACATTCACATTTAGTCCGTGTTGACTTATTACATTCATCGCATTCCTATATTAGGTCGTCTTTGTAAACATATACTGCATGGCCTATGTGTGTTGCCTTAGATATCAATATTATATATTACAATTTACTCTGGACGCGCGCGCGCGCGCACACACACACACACACACACGCACGCATGCACGCGCGCAGGCAAGCAGGCAGGCAGGCAGGCAGGCAGGCAGGCAGGCAGGCAGGCAGGCAGGCAGGCAGGCAGGCAGGCAGGCAGGCAGGCAGGCAGGCATGCAGGCGGGCGGGCAGGCAGGCAGGCAGGCATGCAGGCATGCATGCAGGCAGGCAGGCAGGCAGGCAGGCAGGCAGGCAGGCAGGCAGGCATGCAGGTAGGCAGGCAGGCAGGCAGGCAGGCAGGCAGGCAGACATGCAGGCAGGCAGGCAGGCAGGCAGACAGGCACGCATGCATGCAGGCAGGCAGGCAGGCATGCAACCAGGCAGGGATGCGTGCATGCAGGCGTGCAGGCATGTATGCAGGCAGGCAGGCAGGCAGGCAGGCAGGCAGGCAGTCAGTCAGGCAGGCAGGCAGGCAGGCAGGCAGGCAGGCAGGCAGGCAGGCAGGCAGGCATGCATGCAGGCAGGCAGGCAGGCAGGCAGGCATGTAGGCAGACAGACAGGCAGGCATGCAGGCAGACAGGCAGACAGACATACAAACAGGCACGCATGCAAGCATGCCGGCATGCAGGCATGCATGCATGCAGGCATTCATGCATACCGACAGGCACGCATGCATGCATGCATGCAGGCGGGCGGGAGGACAGGCATGCAGGCAGGCATGCAGGCAGGCAGGCATGCAAGCAGGCAGGCAGGCAGGCAGGCAGGCAGGCAGGCAGGCAGGCAGGCATGCATGCAGACATGCAGGCAGGCATGCAGGCAGGCAGGCAGGCAGGCAGGCAGGCAGGCATGCAGGCAGGCAAACATACAGACAGACAGACAGACAGACAGACAGACAGACAGACAGACAGACAGACATACAGACAGACAGACAGACAGGCAGGCAGGCAGGCAGGCAGGCAGGCAGGCAGACAGGCATGCAGGCAGGCAGGCAGGCAGGCAGGCAGGCAGGCAGGCAGGCAGGCAGGCAGGCAGGCACGCACGCACGCACACATATGATCATACGCACGCACACACCCGCGCGTACGCACCCACGCATGCACATACGCACACACGGACAGCCACACTTGCATGTGCAATTAAAGGCAGCCCTAATTGCATTGTTATACTACTTGATTTCGATGTGCTATTAAACGTACGTTTTTGGTAGAGCTAGCCATACATATTGCACCGCAATAACAAGAGAAAATGCATATTGGAGGCTATTGTTTCGTCATATTGTAAGCTGTTTTGTTTATTTTCGGATCATCCGAATATGTGGAGACATAAGCTCGTTAACATCAGTGTACTGTCATACTCTTTCTTGTGTTAAACCACCATTGTCAGCCACCTCAGGCCTGCAGATAAATAGACTTCGAGGCAGAATTTGATCCACTCCAGATCCGGAATTGTGTAATTCACGGCATGGCCAACGTCGGGTAATCTACTTTTATTATAAGCTCATGTGTTATGTTAGCCGTTTCGCCAACTCGGATTAGTCGTATAGTGCCGATGACAGATGCCCCTTATTCTCAGGGATACAGATCCCAATACATATCTTGTTCCCATCATGGGGCGAATGTGGAACGGCGGTACATCGAGGCATATCGAGGCATCAATACACATAAACTCGTTGGTGCGCTGCGGTACCATACGCAAGTAGATGTTATCCACAATCATGCATGCCTATTGTGTGTTGATAATGCTAGAGTACCTGTTCCAGACCATGTATACACGCACGCACGCACGCAAGCACGCACGCAAACACACACACACCCGCCCACCCACCCACACACACACATACACACACACACACGCACGCACGCAAGGACGCACGCCCGCACGCACGCACGCACGCACTTACGCACGCACGCACGCACGCACATACATACATATATATATATATATATATATATATATATATATATATATATATATATATATATATATATATATATATATATATATATATATATATATATATATATATATATATATATATATATATATATATATATATATATATATATATATATATATATGTATGTATGTCGGATTTATATAGCGCCAATTCCAAACTGAATTGCTCAAAAGCGCTTTACAAAATGTAGAATGCTCTTTGGAAAAGATATGTTTTTAGTAGTGATTTAAATGAGTCAATTTTAGAGCAGTTTCTAATTTCAGGTGGAAGAGAATTCCTGAATCGCGGTCCGGCTCGAGAAAATACACGATCACCAGTAGTTAAGTTTGATTGTGGTATGGTACATAGTAATTGTGTGCTAGACCTAAGATACCTTGGTGCTGCTCTTTGCTGGATTAAGGATTTTAAGTACGGTGGGCCAGATCATTTAGGCACTTGAACACTAACAAAGCCACCTTGTACCATATACGTTGTCTTATAGGCAACCAGTACAGCTCCAGTAGGACAGGTGTGATATGATCGAATCTGTTGGTGTGTGTAATCAGTCTAGCTGCTGTATTCTGCGCTCTCTGTACACGATCTAATTGGTTATATGGTATGCCTATTAACAGAGAGTTACAGTAGTACAGGCGTGACGTCATGATAGCATGTACGAGAGTTTTGACCGCGTTTTCATCCAGGAAGCTGCACATTGTGCTAATGTTCCGAATGTTCATGAATATGGAACGGCAGACAGTGGTAACATGAGCTTCCATCGATAGGGAATTGTCAAATGTTACCCCTATGTTACGGGCAAGTGCACTGAAAGATACGTCAGCCTCCCCAATGTGCAAACTGGTGATGTCTTAGGTGCGGTGAGGTTATTGACCGAATTTCAGTTTTCTTATCATTCAACTGCAATAAGTTGCTTAACATCCATAGTTTAATGTCACGAACACAGTCTTCAACACGCTCACGAGCATTCACCTGGTCATGTGCATACACACACACATATATATATATATATATATAAATATATATATATATATATATATATATATATATATATATATATATATATATATATATATATATATATATATATATATATATATATATATATATATATATATATATATATATATATATATATATATATATATATATATATATATATATATATAATTGCAGCATTAAGCAGACAGTGTCTAAAAACAGCATTAAGCAGACCATTTTGTATATCTTTACTTTGTAATTAGCCTAACGTATGAATCCAGTTAATCAACGAAATCAATAATATAAAATATACACGAGTTGGTGTCTACTTAAAATCCGTATGCATAAAACCAGCATTAAACAGACAAATGTATATATGTATAAACCAGCATTAAGCAGACAGTGATAAAAAACACCATTAAGCAGACAGAAATGTATATAAGTAAATATAAATCATGAAATCCGCATTAGGCAGACAAATGCATATACAAACCATGAAACCAGTATTAGGTAGACAAATGTATATATGTATCCACCAGCATTAGGCAGACAGTGGTATAAACCTGTATTAAGCAGACAGAAATGTATACAAGTATATATAAAAAAAACAGGATTAAGCAGACACATGTTAACAACCAGCATTAAGCAAACAGAAATGTATATAATTATATATACATGTACACCATGAAACCAGGATTACGCAGACAAATGTATATATGTATACACCAACATTAAGCAGAGAGTGTTAAAAACCAGCATTAAGCAGACAGTGTTAACAACCAGCATTAAGCAGACAGAAATGTATATAAGTATATATAAACGACGAAACCAGGATTAAGCAGACAAATGTATATATGTATAAACCAACATTAAGCAGACAGTGTTAAAAACCAGCATTAAGCAGACAGAAATGTGTATAAGTGTATATAAACCATGAGATCAGGATTACGCAGACACATTTATATGTGTATAAACGATCATTATGCTACGGTGTTCCATAATTGCCATTGCTACTGCGTCGTTTCCCCCACTCCCCACCCCCAGGACGCGCGATGCGAACACCACGTCGCCGTAGATAGGCCAGAACTTGATGCACTTTTAGGTGTGAGTTCCCGGAACAGAGGAATACTTAGTGTCGGAATTACGTTGTGAATGGATATTCTGGATACAGTGAAAACACGCCGGATTCAAATAAGGGGCAAAAGTAATTATATTCCCAACTCTTATTTATCGACCGATTCCCTTAAAATGTTCAAAGTTACCTAGTCTCAATAGCAAATCGCCGGACTATCATAGAAAACCTATAGTGTTCCATCGAGATTTCGAGGGAAAACCATCGGAAATACATCTCAAAATTGCGCAAGAAACACGTTAATATAACATTCTATCATAGCTTCATATATTTATATTTGACACCGCTATGAAGTATTGCCCGCTGCGGTTATCCACATGCTATAGACCACGCCTACAATTGGTATATGGTCCCTGTTCCGACATGCAATTGGTAAATGGGCCTGCGCTTTGGCCAACAGACTCGCCAATATACACTTGGTACATTGATCAGGTCCGTTAGCAACCTATCCGATTGGTTATTTGGGCGGTACACATGCACGCGTGTTTAAAAAGCTAATTTGAATTTAGTGATATTTTCATGATTGATTTATGTACTGGTCGAATTGCTTTATTCATCAATATTAAGATTGGTTAAAATTAAACGCATTTGCCATTTGACTCCCACCCCCCCCCCCCTCCCCCAATAAGATTATGAACGGGATATCGATGCTTCTAAATCTACTGTGTACAAAGGAAATGGTTGATTTAATTTCGCAAAAAATACAAATATTCTTATTTGCTAAATGATTTGTGTTCATCATCCAGTACATAGCTTGAAATAAGTGTCCAAATATTGAGATTTAGTACAGTTTGCAAAATATACTATCTGATAACGACTAATCTCACAATAGCATTCAATCCACGTCAGCGACCGATTTGTATGATTTTGTCAGAATTTTTGCTAGTGTCTAATTGATTACTTAGCCGACTGAATGGCTGATTGATTCATTATCTGATCGATCGCTTGATTGATTATCTGATTATCTGATCGATTGTGTGATTGATTGACTGACGGATTCATTCATTCATTCATGCATTAATTCATTCATTCATTCATTCATTCATTCTATGATTGATTGAATCGATTCGATTCGAATCGATCGATCGATCGATCGATCGATCGATCAATCTACCTATTCACCTCGTACGACCTATCATATCCGTGTAAGTAGACAGCCATGTATAGTCCTGCATATTTACATGAGTATGTATGTGTGTATTTGCATTCTTACATGAATGTACGTCTGCATGTGAACATATCTTTGCACCTGCACATGCGTACTAGGTTCGGCCGGCCGTGCGTGCGTTAGTACATCCGTGCGTGTGTGTATATGTGTGTTTACATGCCAGTTTGCGTGCATTAAATTGTGTATATACGTGTCGTATCTGTGTGCATGCGTAAGCCTGTATGTGAGCATGTGTGTGCGCGTGTGTGTAAGCATGTGTGCGCGTGTGCGTGTATGTGTGCGTGCATGTGTGCGTGCCCGTATGTATGTGCACGCGCGCGTGTGTGGGGGGGGGGGCAATCCATTGTTTTTAAATTAGACAATTCTTCGCTTCTGGGTTTTCACATCTTCGGTTGTTTTAACAGGCGAGTTAGCAGGTTATTTCTGTCTGTACGCACGTGGTAATCCAGTTCTGACATTACCGTCATAACAGCTGATCCAGACGTGGTATATTGTTCTATAGGCCTATGCGAAGACACGTGGTTAACTAACTAGTATTACCCGTTGGGTGTGACGCGTCCGGCGTACACAGCTTCTCCGACAGCAACGATCTATCAAACCCACATTTTCAGTACTGATTTTGTCCGGGTGAGAGTATGTCCGGGATTCGATGCGCAACTTGATGGACGGGTATAATGATGGATAGATGGATGGATGGATGGTGAGTGTGAAGAATGATGGATGGATGGGTAGATGAACCCACCCACCCATCCCACTACCACTCATCCATCCATTCTCACTCAAAAATACCCCATCCATCCACCCCTCCATCATTCCACCCACCCTCTCTAAACTACTCTACCACTCTATCCCTCCATCCATCTAAACTTACTTCCATCCATCCATCCATCCATCTATCCACCCATCCATCCACCAACCATATGCGTTCCCACTGTAAATGGTAGTAATGTACATCACTGTGCGCCAGCGTGGGTCTGAGTGGTCTCTTTTTATGTAACATTTACTACATAATGGTAGAGACTCATACTCCAAGAAGCATACTATTATGTAGTATTAGTATATATATATATATATATATATATATATATATATATATATATATATATATATATATATATATATATATATATATATATATATATATATATATATATTACATAATAGTAGTGGTCCCAAACACGAGACACATACGTCAGAACAAATTCTACCCAATGCTTTTCTTCTGCTTCCACATCCGCCATTTTTCCTGAGTTGAGTTATTAAGTCATACGCACGAGTTACGAATATACAATAGTTTTCTTTTCATGAAATAAGTGTGTGTGTGCGTTTTTCTTTAGATTACAATACAAAAAGTATAGTTTATTATAATTATTATGTTACAGTAATTTCAGATAAACTTAATGAAATGAAGGTCTGTAATCCGTTTATTTTTTAGGAAAACACTTTTGGAGCCGGAGACATGCCTCCAATAAAGTACACCTCATTATCCCCGGCTGTAGACAGTGAGCAGAAATCAAATATCCTTTCAAGAGGCATAGTGTCTGTTTGACTGTGATTCCACGACGTGCTTGCCAGTCGTTTTCGCGACTGCGAATAGTATAAGTATGTTTGTCGGTCGGTCTGTCGGAATGTAGGACACATCTGACAACGCTGCCTAAGTTGCGATTAGGCGCCTTCGCACTTGTTTTAATGCCATCTTTAGGTCAGAAAATGGATGGGAATTTTAATTTTTCCAGTTGGGCATTTTACGGCGTCATTCGTGGTCATTTGTCTAAACTACAGGCATAAAGCATATCAATTTAAACCTTATGACGTCTACGTTACAAATAACACATGTTTGGTGTATGTCCAGAAAACGTGTATAGATTCAATATACAGACAATTTCCATGCGAACCCCTCATAGTATAGTCTAGCTTTCATATATGATATACACGTATGCCTATTCTTCGACATAGTTCTGGGAGATGGCCTTGAATGACCCAATACAATGTCTAAATGAAAAAAAAAGTAAACTGGCCACCTCAGACCCGTTTATTGTGACTCTAAAGGTGACATTTAAAAAGAAAATAATTTGGCAAACAAATCTCATAGGAGACTATTTTATGGCCAACCAGACTGTATTCGTTTATGGTGTAGCTTAACCATTTACATCCATTTAAAGGGAGACTTTATAACATATTGTGACCATGTTGTTTACGAAGATTCCATTACTTGTGACACCTCTTTCGTATATTCTGAAGGCTTTATCGTATAATTTATTTACAGGTAATCCTGTCTATAAAGGCTACCCTGGGTACTAGGAACAGTTGGCCTTTATAGACGTGTGGACTATACATAGAGGGTAAACTGTATTGCTACAATTTATATAGTTTGCTTGTATATCTACAAAATAGGTTCATGAATCTTTACCATATTGTCCTTTATAATGTCCCGGGGATAGCACTTTCGGGCTGGGTACACACAGTTAGCAACATGTGCTCTTCTTTATACAAAAGCCGGAATTACATTGAGGTATGTATACACCTGTGCAAAAGTTAAGCACCAGCAAAAACAATAGAACGTAGAAACATGATGGTACAACTAGGCTGCCATACTTTTTGTCCCCGCGTTAGCTGACATAATTCCAAGTACGAAATGCACATGCATGCATGACTTCACGCCGCTTGATGTCCGTGCGTGGCGGGAAACAGCACACGTGTTCAGTTATGTAAAAGTCCAGTTTGAGGTGTAGAATATTACATACAGATTTAGGCGACAAGATTAGGAATTTTGTGTTCATGACCGTGGTTTATTTGTACAGAGATAATTAGCTCTTGATTGTGAACCGCTATGGCAAGACAAAGGTTAAGTGATCGTGTGAAATGGCAAATCATAGGCATGCATACCACTGGTATGTCATGCAGAGAGATTGGCAGACAGCTGAACATTAACCATACTGTAATCAGTCGTTTGATTGCAAAACATGGGCAAACTAACGAGGTGAAGGACAGGCCTAGATCTGGAAGACCGAAGAAGACTACTGCCCGTGATGATCGAGCCCTAGTACGCCTTATTAGGAGATCTCCATTCACCAACAGCAGAGTGCTCAGCCAGCAATGGGAAACGCGCAATAGAGTGTCAATGTCTACCGTCAAAAGGAGACTGTATGCTGCTGACATGAAAGCTAGGAGACCTGTCAGACGTCCTCTCCTCACTGCACACCACAAAGAGGAGCGTCTGAGGTGGTGCAACGAAAGAAGACACTGGAACATGAGATCCTGGAGACGGGTACACTGGTCCGATGAAAGTCGGTTCCTGCTTCATGCCACAGATGGTCGAACTCGTGTATGGAGGTCCAGACGCACGGCGTACGACCAACGTAACATCATGGAAGAAGTTCCATTTGGTGGAGGTTCCGTTATGATATGGGGGTGCATCTCATTTGATTGTAAGCTGGATCTGTTGACTGTACCTGGAACACTAAATGGACAAATATATCAAGATTCCATACTGGATAGAGTTGTGGTCCCTCATTTTGTAAATCATGCACCTGGAACCCACCCTATATTCATGGATGACAACGCCCGACCACATCGTGCTAGAGCTGTGCATGAATACCTCCGCCAGAATGCCATCGAAACCCTACCATGGCCAGCAAGGAGCCCTGACATGAACCCTATTGAGCATATCTGGGACATTCTGGGAAACATGGTGAGAAGGAGGGATCCTCCTGTGCAGAACCTACAGGAATTAACAGACGCACTCCATCTTGAATGGCAACGAATACCACAATGGCGTATCAGTCGGTTGGTGACCAGCATGAGACGTCGTGTCCAGGCCGTCATCCAGGCACAAGGTGGATATACCCGGTATTAATAATGACAGTCTCAAACTCGTGCACAGATGTTAAACTTCGTTTTCAGACACCATTAATGACAATCTAGCCACGTGTGTCAACTGTAGGGCAATAGTTGTCAGTTGTGTCAACGTAACCATATTCAGGCCTCGTTTTCAAGTTCAAACAAAAACATACAGTGTTTCCCCACCATCATAATCAGCATTCCTCTAGTTGCATTATTACCTCTTGCACTAAGATGGATGGGTACATAAATGTTTATGCTATTGCTTTCTTCATAGCACATGAATATACCCTCGCATGTGCGTAAAAATAGGGTGGTGCTTAACTTTTGCACAGGTGTATATTTCAGACGTCTGTGTTGTCAACAATAACAGTTTGCGATTGAAAAACAAATCGCTTAAATGCCTACTATTGCAGTGATAAACTCTGTTCATGGTTATGTATCCAGTTAAGACACGTTACAAGGATAACGAGGTCAACGGTTAATGTTGTTATTAGTAGTAATATACATTTCTATGTGTCTGAGAATGTTCCCGGCCGAATTCGGCAAAAAATGGGAAACGGGTGACTAAGGCTGGTGGAACAGGGGGGGGGGGGCATGTCCTCATTCAAATAATGGGGGGGGTATCATATGAGAAATCAGTGAGTGTGCATAACATGTGCTTTTGGTAGGCATTAGCTAGACCTAAGGTAGTCCTTAAATATGCCTTGGTAGGCACTATGTATGCCTTGGTATGCCGTAGGTAGGTCATAACTCGCCCTTAGCCATGTCTTGGTAGACCTAAGGTATGCCTCGGTAGACCGCAACCTATGGTGAGCTGCACCTAGACCTTGGTAGAACATATGCAGGCAGGTGTTAGGGTTTAGCAGCCCGTTGATAAGCATTGGATAGGCCGTAGTTAGGGCTATGCTAGACCTTGGTAGGCCTTAGTTAGGACTGTCATACGCCATGGATATGTCTCGGTAGGCCTTAGCTTAGCCTTATGTTGGCTAAAGTAGGCCTTGCTATGCCTTAAGCAGGCCTATGGTATGCCTAAGGTAGACCTATACCATACCTCGGTAGGCCTTAGCTAGACAGTAGTAGACCTGAGCGATGCCCTGGCAGGCGTTAGCTAGGACTGAGGTAGGCCTTAGCTAGACAGCAGTAGGCATTAACTATGCCTTGGTAGGTCTTAGCTAGGCCTAAGGTAGGCCTTGGCTAGGTATTGGTAGGCCTTATGTTTGCATTCGCTAGGCTTCGAGTATACCTTAGGTAGGCCCTATCTAGGCCCAAGCTAGGCGTTGGTAGGCGGTAGAGAGGCCTTAGCTACGCTTAAGGGAGGCGCTAGCTAGGAAACTGTAGGCCTTAGCTTGGCATTACTTAGGCTTTGGTAGAACGTAAGCATGCCTAGGGTAAGCCTTAGCCATGCCTTGTAGGCTTTAGATAGGATTTGGTAGGCCTTAGGTAAGCATTATCTAGACCGTATATATGCCTAGCTAGGCCGTTGTGGGTTTAAGTATGCCTTAGCTAGGCCTAAGGTCCGCTTTGGTAGGCTTTAGCTAGGCTTTAGCGAGTCTATGGTATGCCTTAGTTGGACATTGGTAGGTCTTAGCTATGCCTTAGCCAGTCTAAGGTATGCCCTAGATAGCCCTTGGTAGGTTTTAGGTACGCCTGAGCTAGGCCTTGGTAGGCCTTAGGTAGGCCTAAGGCAGACCTTAGCTAGACATTGGGAGGCCTTAGCTAGGCCTAAGGTGGACCATATCCTGACCTTGCCAGACCATATACAGACCTATGGTAGGCCGATGGTAAGCATTAACTAGCCATTCGCTATGCATTAGTAGGCCCTATCTATGACTTGGGTAGGCCATAACTATACCTTAGCCATGCCTTTATAGGCGTTAGCTATACCTTGCTCGGCCTTAGTATGGTTTAGTTAGGTTTAAGGTAGACCTTAGCTAGGCATTGTTAGGCCGTATGTATACATTAGTATGGCAGTAGTATGCCTTAGGTAGGTCTTAGCCAGGCATAAAGTAGGCCCAAGCTAGGAATTGGTATGCCTTACGTAGTCTTTACTTACACCTTGGCAGAACTTAAGTATGCATATAGTAGGCCTTAGCCATACATTGGTAGGCTTTCGCTAGGCTTTTGTAGGCCGTAGTTAGGCCTAAGGTAAGCAGTAGCTAGGCCTTAGACCGTATGCCTTAGCGCTTCCTTGCTAGGCCTTAATTATGTCTTAGCTAGGCCTAATGTAGGCTTTGGTAGGCCTTAGCTAGGTAGTAGCTAGGCCTATGGTATACCTTAGCCAGCCATTGGTAGGACATAGCCTGGACTTGCCAGGCCTTATGCAGACCTATGGCAGGCCAACGGTAAAACCTATCTAGGCCTAAGGCAGCCCTTAGCTATCCGCTGGTAGGCCTTATCTGTGCCTTGGCAGGCATTATGTAGACCATACCTGGACCATAGCCACGCCCTAGTAGGCCTTGGTAGCCTATGATGCGCCACCGCCAGCCCTTGGTAATCCTTATGTGGGCAGGTGTTAGGCGCTGGTCGCCCTTAGCTATGCCTTGTTAGGCCGTATCTATGCCTTGGAAGGCATTAGGTCGGCCATAACTAGACCATAGCCATGTCTTGGAAGGCCTTGCTAGACTTTACCCATACCTATGGTGAGCCGTAGCTAGGTCTTGGCAGGCCGTATGTAGGCAGGTGCTAGGCCTTAGCTTGGCCTAAGTTTGGCCGTATCTAGGCCTTAGGTATGCCTTGGCTATGCCTTAATTATTTATAAAGCTAGGCCTAAGGTACGCTTTGGTAGGCCATTGTTAGGCCTAAGGTATAACTTAGCTAGACATTGGTAGGCTTTAGGTAGGTCTGAGGTAGGGCATAGCCTGCCTTGCTAGGCCTTATGTAGAACTATGGTAGGCCTATGGTAGACATTATCTAGGCCTAAGGTAGCTCTTAGCTATCCATTGGCAGGCCTTATCTATGCCTTGGAAGGCATTAGGTCGGCCATAACTAGACCTTAGCCATGCCTTGGAAGGCCTTGCTAGACTTTACCCATACCTATGGTGAGCCGCAGCTAGGTCTTGGTAGGCCGTATGTAGGCAGGTACTAGTCCTTGGTAGCCCGTTGTTAGGCCTATGTTAGGCATTGTGTCGACCGTATATATGCCTATACTTGGCATTGGTATGACTTATTCTGGATTATTGTACACCTTGGCTATGCCTTCGTAGGCCTTAGCTAAGCCGTGTGTTGGCTTATGGTATGCTTTAGCTAGGCATAAAGTAGATATTATCTCGACCTTGGTAGGCCTTAGGCAGGCCAATTCTAGGCATAATGCTGTAGCTATGCCCGGATAGGCCTTATCTAGGCCTTGGTATATATTAGGTAGGCCCTAGCTAGGCCTAAGGTAGGGGTTATGTAGGCCTTAGCTATGCCTACGGTAGGCCCTAGCTAGGAATTGGTAGGCCTCAGGTAGGCATCAGGTATGCCTAACGTAGGCTTTGGTAGGCCTTAGCTAGGCATACGGTATGCCTTAGCTATACATTGGTAGGGTTTAACTAGGCCTTTGTAGACATTAGCGAGGCTAAGGTATGGCTTAGATAGTCCTTGAGAGGTTTAGGCATACTTAGCTAGGCCTACGGTAGGCCTTAGCTAGGCCATGGTGGGCCCTAGCTAGGCCTTGTAGGCCTTAATTATGCCTTAGCTAGGACTAAGGTAGGCTTTGGTAGGCCTTAGCTAGACATACGCCTTGCTAGGCGTTATGTAGGACGTAGGTATGCCTAAAGTAGGCCATAACTAGGAATTGCTAGGCAGTAGGTAGGCATTAGTTAGGCCTTGGCATGACTTAGGTAGACCTATGGTAGTCCTTAGCCATGTATTGGTAGTCATTAGCTAGGCCTTGGTAGACCTTAGCTTGGCCTAGGTTAGGCCTTATCTAGACCTTAGGTGTGCCTTAATTATGTCTTAGATAGGCCTAAGGTACACGTTGGTAGGCCATAGCTAGGCCTAAGGTATGCATTAGCTAGACATTGATAGGTCTTAGCTAGCTTTGAGGTATGCCATATCCTGGCCTTGCATGGCCTTATGCAGACCAATGGTAGGCATTACCTAGGCCTAATGTAGCCCTTAGCTATGCATTGGCTGGCCGTATTTATGACTTGGTAGACCTTGGGTAGGCCATAGCTAGACATTAGCCATGCCTTGGTAGGCCTAACATATGCCTTCGGATAACTTAGCCATACCTATGGTGAGCCGCAGCTAGGTCTTGATAGGCCTTACATAGGGGGGTGCTAAGTCTTGGTAGGCCGTTAGTAGGCCTATGTTAGGCCTTGGGTCGGCCGTAGTTAGGCCTATGCTTGGCCTTTGTTAACCCTTAGTCTGGAGTATTGTACGCCGTGGCTATGCCTTGTAGGCCACAGCTAAGCCTTGTGTTGCCCTATGGTATGCCTTCGCTAGGAATGAGGTCGGCCTTAGATAGGTCTTAGGTAGGTCTTGGGTAGACCTCAGGTACGCCTTAGCTATACACTGTTAGACCTTGGCTATGCCCTGGTAGGCCTTAGCTAGGCCTAAAGTATGACTTAGCTATGCCTTGGTATGTGTTAAGGGGGCCTAAGCTAGGACTTAGCTATGCCTTGCATGCCATATATATATATTAGCCTTGACCAAACAGTAGTAGGCATTAGCTATGTCTTGGTATGCCTTGGCTAGAACGAAGGTAGGCATTAGCTGGGCATTGCTAGCCTTAGGTATGCATTAGCTAGGCATTCGTAGGCTTGGGTATGCCTTAGCTAGGCCTAAGGTAGGCATTGGTAGGCGTTATGTAGGCCTTAGCTACGCTTAAGATATCCCCTTTCTAGGAATTGGTAGATCTTATTTAGGCATTAATTGGACCTTGGTAGGAATTAAGTAGGAATAGGGTAGGCCTTAGCCATGCATTGGGAGGCCTTGGCTAGGCATTGGTAGGCCGTAGCTAGGCCTAAGGCAAGCATTAGCTAAGCCTTATGTGTGCATTAGCCCTGACTTGGTAGGCCTTAATTATGTCTTAGCTGGGCCAAATGTAGGCCTTAGTAGACCTAAGGTAGAACTTAGCTAGACATTGGTAGGCCTTAGTTAGGCCCAAGATTGACGATAAACTGGCCTTGCTAGGCCTTATGCAGACCTATGGTAGACCTATGGTAGGAATTATCTAGGCCTAAGTTAGGCTTGCACGATTATCCGATATTATCGAAAATCGCGATTTTTCTTTCCAGCCACGATTTTTTACGATGTGATTTAAAAGAAATCGAAATATCGCCAAAATCTTACTGTCATGTATTCTGTCTATTTGTAGCATAGGTGTCTATTACGGCAAGCTGTTAAATTTATTTCCAAACCAACATCTCTGAGAAAGGGGTGGGATTATACTAGGAATAGGTAACAAAAGTTGAAGTTCATTCTCTAAAATTACTTTAAAAGACGACATTAATACGAAAATTCAACGCAATTTACCGGTACAATTTCTACTGCCATACTATACGTGGGAAGCTATACATGTTTCCTGTTTTGTAATAAGCATGGTTTATAAAATCAAAATTAGTCCAACATTTGACAGTAAATGCCGTCGCGGGAATAACTAAATCACGTGATATTGCTTGCTCTCCTGTTTTTGGAGGCGAGAGGTGGTGCGTTCACAAATGTGATAGCTAAATGAGATGATATACACGCGTTAGCGAGCAAGGTGAACTATCCGAGATGTTTCTGAATGCTAACTATTATTATTAACCAGGTACTCGGTAAATTCGGAGCAGATCTAACCATTAGATGTCTATGGATCTAAAGTACATTCCTAATATCACGTGATTTGTATATTTTTACAAAGACGAGATGAAATGGCAAATTTTAGGATTCATTTTCATGTAATAAACGATGATTTTAACAGAGTACACACTATTTAGGTTGTCCAATATAATAATTTCACTCCCGCAATGATAGATTACATTAAGCCAATGGGTAAGGCGGCAAGAAATTATTAATTGTGTACTATTTTCGTGTTATTAACGATTGGTCTTAGTTTAAGCATCTTGGCGACTGGATTTCAAGTTTTTTTGAAATTTACCAATTATAAGTCATCCGGCTAAATCTGATATGAAAACACGGAGCAAAACCGATACGGCTACATAACCCACACCATGCCGTCCAACTCAACCCAAGACCAATTCACCCTGTGAATTCATATACCTTTAAAATAGCCTGTATGATATATCGAAATATCGCGATTTTTTCACCACGATATATCGCGATACCGCCTAGGACACTATCGTGCAAGCCTAGCCTAAGTTAGCCCTTAGCTATGCCTTGGTAGGCCTTATCTATGCCGTGGCACACATTAGGTGCTAAGCCTTAGTAGGACGTTGGTAGGCCTATGTTAGGCCTTGGGTCGGCCGTGGTTAGGCCAATGCTTGGCCTCGGTAGGCCTTACTCTGGATTATGGTACGTCTTGGCTATGCCTTGGTAGGCCTTAGCTAAGCCTTGTGTTGGCCTATGGTGTGCCTTAGCTAGGCCTGATGTCGGCCTTTGATAGGCCTTAGACAGGCCTAGGGTAGGCATTAGCTATACATTGTTAGACCTTAGCAATGCCCCGATAGGCCTTAGACAGGCCTAAGTTATGTTATGCATTGATATGCTTTAAGTGGGCCTTAGCTAGGCCTTACTTATCTCTTAGCTAGGCCTAATATAGGCTGTTGTAGGCCTAAGGTAGAACTTAGCTAGGCATTGGTAGCCTTTAGCTAGGCCTCAGGTAGGTCATAGCCTGGCTTTGCTAGGCCTTATCCAGACCTATGTTAGGCATGTGGTAGGCATTATCCAGGCCTATGGTAGCCCTTAGCTATGCTTTGGTAGGCCTTATCTATGCCTTGGCAAGCATTATTTCGGCCATATCTAGGCCTTAGCCCTGCCTTGGTCGGCCATGCTAGACTTTAGCCATACGCATGGTGAGCCGCACCTAGGCTTTCGTAGGCCATATGTAGGCAGGCGCTAGGCATTGGTACCCCGTTGTTAGCCCTATTTTAGGCATTGTGTCGACCATATTTATGCATATGCTTGGTATTGGTAGGCCGTAGTCTGGATTATGGTACACCTCGGTAGACCTTAGCTAAGCCTCGTGTTGGCCTATGGTATGCCTTAGCTAGGCCTGATGTCGGCCTTTGGTAGACCTTAGCTATACCTTTGCTAGACCTTAGCTATCCCCTGGTAGACATTAGCTATGCCTTATATGTTTTAGTTGGGCCTTAGCTAGGTCTGAGGTAGGCCTTAGCTAGGACATTGTAGGCCTTAGCTATGCGTTCGCAGGCCTTAGCTAGGCCTACGTTCGGCCTTGTCTACACAGTAGCTAGGCCTAAGGTAGACTTTGGTAGGCCATAGCTAGGCCTAAGGTATGTCTTAGCTAGACATTGCTAAGGCTTAGCTGTGTCTTACTATGCCTTAGCCAGTCCAAGGTATGCCTTAGATAGGCCTTGGTAGGTTTTAGACCGACCAAGCATATGCCCAACTATGGCCAATCCAAGGCCTAGCAAAGGCCTACCAACGGGCTACCAAGGCCTAGCAACTGCCTACATAAGGCCTATCAAGGCCTAGCTGTGGCACACCATAGGTATGGCTAAGGTCCACCAAGGTATACCTTAGGCCTGCCAAGCATGTCTAAGGTCTAGTTATAGCCTACAAAAGGCCTGCCATGTCATAGATAACGCCTACCAATGCATAGCTGACAATCGGGCTTGCTAACGCAGCAGTTATGCCAACCTGCATAGAGGGTTCAGTGCCAGAAGTTCTTGCATGCATGTGGCACACCATAACTGTGACGGCAATTGCAAGTTGGTGCGACCACACAAGTTGCATCGCTAATCATGGCGAACTGCTGGGAATGTTACTCTTTGAACATAGCTTACTTGCTTACTTGGTTGTCCAGCCATCTTGGCCTAAGGGTACAGCTCTTAGTCTATTTTTTTAATTTTCCAGGGTGGGTACAGCAACATCTTCTGGTTGCTTGTTCAAATTCCCCACTACTCTGGATGGAGAGAAGTGTTTGCACAGTTCTGTGTTAATCTGAATTTGTACATCTTAAAGGAGCGTCGCAGAGCTCTCTGAAGTTGTTCGAATAGAGATGACGTATCCGTAGTACAATGCCTGTTGAGGTATTTGTAGGTTTTTGTGAGGTCGATCCATTTTTTCCATGTGCTAGTGTAGTGGATGATGTGTACTTTATATAGTTTAAAATATAGATGCTCGCTTTCTCTAAAAGCGTAATATCTTTACAGGTACATAGTCAGGCAAATTGCTGCTGACATTTCTGCACGCTGCGGCATGGGGAACATAGCTTTCCACTCCTTCTGGAAGCTATGGATTCGTAGATCAAAGATGCCCTTGATAAAGGGGCTACGTTTATACAATGCAACCTGCGTATCCTTAATAGTGTATAACTGCAACAGCTGGCCAGCTCCAAAGCCAGCTCTAGACAAACTCGATGCCTGCCACTGCAACCATCTACACACCATCACTGGACACTGATGGTCAGACAGCATAATGTCCAACGATGCACTATACAAGATGTGTAATACGTTCCCGCTGTCTGTAAAAGTCGCTCAGCAAAGATGGCCCATGTTTGGCCATGTGCTAAGGATGCCAGAAGAGATGAAGAGGACGGCATTGCATACATCTGCTAAGCGCGCTACGAGGTGACCTCAAGAAAGCAGAACTTGGTACACTCAAGTCAAGAATGGACCTGAGGAAGCTAAGGTTTGCGGCTGAGGACAAGACACAGTGGGCAAACGCGAAGAAGGACTGATTGCAGCTGTAATATGCCTCTACTACCACAGCCGCAGAATACAGTAATCATACACACAGTCAGGCGAATACACTATCTCAGATTGGTCTCTAAGCTATATAACGCGGTTCACTATTTAAATACAAGACCATCTGAGTATTTAACAACCAATGAAACGATGTATTATCACCGTTCCTGCGATCGTCAAATACTGCATTTAAGCTTTGTCAATCGATGATTTAGCCATTCTGTGTCTATATCGGTAACTCCAGCCCCGATGGGCTAACCCCTACTCCAGCAGCGTAAGTAGTGACGAATAAAGTCTGTATTTCAATGTATATTTTAAATATGTACGAATATTAAGCTGTTGAATGTGGGTGCTTCTGTTTCATGACGTATGACTTTGTAGATGTCAGCTAGATATGGCGCTCTTGTGTCCATTAACAGTGGACATGTTACTAGGAAATGAGTTCTGTCTTCTTTTGACAGCTTGCGTAACTGGCATATATCTGATACTGTATGCTGGTTGTAGCAGCTACGATTAGTTTGAAGGATGTATGTATCAATAGTCTCGCCTTGATTGTTGCTCTGGCTGTATTCTCCGCGGAGTTCCAACAGTGGTGTACTTGGTTTACTGTACACACTTTGACATTAAGGTACTTGAGAGCAGGTTTGGCAATAGCATCCTTTTGCCAGGCTGCGTGTATATTGGCATTGATATGCGAGTAAATAGTTGCCTTCCATTGATCTTTACCAGGCATACAGTGGATCAGCTGGTACATGCTAGGAAGGTAGTATTTGGTTAGCAAGTGTTGACATTGTATGAACCAGCTATTACTTGTGGTGCTCTTTGCAGCTAATTGTCTCGCAGCTGTCTGATATTCTAGAGACTCTTTATGTCGGAGTATAAATTAACCACGCTTATGTAAATAACACGCTATATAATTGCAAGTTTATAGTAATCTGTCATTACAGGCCAGCATAGCCTTCTCACAGGAAATAGAATGTGATTGATTGATTGATTGATTGATTGATTGATTGATGACCATTTTGCTCGTCTTACCGAAAAACGGAAACGGAAGAGGGAAATCCAATGCGCATCACGTGACGTTAATATCGGCCAGTGTATTTCCACGTTTACTTTCGCTTTCGGTTTAGCTTTTGCTAACGAGTGATAGCCTGCTGCACAATTATGTAATCGACTGCATTTAACAGTCCCAACTAGAAAATCTTCAAAAACATTTCAATTATTTTCTATTCCTAGAAATAACAATTGATTCGTGAATTGGTCCACATACTTATCGCACAGGTAATCTGATGTCATGGAAACTGATAACTCTTGACATATTGAAATGCTGCACACGCGATTCCTACTTTAAACCACAGCCATTTGAAGTGTACCATCTTTTATCATAGTATTAGCATATTTCATATTACTACTATATACATAATATAGTAGTAATATGAAATATGCTAATAATATGAAATAGGAGGGTACACTTCAAATGCGTGTATCTAAACAAACGTTTAGCGATTTCTTTTGTTCCTGAAAATAATGAAGAGACAACTAAAAAGAGGCTGTCAGAATAGATTTAACTTTGTTAGCGGTGTGGCATTGAGGGCAGCAGCTGTCGTGATATGTGTATTGATAAGAACTGTGTAAATCAAGAGGCAATCCTCCAGCAGCGAAGCGTCTGAAGACACGTATCCAGGGACTAATTGATCTATGCGTAAGTATGCCAGACACATGTAGATGTTTCAGATTGATAGCTCAAACAAATAAAAACTAGATTGAGCGGTTCACAGTTTTGAACTTTAATTCACACCCCACCACCACCACACCACGCCCGGGTGGAGGAGGGTGGGGTGGGGAGCCAAATGTAAATGTCCTTTTGCACTCCACAATCATATGGGTAACTCATATATCAAATTTGGTTGAATTTCATACAACAGTGGCAGAGGAGTTGCATTACAACCATTTTCATAATCTTTGACCCCCATTACCACCACTTGTGGATGGGCCAAATCTAAATGTGCTCACTCACTCCAGATTGATATGGGTAACTCACATACTAAATCTGGTTGAATTCCGTTCAATGGTTTCGGAAGAGTTGCATTACAATCAATGTTGCGGTTAGAATCGGTTCAGCGGTGCTAAAGGAAACATGGTAAATTTCCCATTGCTTTACTCTGGGAGTTGTTGGAGGTGGAAATATCCAAGATGGCCACAGAACATTGCATCCAAGTTTCGAAAGTGGAAATATTGAAATCGCCATACTCCCAAAAAAATAAACAAGACATCAGTGTTACACTGTGGCTGGTGGGATATTGGTGACAATCTTAGGTAATCATGTCTCCAAGTTTAGTCTCAATAGGGTGAACCCTACCAAACAATTATCCGTAATAAACAGTTTTATACCAAGGTCACAGTGACCTGTAACTTTGAACTCACGACCTTCAATATTCGTGTCCTCCATCCTCATCATATACAGAAGCATGTGGCCAAGTTTAATTGCTGAAACATTGGCGAGATATAAAGTTAACCGAGATTGTACGCCGACAAACAGACAAACTAATAGAGCCCATTGATATATTGTCGACAATTATAATGTTCGCCAATAATAAAACCAATTGTGGCTTCAAAATCCATCATATATGCCCATATGGCCGCCAACATGCAGAATTCTGATGGGTTTTTTTTATCATACTAACCTTCCTTGGACAAACTTGAATGACCATTAGTTCTAAGTATGCTTCCAAAATGTCATCCTGATCCATTCCAGTATTCGGGAGAAATTATTTCCAGGAAAATTAGGTCATTCATGATGGCTGCTGAAAGATGCCCAAGTGGTTTTAGAGATTTTAATGACGTTTCCAAGAATCGACCAAACTCCAAGATGGGTCCCGGCTAAATTGGTCAATCTGCTTACTTTGAACACACTTGGATCCCGATGACCCCAGGATGCTTTCTACCAATTTCGGTCTGGTGGTTCTCGAGAACGTTTATATCTCTCATTGATTTAGTATAGATTTTCGGTGTGGGGGGGGGGGGTGTGTGTGTGCAAGATGGCTGGCAAACAGTTAAATTCCAATATCATGAATATGGCGACCAATAATCTGAAATCTGCTTGGTTAATGGTGGCCATGCTTTAATGCACTGATTTAGCTTTGAACAAACTAAGGGCCCTTAATCCCTAGTCATACTTCCCACATTTTAGCCCGATCCTCTCAGCGATTCGGGAGGTTATTTTCACGAAAATTAGGTCATCCAAGATGGCCGCGAAGCAGTTGGTTCATCAAGCTCTCTCTAACACACTTTGTTTAGCTTGTGCCCTACATGTTCTTTTTTTAATTTCGAATCAATCACCCAAGCGGCTTCGGGGAGGCGATTTTTATCCCTTTAATTAGCAAATTTGGTCAAGAAACGACGAATATTTGCTTATTGAATATCCATTTGCAGGCCAAGATAAGACTATTTTTGGAAATTTACCACTGGAATGACTGCCCTGGTTATCGATCCAGTCATTCCAGTGATAAATTTTCAAAAACAGACTTTTCTTGGCCTGTGAATGGACATTCCTCAAGACCATTGCATAGGCCGGCTTTGGCTTGAAAGGGTTAAAGACGGTGCTATAAATCGGCCAAATATATATATGTCGATGGGCTTCGTTTGAACAACCTTGTATCCCTATGGTCCAAGGATGGGTCCTATCAAATTTGGTTAAAATCGGCCAATTGTTTCTTGGGAAGACATTTACAATTTTTAATTTATATTCAAGATAGCCACTGGTCGTAAGTGACAATATTAGATTTCGGGTGATCGCAGATTTTGATATGTTTCTTCCTCAGCCTTAGTCAAGATATCCTATGAACTGTAAATGGTCTAAAAACACTAGCGAAGGTATCTTTTCCAGATAATAATGGCCGATGGTCATATTGGATTTTGGATCAGCGCCGATTTCAATCGGTTCCGTCTACAGATCCAGCCCAGTCATCGTTTGAAGTTTCAAAGCGATCCAACAAACAGTAGCACAGTCATCGTACGGAAACCAATTTTCAAGATGATCAGCCCCAAATCCCACCCCCACCCCCGACGTCGATTTCGATAACTTTTTCATCAGACCTAATCCAGTCATCAGCACCCACCCACACACCATCTCTCTGAGACACATCGCAAAATGTGATTCCCCTCTAGATGCTGTATTCTGGCTACATCACTGTGCCCGTCTATGAAGTCGCCAAACCCTCTAACATGTCTGAGAGCCATTTCTAAATAGTATGGACATAGGCCCCGTAAAATACCTGCCGCCCTCTTCAGTAACATCAACAGCGCTGATATGACAATTAAGACTGATGATAATAACCCTGATGATAGATACTGGATAAGCATAGTGATACATATTATTCATCTAATGACAGCTTTAAAGACAATTTAGAAGAGGACAGCGAAGTGGTCAGTGAGCCAAACTATATGGGTAGAAACTGTCCAGACCGACACTTTCTTGTTTAATCATGTCTATTGCAATCATTTTCCATTGTATCCGATTAACAGGTGGTTCGGTTTACTACATTTCCACACATGTGATAGATGCGATCCTGATTGTGAAAGGAGTACACGTATGCCATGCCGTAATTTGACGATCAACATCAACTGCTTTTCATGTGCATAGTTTCATGAACATCCAATTTATATCAAATATACATTTCTTTAACTATCACAAATTCTACTGGCATGGTGTACTTCGATCTGTATTGCTAAAACTGGGCTCAAAGGGGTAACATGCTCACCTGGACCCGCAAAATTTGGTGACTTGTACTCAGATATATTACATGGACAGACAAACAAGACGGCACCAACATCAGTACTCACACCCGCCTTCAGTAGCATGAATAGCAAGATTTAAGTTTGTAATGAATTCGCCACAGCTACAGATATTTATGTCACAGAAACTGATTTTTGAAGATGGCTTCATATTAGCCATTTGGACCAATTTTTATAGATAACTCACATATTAGATCCATTTAACATGCAGATTTCCATAGTTTTACAATCGATGCTGCAGCCACTGATATACAACCTGACTGCCTAGTAGGCTATTACATGTAGCTATTTTACATGTATTGTAAATCCAAGCTAATTACTCACGCCACCAACTGCCAGTGTGAGTATTGCAGGTGGAGCTGCCTGTTCGTTTGTCTGTTTTTCCAAGGCATATCTGCAGACACTTTGATATAGAATAACCACATTTGGCACATGAATTCATATTATAAGTCGCTAGAAAGAATTTTAGTTTGAGGTCAAACAGTCAAACATAAATGTTAGTGCAGACAGGAATACACATGTTCCTCGATCATGTCGATACCTCTGCAATGCAAGACGATAGAATTGCCATATCTGTAACGAACATTGATATATTGTGGTTGGATAGAAGCAAAATTTAGTTTTAGGTTAACAGATCAAATGTCAAGGCACGTGGTTATTTAGTGCATATCGGAAAACACATTTTCGTCGATAGTGTGGTTGGTTAGAAGCACAATTTAGTCTGCAGTCAAAGGTTCAAATATTGAGGTCAGTTAGTAAATTTTCAAAACCGAGTGCAACTTTGGGATGAGTCAGCATCTCCATTGAGCGCAATCTAGTTTTATTTTACATAACATTGAACCACAATCCAAAGGCACTAATGATAGATGGTCTCTTACTATTGATACATTGCCATAATTAATGCTACTTTGGTTCAGAAGATAGTGATTCATCAAAACAAGCAGGTGTTACATGTAGATGTCTTGAGGAAACAACACGTTCTAATGCAAAGGGCAGACGTGGTCTTTATATTGATGATGCAAAACACAGATGTGGTCTTTACAGTTAGCTTTGAATGGAATTCATACTAGACATATTATTGTTGGGATAGATGATAATACTAAACTATTGAAAACTTGATACTTTATCCGGCTGATGTACCTTTATTTACATTTAAAATATATAAACATTAATGATAATTGACAATACGTTGTAGTCACCGAAGATAGAGTGTCTCTTACTCCAGTTACAGTGGAATGATGAAATACTCTTTTCATTCACAAGATTTGAAGGAAATTTCAATTTCCCTTTCTCCGAGATCTAACAATACTTACAATGTTCCATTACATTACTTATTGAATTACAGCTCATCTGAAGCTGTGCCCTATGGATCTTCATATTTAGAAAGCTCTACCGGCTCCTGGAAGCGGGTACCCACCACCAATAAACGGGTACCCACCACCATAAGCTGACACATTGTTTGCATATCTATCACACAAAAGACAACTCATGGCTTGCCTCTGTGGGGCTGGGAGGCCGGGTCCATAATGTAAAGGTAAGTATTGTTAGATCTTGGAGAATTGAAATTGAAATTTCCTTCATTCTCCTTCGATCAATACTTACCATTACATTACTTATTGATAACACCATATTTAGTCAGTAATCTGGTGTGAAGGGGCAAGCCATACACAGCCTCTTTTGCCCCTAGAGAAAGAACTTAGGGTTACACTTGTTACACGTAGACCTAGAACGACCGAGAAGTTTGGGACTGAATCACATTCGCATCACCGCCCCTCCCCCTTTCTCCAAAAAGGGAAGAAAACCAACGAACATGCATCGCGCCTGAAACACAAGTGTGCCAAGAGGGTTAACAGCTCTTGACACACATAAGCCTGGGAATGAGCATGACTATATAAGATGAATGAAGATGATATATACACATAATACACAAAACAGTCAACCATGAATTACCTCATTGAATTGGTCATCACACCATCACACTTTCGACCAAACGTGACAACGGGTTGAACTCCTCTCTCTTGACCATGTCTGTCCTTACTACTTCTGCTTGTTTCAAAGTTACCAAAAGGAGATGAACAATGTGGCCACTAGACTATCGTTTCCAAACTGCTAAAGTGAGTGGATTGGCTGAGTCTGACATATCTCTCATATAGTAACCTGTGAAAGAGGACTCAGTTCCATTGTGCAACGGCCATGATGTCCTCTAACGGGACACCATTGAATATGGCGGTCGAGGAGGCTATTCCTCTAACATCGTGAGCACTAAAACAGTACACCTGCTGACCAGTCGCAATCTCGTGGGTAGTATCAATGCATTCGACTAGCCAACGAGAGATAGAATCCATGGATGCAGCGCCATATGGGTTCTTATGGAAGAGTCACAGATGTCTATCATTTTACCGTAGACAGTACGTCCGTATTTTGTACTTGGTAAAAGCACGGACTGGACACCAGGCACTGGCATCACGATCAAACCTAGTTAGCGTTGGTATTAGATCGGTTTGCCGGGATATATGTTTTTCAAAGATTGATTCTTGGACATACATTCTGCTCTTGGCAACAGTCGCAGACCCGCTCCAGAGACAGGAAATCGGTACCTCGCTGTTGAATGCACATGGATCTCACTGCGCCTTCTTGCTGAGGAAGTTGTCAATAGAAAGACCGCCTTTAGAGGCAGATGCTTTAGACCAGCCAAGCGCAAAGGTTCGAAAGGGTGCTTGGACAGTACATTAAGCACTAACAATACTCAGGCTGGAATGACTACCGGTTGTCTCGGTCGGAGATTGCTCATTCCCTTCACCATCACGTTCAACTGGGCCACCTCTGGACTTACCGTGTTGGCTAAACAAGGGGTAACTGATGCCAAAGATGATTTGTGTCCAGCAATCGTGACAGCAGCTAATCCTGTAAAGAATAGCTCACAGAGAAAGCCGGATTTGCTGAATAGTGGATTGAAAGGGGTCAATATCCTTTCCTTCACCCCATTCTGCAAATTTGTTAACCTTGTGGTTATATGACTTGAAGGTTGGCCCCCTCTCTGCTGCGATGAAACTCGCAGCCTGTTGAGAAAATTAAGCCTTCCAACATGGAACATTGTTTGATAACATCCACGCAGTGAATTTGAACATCTTGGGCCGCTCGAGTAGGAAGCGGCCCTTGGCCTGGGAGATTACGTTCGAAATCTCGGGCAGCTGAACTGGATTGTCCACCAGCAGATCCAGAAGATTCATAAACCACGCCGAGCTGGGCCAACATGGTGCTATTAGCAGGACCAGGCACGGCTCCTTCCTGATCTTCACCAAGACCTTCGGTAGAAGGATGGTGGGTGGGTACGCGTATGCGTGCATCACTCTCCAGCTTATCGCCAGGGTGTCTGTATCGACGGCTTTTGAATCTGGAATCAGCGAGACATACATGTAAGTCACGATTTGAGCTTTTTCCTTTGTGGCGAACAAGTCCACGTTTGGTTTGCCCCAATGCTCGAAGCTCCTTCGTAGAACTGGAGGGTTGAGAGACCATTCTGTTGGGAGTCTTCTCTGTCTGCGAAACAAAAGCATCCGCCAGAATGTTCAATCGCCCATGAATTTAAGCTGCTTCAAAACAACCGAGTAATTCCTGCCCCATTGAATCAAGTGGCACACTTTCATACACAGTGTGGGTGACTTGGTCCCTCGTTGGCGATTTATGTATGATACTACTGTCGAATTGTCCGACCGTGTCAGTACATTTATCACCTTGCCCCTGACTTCTGGAAGAAATGTCTCTAGTACCAGTGCCACTGCCATCATTTCTAATATATTGATATGCAGATGACTCTTTTGGAGAGGCCATGTGCCCGAAACCTGGTGTTCTCGCAGGCAGACACCCACCCCTTCAGTGATGCATTCGTGTACATGGACAGCTGGGTGTGGGGTATGTGAACCGAAACTCCTACTAGGAGATTCTGACACTCCTTCCACCATACAAGATGCGACATTATTGGCTCCAAAACTGGTACCAGCTTTGACAGGGGTTCTGTTCTCTGTTTCCACTGATACATCAAATGCAACTGGATAGGTCTTCGTAGCATACAGGATTACCTGCTCCAAGGAGACAGTCATGCCCAGCATCTGAAGAAACCTCCTCGTCTGAATGTGGTTTCCCAATCGAAAACTCTTGAGGATGGCTAACAGAGACACCACTCTGGGCTCTGACAGGTAAACCCGGACTTCCTCGAGATCGAATCGCATTGCCAAATGAATGAAGTGTTGAGTGCGTGTCAACTCGGATTTCTCCTTGTTGACTATCCACCCTAGATCTGAAGTAACTTCAGAGTCCAAGCAGTATCCACTTCAAACCTGGCTGGTGTGTCCGCCTTGATAAGCCACTCGGCTATGTAGGTGTGAAGCACCACGCTCTCCTGAGAAACGCTGTCACCGCTAGGACCACTCTGGTGAAAACCCTTGGAGCTGTCAACAGGCCGAATGGGAGGACTACAAACTCCCAACCACGGTTCCGAAACGCGAATCTCAGAAACCTCTGACAACCCCTGTTCATTGGAATGTGGGAATATGCATCTTTCAGACGGATTGACACACAACACATTCCTTTCCTCAATCCTGCCATTACCGATCTCCGAGTTTCCATTTTGAACCGAGGTGTATGGATAAACCAATTCAATGGCCTGAGACTGAGTATGGGCCTCCACTCCCTGTGCTCATAGGGACAAGGAACCTATTTGAATAGAAGCCCGGAGCATTCTGGTTTGCTGGTTTTATTGCTCCCTTCAGAAGCACACCTGACACTTCGTTTTGAATGACTTCTAACTTGGCTGGATCCCCTGGTACGGAGTCCAGACAGGTGCCAAAGATAGATTTTGTGGTGGGAAATCCCACCACTCTGGCGCGTACCCCTAGGATATCCATCCCAGGAACAGACTGTCTGACGTCACACCTCGCCAAGCCTCAATGCAATGCATGAGCCTTCCACCCACTATTGGCGTATTGACACGGCGGGTGTCTGGTTTGCGATCTGCTCCCCCCTCTTAACGAGAGAGAACCATTTTGGTCTTGGCTTGATTGGTCTGACTGGCACCGCTGTTCCTGTCGCGCATGCGCGGCCCAGACGGATGTGAAGGGAGCCACCCTATCCTCAGGTACGATCCGCTCCCTTCTTTCCGCCCTTGAACGATTCTGGTGCCCTTCCCGCCTCTCAGGCGATCAGGGCCACCACTAGAGTGGGCAGGTGCTTCCACAGCCTTCTTAGCCACAAGCGTCTTGGAGGAAGGCCAAGCGGCTAGCGGCTTCGATGCAGTCCCTAGAGCATGTACTTGACGCACCAGCTCTAACTGCATGTTCACCGCTAGCTAACTAGTGATATTGGCTGTGTCCTCTAGGATGGCCCCGCATGACCACCGACGATGCTAGGGCTGATCAGGGGCATTCCAAGCAAACGCTCCCTGATAGCTGAAGCCAGACGCATATGGTCAAGGACCGTCTGCCTCATGGACTTAGTCACTCGCGCCTGCAACCTGGCCAGTGTGTCCATCGACAGTACAAGGCCGTTGTTGGCGCACAAAAGCGCTGCAGGTGGCCTGCCCCAGCTTCAGCCCACATCGACTGAAGCAAGTGACAGGAATGATTGACAGCGTTCATAGATGCCCTGGCACCTTCATCGCAGAGGGACAGGACTTCTTCACAGCGTGGCTGGCTCTTGTCCATAAGTGCCTGAGTGGGGCCACACGCTCCTGCACATTGGACTCCAAGAACCCAATGGTCATCCTCAGTAACAGTTGGGGGGGGACACCATAGCGCTCGTACGCCCCCCCCCCCCTAGGGATACAGCATCTTGCCCGCACCTCCCTAGAGGTAGCAGCTGGCTCTTCATAGACTTGTTTGGCATAAATCGCCTCCCACAACTTGAACTTAGGATCCACTCCAATGGACTGGATCTGAGCCGCGGGCAAGACCACCGTCCGAATGGATGCCCCCAACGGAGGGGGAATGTCTTCCTCAGCTATGGCCGAGACCACGGACGGTTCCGCCCTAGCTAGCCATACCAGAGCATCGGACCATTCCACTTCTGAGGAAGACACACCCATAAACACATCACCCGTTATTGTGTGTCCAGGTCTACCAGCAGCAGCCTCCTGGCAAGGAGCCACTGTTGGATAGCCGACAACACCAGTACCATGCGGTTCCGCCGCCACCCCGTGAAACAGGTTGTTCCATGGAGTAGGCCCGCACGGAAAACGGAGCTGCCCCATGGCAGTTCCATAACAGTGGCCATACACGGGCGTCAAAGGCAACCCGTGTGTGGCTGCTGGACCAGGTGATAGCCGAGTACCACGCCTGGCCAGCAACACCAGTCACTGTGTCAGCTGGTGGCAAACCAACCAGCACTGGACGAGTGCCCGGTACCGGTGCAACCTCAACTACGGGCGCAGCGGCTGCCATGGCTTTCGCAAAGCCAAACACATGGAGGACAGTTACGTCCAGGACGGAATCGAACTCCATACGCTTCACCCGCCGTATCTCAGGCCGCAACCTCTCCTCTTCGCCCTCCTCATCCTCCGACACCGATGTCGTCACCGGAAGAGGAGACACTGGAGCTGTCTTGGTGGGTGGCACCTATGCCTTTTGGACCGGTTACCACTACTGGACCACCCAGAGGTGGCCGCGGAGAAGCAGTAGCCATCAGGCCAGAGCCTGACGGGACCGCCAGGGAGGACATACGAGATGGCACCCATGGTAGCCAGTCCAGAACCTTGTCCAAGGAGGTCTATGCCAGACACGGAGAGGCTGGGCCAGTCTTTGCAATTAAAGACGACACCAGCGTGGATAGGATGCTATGCAAGAACCCTTGCATAGCAGGCCCAAACCATGCAGGGGTGCCATCATCGATCCCTCCAACTGCAGACGAGAAGCGCCAACATTTGCCAAAATGGGCGCTCCTAGATTTCTTTCCGAGCCGCCTGACCCCACATCAGACCCCGCCAAATCCTTCTAGGCTTGGAACTCGAACACCAATTCAACAGGCCACACTGCACAATTTACACAACAGTCATCTACATTACACTTTGCTCATCGAAAACAGACATGGTCCTTGAACATTTGATTTACGAATGTGTGGCACTCCAGGCATGATGGTGGGGTAGGCTTGGCCTGAACACAAGCACAAGGCCTCAATAAGCAAGCGGAACGAAACAGAACATAAGGCAGACATATACTCTTCAAATACATGTAGTTTGACACTAAATTATAAGATAAACCCTCCAGCATCCAACACCCGAAAACGTTACCAACGGAACCAGGAACCGTATCGGATGCAATCGCGGTATATTTAAGAATCAATTCCGAAATTATACCGCACAAACGAAAGACAAACGATACGAGAAGGAACAACATAATGAATTAACACTACTGCTGTAGAACACGGTTTAGCCACAGAACACAGATCGCAATCAAGAATTGTGAAATCAATGAGCAATGCAAACAGATCGGGATTACACGCAACACTTGACATAATTCAAAGATTGCTGGTACAAAAGCGCATGCAGCTACCAAGAATAAGACGCGCGAATTAATGAAACATTTCCTTCACCAAATAATCTGATCAGTAAAAGGGTGTGACGTCACCCGCTCAGACCACACGGTTGAACGACGTAAGCCGATTTTAGTGTTAAACAAGAGGCACAAGGGCCTGTGACGCTCACCTGGACCATTTGCATTTGAAACATTTTCATTTAAATATACATGATTCTTTACATTAAAACAGATGGCCACCGGAAAAATTGACCAATCACAATTCTGAATAGCGGTTCTAGGTTCTTGTTTGAAATATGTCATGCTGCAAATGAAGATTACATTTTGACCATTTCCGGTAGATTTTTCATAAAATCTACAATTTTCATACACAAAATTGATCAATCAAAATTCTGAAAAGAGGTTCTAGAGCCTAACACCATAGAATGCATCTAGTCAAATTTGGTTGAAATAATTGTCAAGCAGCTAAGGAGGAGTAGCATTTTGACCTTTCCCGTTAGATGTTTCATAAAATCTGATTTTCACCCAAAAATTGATCAATCAAAAATCGGAAAAGAGCATCTGGAGGGTAGCAGCTTAGGATCATTTCAGCCAAATGTGGTTGAAATCAGTCAAACATTAAGAAGACGCGATTTGCCGGAGAGACGGACGAATGGCGGACGACCCCCATGTCATACGCTCACTTGGCCTTTTAGGCCAGGTGAGCTAAAAACGATAGACAAATGCGTAATGTTTCATATTACTGCCCGGTCACCATTGGGGTTTTAAAGGAGGCAATCTTATCTGGCATATTTCGTTGCAATCATACGTCCTAGTTCCGGGGTCAGAACATGGGACATACAACACACACAATTTCAGAGACATACACAATAAGTCACCATATAACAAAATAAATAATATGAACTGAGGTTTGGTGGTGCTCTCCATTGCAATCCAATTATAATCCAGAGGAAGAAAGGCACAGAAGCACAGTACAATTAACCGCAGGAAACATTAGACAATTTCTGAGCAAAGAGCTTGTTGTCCTTGTTGGTATGCACACAAGATTTGTCGACTTATGGTGGCGGGTACCCGTTTGGTGGGGCCAGGTACCCGGTTCCTGGAGCCGGTAGAGCTTTCTAAATCTGAAGATTTTTAGGGCACAGCTTCAGATACGCTGTTATTCAATAAGTAATGCAATGGTGAGTATTGATCGGAGAAAGATTGCAAAGTCGATGCCGTGTCATCGCAAAGTTCCACGTTGACAGCTTTGACCACACACACATACACACACACGCATGCACACACACACACACACACACACATGACACCTCTGGGTTGGAACGATTTGATGTACACGTGGTATTGTACCCATATGGGTAACACACATACATGTGTGTGCCAAATTTGTTTGAATTCCACCCAATGGTTTCCTAGGAGTTGTTGCAATTGATTTGATTTGACCCTTGACCTCTCCTGTACACGATTCCACCAATCCCCACCCACCCTCTACAACCCCCCCCCCCCCATCACACACACACCCACTATGGACGGAGAGAAAACTACATGTAAATCAACTCTTGCATGCCACACTCATATGGGTAAGATACATACCTAAGTTGGTTGAATTCCGTCCAATGCTTTTGGAAGAGTTGCATTACAATCAATTTCGTGACGTTTTGTCCCCATGGAGCGGTGGGCCTACTGTACATTTATAAATAGCTTCTTGCACTTCACAATCATATGGATAACTCACAAACCAAATGTGGTTGAATTCTGTAAAACAGTTTTGGAGGAGAGACATTTTAATCAATTTCCTCATATTAAGATGTTACCTTTCGACTAAAATGTAAACAGACTCTTGCATTCCAATTTGCATACCACATTTGGCTGAATTCCATCAAACGGTTTCGGAGGTCTGACGTTATAATAGATTTTCTGGGAAAAACGTGGGGATAATGATGAGTACCATAGGTATGTAATGATAAGGTATTGACATATATACACATATTTTACTAACCTTATGTGACCCAGTATCCTAGCCCAACATGTCGTAAACTCGCTAACTCCAGTACATGTATTACTACTGCATGCCTCGAACCTAGAGTATCTATAACACAATATATATTACAATCTGCATCGCATTGCTCACCGGCGAAGACAATAGAGTCTGCAATAATGGCGCCAGCAAATATCTATCTAAAATGGCGGCAACAGGTCTACTTAGTTAGTGTCCACAAATTAACACATAGTCATAAATTTAGCTAGGATATGTATCTTTTAAGAATAGATGAGAACTAAGGAATGTTCATTTGCAGTCCAAAATATTTTTTGTTTTAAATTTGCCACTGGAATGACTGACTCGATAACAAAGTCAGTCAGTCTAGTGCTAAATTCTCAAAAACAGTCGTCTCTTGGACTACAAATGGATTTTCTTGACCAAAATTAGCCGTTAAAGGGCTAAAGCCAGGCCACTTGCCATATTACACACACTCTCATTCTACAAGTTGGTGTTCTTTAAAACAGGTGTCTTGGGTGACCGGTTTGATGGCCTCTGTGACAGATGATACCATGAAAATTGGAGTTCTTGAACATTTTTTAACTGATATTGCCCACTGAGAAATCTGTTGCGAATTGCAGCGGTTACACACACTCTATGTCGTAATTCTCTGCGATTATCAATAGCACAATTGTGGTATGTCCACCTGGCAAACTTGGAGTATGACATCCATATTTCCTAAAAGAACATAAACAAGACAAGCAATTAGAGAGTGCAGACCCTCCTCATTTTTGTCACAGTTTTCATATCATCATCACAGTTATGGAATCAAACAGTACAGTCACACCCTTTCTTGTGTTAACATTTTATCCAAATTAGAGAATTTGATCCATATATCGAAGTATATTCAAAGGAATATTCATCAGCCAATTTGGACCCCATGGCATAAGCTCACTTGGCCAGTCTGACCAGGTTAGCTAACAATGGGAAATTTAAAGCTTAACTCACGTCATCTCTTGATGGCTGTTCAAGTGATCTAATATGCCACTCATAAACTATACAGGTAATTCTAAGCATTTTATTGTGTGGTTATGAGATATGTTCAGGCTTTAATAGCCAAATGTTGGTACATTTCTACACTCTATGATGGCTGTCAGGATTATCCACACATTTTAAAAAAATGGTCACGCTATCTCCTCCCAAACCATTGGGTGGAATTCAACTAAATTTGGTATCTGGGTTACCCATATGATTCCGCTTTGCATGACCATATTTAGATTGGGCTCCACCCCCAGCGGCAGGGTTCAAAAGGCTGAATCGCTTGTAGCGCAACTCTGAAACCGTTAGACGGAACTCAAGCACATTTCATATGATCACTGAGTGCGAGAGGCCATTTACATTTGGATTCGCCAGACATTCGTATGTCGGTTACCCATACCAATGTGGAGTATATGTGCACATTTGCATTTGGCCCTGCCCCAGAGGGTGGGGGATGGGGTCAAAAGGTCATGACATTGATTGTAATGCAACTCATCTGACACTGTTGGACAAAGTTCAACCAAATTTGGTGATTTACCCATATGATTGCATGGTGCAAAAGGACATTTACATTTGGCTCCGCCGACAGGGGTTAGTTGTGGGATGGGGGCGGGGGGGGGGGTGTGTGGGAGGGGGGGGGGGGGGGTAAAGTAAAATTCAAACGTTGAAAGTTGGGATTTGCGATGATGCGTCATCGACTGATCCTGCCTCGGTATATACACTCAGTCATAGAGGTGCCATCTATACTTTGACTATGTGGTATAAAAGCAAACATACATGGAAGCAGTTAGCTGTTTATTATTTTGAAACTAATTTGACTTAGGCAGCAACAACTTCCAGTTAAATTAGTTCCAAGCTGAGTATTACATAATACAGAATGTAGCGCATTGGCACTCACACTACATCACACCCTGTCGCTTTAGGAGACAAAATAGCGGCAATTGCTGTCCAACATTCACGAGATAGTAAAAAGCAGATAATTATGATACAGACAAGGAACAGGATATGAATGATATGCTATCTATATACCATAATCTATAGGTGTAATACACCATTTGAGATGAGATTAGCATCGCTTTAAAATGTCTTCTTGAGAACCAATGGCCCGATTTCACTTACACTTGGCAGGAAGCAACCGTAGGGTATAGAGATCGAAGTATATTCAAAGGAATATTCATTGGCCAGCAGCCATCTTGTATTTTGGCGGCTTTTCTGAAATCTCTAAAAATCTCCGAAACCGCTTCGGGGTTCAAATCAAAATTACTGAAGCATCATCAGGGGAACAGCTGAACCAAATTTGTTCAAGGTAACTTGATTGGCAAATGTGACGTCACATAAATGTATCAGCGGCCATTTTGGATGACCTAGGTTTCCTGAAAGCAACTTATGTCTCCAATACAACTAAACAGATCAGCCTGAAATTCGAGAGATATGATTAGGGACTAAGAGACATTAAACTGTATCCATGGAAAGTTGACAAGTAAAACACATGGCCGCCGTTGATCAATTAACATTTAGCGTATTTGGCGGTCACCTTAGACTTTCTGGCAATTTCAGAGCAAATCAAACAGAAGACTACTTATTAACCACTAGCCCAATTTTAGTAAACTTACGTACTAGGTAAACCTTCACAGAAATTTGATTGGCAAATTTTTCCACTGGTTATCTTGTTTTGTTCGATTGTGAAGTGGCCAATGATTCTAGATGAACGATATAAGCCCTTTGGGCCTCTTGTATTATTTCACAGGTTGGCTCACAATCCGGCATGTCACAATCATATCGGGTAACTCACACAAGATTACAATTGGAATTGGTTGAATTCCACCAAACTGTTTCAGAGGAGGTAGCGAGACGAAGATAAATGGATGGAGACACGCATACAACCGCAATCATAAGGACAATAACATTCATTGAATTCCGCCATCGCTGGCATTTTCCCTCGCCCCACCTCAATCATGGGCGCGGAGCCTAAGTAATGTAAACATCGCAACATAATCTGCAATCATATGAGAAACTCACATACCAAATTCAGTTGAATTTCAGCAACCTTGAGTATCTGTGAATTTCCTCCGTCTGTCTGTCCATCCATCCGACTATTTCTGGTACCATAATTTGCCAGTCACAGTACAGCTTAGAAATAACAGAACATGTTTCCAAGACAAACTACAATACACCACTGCAAAATTTGAACATAATTGGATTGGTAGACAAAGAGCCATGCCCAAAATACACAGGCCAATGACACATTTAAGTGCGTTTAACCATTGACTGATCAAGCCGACCATAAACCGGCATTTGACTTCATCTTGAAATATGTTGTCTTTGAAAATGTTTGACCAGAATGACTGGACCGACGACCATCTTGGATTTCGGCTGATTCTTTTAGAAATGTCTTTCAAACTCTTCTCCGAAGTCGTTTGAGAGATTGATTCAGAACTCATGAAATATCATCTAGGGCCAGAGCTGAACCAAGTGTGTTCAAGTGAACTTGATTGACCAAATAGTTTGCCGGCCATCTTGGATGACCTACTTTTTCCGAAAACGACTTCTCCAGAACGGCTGAAGGGATCTGGCCAAAATGTTGGAGCTATGATTAGGGACTAAGGTACATTAATGTTTGTTCAAGGGATGTTGATCCTTCAAAAAAACATATTAGCCGTGGGCCAATACAAATATAGCATGTTTGGCAGCCCTATAGGATTTTCTTATTTGATGGATTTTGAGGCCGAGATTGGTTTTATATATTCTTTTTGGGCATTCTGGTCTCAAATTTGCAATTTTCAACAGTGTCAGATCAACGGTGTGGCGGCCATCTTGGATCACTTTCCCGCCAAAATCTCCCATACTAAAGCAATGTAAAATTTAAAATGTCTTCACGAGACCTACTGGCCCGACTTCAATTATATTTGGCAGGATGAATCGTTAGGGTATATAGAGATTCAGGTTTGTTAAAGAAAAAGCCGATCGGCTAATTTGGCCAGTGGCCATCTTGGATTTTTGCCGATTTTTAGAAATGTCTTTAAAATCTTCTATAACTGTTTGAGCTATTGATTCACAACTCATGAAATATCATTTAGGGCATGAGCTGAACCAACTTTCTTCAAGGGAACTTGATTGGAAAAATGGTTGGGCGTCGATCCATACAAAAAGGCTGCCTTGGTTTTTCATGAACGCGACTCGCTGAACGTGATGGGGCCGACATTTGGGAGACATGATACCGATAACTAAGCGCCATTATTGTTTGATCAAGAGAGGTTGATACATACATAAACATGGCTCATAAAGAAACATGGCTTCTGTTTTCTTGTTACAAGTCTGCTCAACTCGTTATTGTTGATCGCCATTCTACATGCAGTTGAACTGCCTATGGCTATGCTCCAGGTGAGTAATACAGGCCCCTTGGGCCTCTTGGTTTAAAAACATATAGATGGTGATCTAGCATGCTGTGATATCGAGCAAGATATTTTGAAAGGAAATGTCAATGTGTACAAGCGATTGTTGTGAATGATCATTTGACCATGTACACCCACCCAACCATGCATAACAGTAGAACAGTGGCCTGCACTATATCTTTTCTATGATGTTGACATATTGCTGATGCCCACAAACATAAAACCTCTTCAGGTCCCCAAGTAGTGTGTTAACGGTTCAATCTGAACTGGAGTTGTAATTTACAACACCACCACCATGAACAAGTTGTAATTTGCAACACCACCACGCGGCTTCATGGCAACATTAATAGCACATGTACCTACGCAAAAATATGAACTGAGAGACCACACATACGTGTAGATCCTGTTAATGTGAAGGTGCTTGACATCAGCTCATTTTGGCTATAGGGATGAGCAACTCCTGGTATGGGCAGCATCAACTTTGTAGAGAGGACTTATCTGCTACAAGGCCTGGCCTCCTGCAAAATAAGGATGGATTGCAACCCTAGTATTTATAATGTTATTTACCAATTTAGTTATTTGTCTGTCAGATCAACCCTTTCATGGCGAAGCCGAACACAACTGGCCTCTGTAGTGGTATTGAGGAATGTCCATTTGCATGCCATGAGAAGACAATTTACCACTGTGCAGAATACATCGTAATTGTACAAAACCGATTGCATTAATGTTACATTTAATGTTATGGAAATATATTAGGGGTAACTCCCATTAAAGAAAGATCATCCAGCAGCGGCTTTCCACGAAATATAGAGATGTGGCATAATCCTTAATGATATCACTGCAATGGAAATGTCAGTACCGCGACCATTGTTAGATTCTAACACAATCAAAGTTGATGCAAATTTTCCAACATTGTATGACTCCGGTCACTTTAAACAGAGCTAAGACAAAAATATACAACACACAGCTTTGTCATATAGTCGTCTTGATTGTTTCTCGTAACTAGCCTAACAATATTCAAATTCTACAACATTATGTCACAAACTGTGTTTTCCTTGTCTTGAATGCAATACCCAATTCAAGAACTTTTATGTGCATTTTATTCACTATAAAAAAGGATTTCATAGTTGGCTCTTGATGTTAAAAGTGTACATCTATGACTTGGTCGTGGCCATGATACATGGCCGCAATTTTGACGTGGTGTCGCCTTAAGGACACATTCTAGTCAACTCTTCCTAATTACCAACCCGTCCCACTTACGGAATCAACTTTAGTAAGTGGGATGGTTTTGTAGTTGGAACGAGTTAACCATAAGAGCTAATTGCGGTTTTATTACCATCGTCCGGTAAGGGGAAGAAGATATTACAATCGGATCTGTATGTTTGTGTGTGTGTGTGTGTGTGCGTGCGTGCGTGCGTGCGTGCGTGCGTGCGTGCGTGCGTGCGTGCGTGCGTGCGTGCGTGCGTGCGTGCGTGCGTGCGTGCGTGCGTGCGTGCGTGCGTGCGTGCGTGCGTGCGTGCGTGCGTGGGGGTGGGTGTGCGTGCGTGTGTGTGTGCGTGCGTGCGTGTGTGCGTGCGTGCGTAAGTGCATGAGTGCCTGCTTGTGTATTTACATATGTGCATACGTACGTGTATCCGTGCACGCATCCAGACATGCGCGCGTGTACATTCGCACGTGTGTGTGTGTGTCCGTGTCTGGAGTGAAATTTCAAAAGCTACAGATACTATGTATCTCAAATGTTAACACGACAAAGAAACTGTCTGTCAACTAGGATTGTAAGACTTTGGCCACGATCCGGATACGGCGGATAGTAGCCAGCATCCTGATCGTATCAAAATCTGGATCTATGGATATATCGGATAGGCATACTGCTGATCCAATTCTGTTAAAATGTTAACACAACTTTGGACTTCATCCGGAAAATGCGAACAAATTCAGAAAATCCGAAAATCTGTAATATCAGAAAACATTTTGCAATGGAACAAAAGCCGAAAATCTACAATATCTGAGTGATCTTTTTTTGTTGAGTGAGTACATATCATCGCCATCATCATCATCACCACCACCACCGCCATCATTAGTATTATTATTCTTCCTCGACGTCGCCATCATAGTGTATGCGTCATTGCATGCGTGTGTGAATGTGTATGCATGTGACTGCGTACGTGTCAGTAAAATATAGGAAATCGCATCTAGCATATTGTTGTCTATTTACACATTTATAACCCAAGATATTAAAAATAGCGTTCAATCAACACATTCAATGCGAAAATGCAAGAAAGGGGTCATAACTCCATCAAAGATTTACGCATACGTCTGCAACTCGAACTTGGTCCGTACCTTCTCATAACAAAGCAATGTAGCAATTATCAGTGTAACATTTTGAAAGACCGCGAAAAAAGTGCGGAAAACTAACATTTTTCGTATTGCATAAGTCGAAAGTGGACATAACTCCATGAACAATTTACGAAAATGTCAGAAACTCAAACTTGCTCTGTAACTCCTTATACTAAAGCGATGCACCGATTTTCGCCTTCATATTTTGAAGGAGTGCGGGAAAAAGTGCGGAAAGCTGATATTTTTCGTATTTCTTAAGTCGAACGGGGTATAACTCCATTAACAATTTACGCATATGCCTGAAACTCCAACTTGGTCTGTAACTTCTCATAACAAAGCTTTGTAGCAATTCTCAGTACGATATCTTGAAAGACTGCGAAGAAACGTGCGGAAAACTAATATATTTTGTATTTCATAAGACGAAAGGGGGGCATAACTCCATGAAAAATTGACGAAAATGTCTGAAAATCGAACTTGCTCTGTAACTCCTTATACTAAAGCGATGCACTGATTTTCGCTTAAATATCTTGAAGGAGCGCGAAAAAAGTACGGAAAGCTAATATTTTCCGTATTTCTTAAGTCAAAAGAGGGCATAACTCCATCAAAACTGACGCATACGCCTGCAACTCGAACTTGGTCTGTAACTTCTCATAACAAAGCAATATACCAATTCTCAGTTGAATACCTTGAAGGACTGCGAAAAAGTGTGCACAGCCAACTGTGACAGACAGACAGACGGACGTACTGCACACCTATAGTGCCCCCCCCCCCCATACACACCCCCACCCCCGGTTTCACATCAAGTAAATTAGAGGTCCTAGCGGTTAATGACGCGGAGCTCGGGGACACACATAAATAGCTCTATTTTCGTAGTTTAAACATGCTCACGCATACAGTATATTACGGTTTCTCTGTTACTTACAGGGTGGCAATACAATACATATTCAAAAATAATATGCATTTAATTTGGCATTAATTTCCAGAAGTAGAAGGAAAAATGTGTTAACACAGCATGGGTGGGATACGAAGATTTGAAGACCCACACGTCATACTTTCAATCACCCTGACCAAACTAATTCATGAAAAACGATCTGGTTTTCTGTCACGCGTTCACATAAAGTATGTTCAGAATGACAGGCTTTTATCTTAACATTGTTATAATGATCATATTATGCATACTAATCATATGACATCACATTGAGAAATTACCGAAGAATTACCCACTTACACAACTGTGTGTTAGTATCATGTATAATATTTCCGAAATTCGACTAAATATGTAGACCAAATTCGAGACCATGTCAAATACATACATTTATGCTATGTATGAAGGCAGTTAAAATCCGTATTTCACGAGTTAAATTTCTGATGTTTTCGTTTGAAATTGATAAATATGATTTCTTACACGCACCTACTTGTCTTTACACCCAATCTACTTTGTCCACATATTTTCTCACTCGTGGCCATAAACTGCTGAGATCGACGAAATTTGATACCTTGAGTATATACACAGTGTGTTGCCTGGAGTGAGTTCAGGAAGGCAACTGTTGGGCGAACGTTCACGTTCTTAGTGGGACAGTGTGCAGTAATGTGTGGTCTATATTAACAGTACTAAACTAAACTGTCCATAGTGAGGGTATGAAACATTATTGAACACTGTTACGGAAAACGTGTTTCGCGCTCCTGAACACACACCCCTGTACGCGATACTAAACCTAGGACTTTAATACAGCAAGAACTCACTTAGTAATAGGCATTCATTGCCTTCGGCGGACAACCTAGTTGAATTCATGACCTATATATCAGGGGTCGAGTTAAGCTTTAACAGGGCCAGCAAAGTTCAATAGTTGGCCCGACAGGAACATAACTGGCCCGAACGCTTCACCGTTACAAGTTTTGCTAATTAAAATTTTGGTATGTAATATATATCGCGGTAAAAAATGTACCGTACGTGTCTAGTTAAACAATGAAGTACTTAGCCTGTTAAACGCAACACTTGTGGATGTGGTATAGCGTTAACCCGTACCACTCTGATGAAACTTGTGTACATTTTTCAACAATTTCGCTGGACGATGTTGCTGTCTACGACAGCACCATCTCCCACCAAACTTGTTGAAAAACATACACCAGCTCATCTTTTAATTTTAAATTTGTGACACCAGACTGCTAAGGGTTACTTGCGTGTGAATGACTGTTCGTAAATGACACCTCTGGTCGTTTGGTTAGGCCCATATTGCTAAAGCAGCACCACACAATCTCTATCGTTTTGAACGCACATATATGCGCATGTGCGTCTCACTTAGAAAATGTACTTTAAACAGCTGATTGTAATGTGTGTCCATGCAATACGTAGCAGTGACAAATGAGGAATTCATTCATATTTAACTTGTAAAATACAATTTAATGCCGATATACACCCAATATACAGCCCATGCGTTTTAATGTGTGAGGTTTATATGATTGCATTCTCCATTTTAGGTTAGAAAAAAACCGTTCTCATTCCTGACATCGCCTATCATAGATGCAGATTACGAGTACATAGCAATGGAGTAGCTGCCGATGTGAAATGGAGGTAACATACATGTATGTGGAGAATTGAAATTCAAGGACGTGTCAAATGCATCAATCATTGGTCTGACTCAAGCATTATGTGAGGCATGGGAGCGGATAGGTCAAAGGTGTTTTTAAACTGATGCTGAATTGCTGGATTACACAGTACCATTGTGTTTGGTGTGGGGACCTAAATGTCAGGGGCCGTATTCACCAAGGGTACTTACGTCAACAATGGTGCATACACTATACATAGGTCCGAACATGGACGTAATTCTCGTTCGAAGTCCCGTTCACAGTAGCGAGCATTTGTGAGATTTACGAAAGCATGTTATTTTCGAGTCTATATTTATCTCTAATAATTTCCATTGAGCATTTTACATGTTTTGGGCAACTATGCAACTAACACTAACAAAGAACTTTCAGAAAAGTGCAGAAAGGCGTGTATATAATAAATGACTAACACTATTCAAGCTACATCACCTGTTTTCGTACTTTGCTATTGCCTGTTGCTGAGGCTTTCCCTTTGTTATGAAGCGAACTCAAGCTTCAGAAATGGACTCAAAGTTAATCGATCATAGAAGAATAATGTTTGCTATGGTCTTTGACCATGTGAGCATGCAATACTATCTTTTGATTTCGCAGAAAGCATTCTGATTGCTTCTCATTTAAACTAATCAAGGTGTAGGAAATTAGGAAGGTACTTGGACCCGGGTGCGTGTGCCGAAATATGGGTGGGGTGAACAACCTAGGTGGGTGCTATGGGAATACACTATGGGAAAGGCAAAACCTGGGTGAGATATTCTCCATGACCCACTCCCACATCACCACCCTTATTCTATCTCATGGAAAAGTCATGACAATCACAAACACATTACTGTGAACAATTATGCTGTAACAATGTAATTTCCATGACAAAGATAAAATGCATGAGATGCTATCTGAGCGCATCTAGATTTCAAAGGTTTCTCGTTTATAGAAACCGTCTAGGCCACTCTGTGAAATTCCATGACTTTTACATTTCTGTTCATGACCTATAATGTAAGCATAATATATGCACAAGTCCTGGTTATGTCAATTAGACGTTATGAGCTTATGCATAACCCTTTAATGCTTAAATTACTTCAAGAAAGTGCAATTTTTGTGAATAGAAAATGTCTGTTTGCAGATTAGAGTACCGAGGTTATTGAGCCAGTCACTCCAGTGGCAAGTATTCAAAAGTAGGTTACCCTTGCTCTGCATATGGATTATTGTTTTACAAGACCATTGTAGATAGTAGATAACATATTGTGTATTAAATGGTTAATAAGTTAATACCATAGCAATTGAGACAGACATTTTAATTAACAGTGAGTTTCACAAACAAGTAGTCTTACTGCTAGTAGGATTTAAATGTAGCGGGTTCAAATATATGATGTAGGCATACACATTTGTTCCACAACAGGTCTAATTCAGTCCCTAGCTCAGTCTGTCACTGACTCCCCTACTTGGAATGAAGTCAGTTGAATGCAGTTCAAACTGACAGGCAAATAATGAGTGAAATTGAAATATGGACAATTGAAAACAAATTTGCCTAATTCTTTGATTCATAATTAGGTGCTCCTTACCCTCCTGTGTATCCTGTGGAATATCTTTTATTTAGGTGTTAATAATGTGCACTGTGTTGCTTCAATTTTTCAACAATAAAGGCATGTCAAACAGTTTTCTAATTTGTAACATTGTTTCAGATTTATGATGAATTAATGATAGCTGAAAAACATAAGATCCATATAAATGCATGGTTATATATTACATCTTACTGACATGACTGGTATTATCTGGCTAACTTTGTCATTGTCTCATCACTGTTTCTCAATTTTAAAGTAATTAGTATACATGTAGGTAAACTGTTGACTGTTTGAAGCCAATTTGGCTGGGAGCTTTTGGTCACATAGGAAACTTTTCTTGGACATGTTGGAAAGCAACAGTTTCCAGTTACATTTAGCCTCAAAACTGTCATAATACTCTTGTATTAATAATTTAAATATGTTGATACACATTATACCAATCAGGTTTCCAGCTGAATTAAATTATTCAACAGCTTGACTCATTAACACACATACCAGCCCAAAATGGCGTCTGCAGTGGTCTTGAGAAATGCCCATTTGCAGACCAATGACTGGTGCAATAAGCGAGCCAATCATTCCAGTGGAAAATCTTAAAAAATATTCTTCTCTTGGTTTGCAAATTGACATTTTCTTTGAGAACTTTTTTAATTTCCTGGAAGAATTTTAAGTCTTAAAGGGTGAATCAGTAATGGTCAAGAATAGTTTAGAAAATCAAATGTTTGCTTATTGAATGTCAATTTACACTTTGCAGAGTAAGGTTAACTTTTAGACCTCTGATGTCAAAATTTAAGGTTGTCAAATTTAAATTACAAAATGGTGGTTAATTTTTCAACAAATGTGATGGAATATGTTGTTGTGTTTGAAAAATGTAGCCTACAGCAGTTTCTTTGCTAGTGGCATGGAAAATGATAGAATATTGACATCAGCGTGGTAAAGGTTATTTTCTAAAATATCCTCTTGACATACATAGGCATTTCTTAGGACCAGTACACAGTCAAGTTCTGATTGCTTTTACCATTCAATACAACTGGCATTTATTTTGCATGTGCCATTGTGAGCCAAAGCCTACTGAAGCAGAGCCAGTGTTGCAATGGGCACGATGAGATGCATGATGGACTGCACAACTGTTCATGGATTAGAAAGATCAGCACTTTTAAAAGACTGTGTCGATTACAATGAATACATGTGCCTTCTCAGATTACCAAATTTTCAAGAAGCATTCTCAATGTAGAAATCTGCAGACTATGTCAAATCAGTGGGTGTTCTCAGGAAATCATGATATGACAAACTGAGCAGATAGATACTCTGTGTAGACAGACCGAGCCACATACATATTGCTATGGATGATGATGTACAAGACACTCTTATCAGATCACACCATTTACACAGCCATGACAGCCTAATCAATTTGCATTCAACACAGATGATAAAGACCTGTTTGTCCTACATTATATGTGTTTTAAACATAAATGCGACTGTAAATGTGAATTGTGTTAAATGAAAGCAAAAAAGTAAGTATGTATATTCATGATACTTGGGGTTTTTCAGGTTTAGCGTTTAGCGTACGATTTAAGTTATGATTCCAAGGATTTAAGCAAATTAACCCTTTAATGGCTAAATTAGTTCCAAAATATCAAATACGTTGCCTATTTAATGAGCATTTGCAGGTCAAGATGTATTTTTGAAAATGTACCACCGGAATGGCCGGTTTGCAGAGACTGGTTTGGCCGACTTCTCCATGGAAAGTCTGCATTTCCAGGGCAAAGTCAATGCTATTTATCTGTTGAAGATTACCACTGGACTGAGTGATTGGTTCAATACACGAGAGTGACGAGATGGTCATTCCATGAGTAAATTTCAAAAATAGCCTTGGTAGCCATGTTGGCAAATGGGCATTCTCTAAGCAAGAATTAAATATTCTTGACAAATTCTGACCATTAAAGCATTACATGCTTGGAAGCTGTCGAATGTTCAGAACAGTATTTAAATAGCAGCCAGTAATTTGTTAACTCTTTACGTTCAACCATGACAAAACCATCCTGTGCAGTTGTCTTGGGAAATACCCATAATTTGCAGACCAAGAGAAAATTTGATATTTATTTTTTTACCACTGGAATTACAGGTCCACTGCCAGTACGTGAGCCAGTCAGGTAAATTAAAAAAAGTATCTCTTGACCTGTCAATGGGGAATTACTATGCACAGATTTAAATTGTCATGACAAATCAGACACAATTACGTGTTTGAAATAATGAGTATTGCTTATTGTATTAGATCGCACCTGCAATGAGCTTAACCAATTTTCAATTCCCCCATCGGATCCTCCCTAAAAGTGGTGACATATTTTACAATTTGTTGATGGTTTAAAAGATTGTTTTAGCAGATAAGAAATAAGAATTACGCGTTGCTTGTGTTCCCAGGGACCATCTCTGAGGAGAAATGTCAAATATGTTATGTTAATGTATTTACTTTTGGGCACGCCTGGTTATATGCCAACATATCTGTCCACGAGAGTTATCTCCCTTTTTAGCATTACGTACATTTACTTAAGTGTTAATATTAGTAAACATGGTCTGCTGTATAAATAACTTTAAAATGCAGGATGGTATGCAAATAAATATAATACTATGTATGCGTGCATACATTCTCCTGTCTTCAGATAGAGCATTCTGTTGAACATTTCTGGACATTTTCAGCTTCTGTTGTAGACAGCAAAACCATATGTGGGACCTGACCGCAGTCTGGATTGGCTAAGTTACTTAAAATTAGTCAAAATATTGCTCTCTGATGAAATATCTGGATAGCTTTAGTACATATTCCCATGTGAGATAGAATGTGATTCTTTAAACAAATGTATGGTCATTTGTTCAACAGTTTGAATAATTAGTAGTCGAGGTTGGTAAAAAATTGAATTATTTCTTAGTCCATGTCAATTTACAGTTTATGAGATGATTAGCTCGCAACAAGTTATTACTGGAATGACTGGCTTATCAATTCATTCATTGCAATGGTAAACTAGTATCTTCTTTCTCAAGACCACTGCAGATGTATTTTTTTAGATTTTCAAATTTCTCATACAAAGTGCCCGCGGAAGCGGACAAATTGATTATTTTGTGGAAATGTATCACTAAAATGACTGTCTCTGACCACCTTGAGTGTTAACGGGTTAACCCTGAAATTCCAGTCTCAAGGCGTGCAAATGAGCTGCTATGTGCCTGCATTTTAGTATTAGCTCACCTGGTCTTAGGCCAAGTGACCTTATGCCATGGCGTCCCGTCTGTCTGGTGGATTGGATTGGCGGAGTTCAGCCTAATTTGGCTGCAAGGGCCCTAGGGGTGTAGGCATAACAACTTGTATACAGAACTTTGATTGAACACATTTTTTGTGTAAAAATCTTCGATTTTATGAAAAATGTAACGAAGATTGTCCAAAGTCTACTCATGTACCGCTCGGCGGATTTCAAACCTCATTGGCTGGACGGAACCTAGCAAAGTAGGTTCTAGAAATTTTATTCAGAATTTTGGTTGGTTAATTCCTTGGTGACAAATCTGAGATTTTTTTTTTAATGTACTGGAAATTGTCAAAACACTTCTCCTGAGCTGCTTGACAGATTTCAATAACATTTGTCTAGAATGACCCTGTCATTGTGGGTTCCAGATCTTCTATTCAGAATTTAACGTGGCCAAGTTTTGGAGTGAAAATGATAGATTTTATGAACATTTTACCAGAACTTGTCAATGCGTATCCCCTTAACTGTTTGGTGGATTGTATGCACATTTGGCTGGAAGGATTCCATAGGTGTAGAATCTAGAACTACTCTTTAGTTGGTCGATTTTTGGCTAACATCTTAGATTGTTTTGAAAATGTTCCAAAACCCTTACCACTCTGATGTCAACATTTGGTATTCATTTTTCAACAAAATTGGTGTAAGATGTCATAGACAGAAACATAATCCACCAAAATTGTTGAAACATTTACACCGGTTTCATTGCTATTGATATGGTAAAAGATTGAATATTGACATCAGAGTGGTAATGGTTAAAACGTTACTCCGTAATTAATGGCCCAATTTCAATAAAACTTGGGTTGAATGCTTCAGCATATCAAACGATAAATGTGCTCGGTCAATTCCTTTTGTGATCATCTTGGGTTTTTTTCAAAAATTATCCATTGTATATATGTAAATGTAGACATTATGAGCCTATGCATAACCCTTTAATGATTACATTATTTTAAGAAAATGTCATTTTTATGAAAAGAAAATGTCTGTTTGCAGATGAGATTACTTTTTGAAAATTTACCGCTGGAATGACTGGCTCGGTTATTGAGCCAGTCACTCCTTGGCAAGTATTCAAAAGTAGTTTTCCTTTGCTCTGCATATGGATATTTCACAAGACCACTGTAGATAGTAGATAGCATATTGGGTATTAAATGGTTAATAATTTAATACCATAGCAAATGGCTTATGAGACATTTTAATTAACAGTAAGTTTCCCAAACAGGCTGTATTACTTCTAGTAAGATTTAGATGTAGCAGCATCAAATGTATGATGTAGGCATACACATGTGTTCCACAACAGTTCTAATTCAGTCGCTAGCCCCATCTGTCAATGACTCCCCTACTTGGAATGAAGTCAGTTGAATTCATAATTAGAAGCTCTTGACCATCCTGTGTATCCTGTGGAATATCTTTTATTTAGGTGTTGATAATTTGCAATTTGTTGCTTCGATTTTTCAACAATAAATGCATGTCAAACAGTTTTCTAATTTCTAATATTGTTTAAGATGTATGATGAATTAATGACAGCTGAAAAACATAAGATCCATATAAATGCATGATTTTATATGGAATGATTATCTTTACTGACATGACTGGTATTATCTGGCTAACTATGTCATTGCCTTATCACTGTTTCTCAATTTTCAAGTAATTAGTAGGTAAATTGTTGAATGTTCTGAAGCCAATTTGGCCGGGAGCTTTTGGTTACATAGGACCCTTTTCTTGGACATATTAGAAAGTAACAGTTTCCTGGTACATTTAGCCTCACAATATTCACAATAATCTTTTATTAATAATTTAAATATTTTGATACAAATTATACCACTCAGCTTTCCAGCGGAATTAAATTAGTCAACAGCTTAACTCTTTAACACACATATCAGCCCAAAATGTTTTTTATAGTGGTCTTGAGAAATGCCCATTTGCAGACCAAGAGAAGGCAATTTCTGAAAATGTACAAGTGAAATGACTCGTTCAATAACCGAGCCAATCATTCCTGTGGTAAATCTTCAAAAATATTCTTCTCTTGGTCTGCAAATTGACATTTTCTTTGAGAAAATTTAAATTTTCTTGAATTTTATTTTATTTTCTTGAAGAAATTCAAGTCTTAGTGTTAATCATTAATGGCCAAGAATGGTTTAGAAAATCACAGTTTGCTTATCGAATACCAGTTTGCACTGTGCAGACCAAGATTAACCTTTACACCTCCGATGTCAAAATTTAAAGTTTTCAAATTAAATTAAACACGAGGCCCAAGGGCCGGTGGCGCTCACCTGGGCCATTAGCATTTGAACCATTTGTATTTAAATAGATATGATGGATCATTTCCGGAAAATCCAAGATGGCCACCCACAAATATGACCAATTAAAATTATGAATAGATGTTCTAGAGTCTACCATGATAGGGCCATTCTAGCCAAATGTGTTTGAAATATATCAAGCGACTAAGGAGAAGCAACGAATTGACAGTTTCGGGTAAACTTTCATAAAATCTAAGATTTTCACCAACAAATTTCTCAATCAAAATTCTGAATAGATTTTCTAGAGGCTACCACCATAGAATCCTGGTAGTGAACTGTGTTTGAAATATGCCATGCAGCTATGGAGTAGTAGCAGTTTGACCATTTCCGGTAAATTTAATACAATCTCAGATTTTCACCCACAAAATTGATCAATCACAATTCTGGATACATTTTCTAGAGCCTACCACCATAGACTGCATCCAGTCAAATCTGGTTGAAATATGTCAAGCAGCTAAGGAGGAGTAGCACGTTGAGCATTTCTGGTAGATTTTTCATAAAATCTCATATTATCACCCAAAAAATGTATCAAGCAAAATTCTGAAAAGAAGTTCCGGAGCCTGCCACCATAGAATGCAATCTAGCCAAATGTTGTTGAAATATGTCAAGCAGCTAAGGAGGATCGTGTAGCATTTTGACCATTTCCGGTAGATTTTTCATAACATCTAAGATTTTCACTCAAAATAGTTATGCAACAACATTTTGAATGGAAGATCTAGAGCCTATGAACATAGGATTCTTTCAGCCCAATTTGGTTGAAATCGGTCAAAATTCTAAGGAGAAGCAATTTGACAATTTCCGGTAAATTTTTAATAAAATCTAAGTTTTTCACCCAAAATATATACAAATCAAAATTCTGAATGGGTGTTCTATAACCCATGACAATAGGATCGTTTCAGGCACAATTGATTGAAATCAGTCAAAAGTGTAAGGAGAAGAAGCAATTTAACAACTTACAGTACATTTTTAATGAAATCTAAGATTTTGACCCAACAAATTTATGAATCAAAATTCCAAATGGAAGTTCCGGATCCGAGCACAATAACATCCTTTGACCAAAATTTAGTTGAGATTCGGCTATTGGTTAAGGAGTAGCGTTTGAAAGCAAAAGCTGACGGACGACGGACGGACGGTCACGGCATAAGCTCACTTGACCTTTCAGGTCAGGTGAGCTAAAACATGGTAGTCAATTTGTCAACAAATGTGATGGAATATGTTGCTGTGGTTGAAAAATGTAGCCTTCAGCAGTTTCTTTGCTAGTGACATGGCAAATGATAGAATATTGCCATCAGAGTGGTAACGGTTATTTTAAAGAGAATAGTATTTTAGAACATTTTCCACTGGACTGACTGGCTCTGTTATTGAGCTAGCCATTCCAGTGGTAACTTTTCTAAAATATCCTCTCGACATGCATAGGCATTTCTCAGGACCACTACTAAGGCAGTTTCTGATTGATCTGACCATTCAACACAACTGGCATTTATTTTGCAGGTGCCATAACGTGTGAGCAAAGCCTACTGAAGCAGAGTCAGTGTTACAATGAGGCTGATGAGATGCAAGATGGACTGAACAATTGTTCATGATTTAGAAAGATCAGCACTTTTAAAAGACTGTATCGATTAAAATGAATACGTGTGCCTTCTCAGATTACCAACTTTCCAAGAAGCATTCTCAATGTAGAAATCTACAGACTATGCTAACTTAGCGTGTGTTCTGAGGAAATCATATGACAAACTGAACATATAGATACTCTACGTGTAGACAAATAGGGCCACATACATATTGATATGGATGATAATGTACAACACACTTTATTAGATCACACCATTGACACAGCCATGACAGCCTAATCAATTTCCATTCAACACAGATGATAAATACCTGTTTGTACTGCATGCTATGTGTTTTAAGCATAAATGCTACTGTAAATGAGAATTGTGTTAAATGAAAGCAATAAACTAAGTATATATAATCATGATAGTTGATTATTTTTCAGTTTTAGCACTTAGTGTTAGATTTTAGTTATGATTTCAAGGATTTAAGCAAATACACCCTTTAATGGCTAAATTAGGTCAACATATCAAATAATTTGCCTATTTAATGACAATTTGCAGGCCAAGATGTATTTTTGAAAATATACCACTGGAATGGCTGCAAGCCGGGAAATAAGGTGCCTGTCAGGCACCAAACTATCAAATGTCAGGCACAGTATTGCCGGTTCCTGACATTGTGTCAGGTACAGATTTAAACAGTCCCAGTAGTTGCAATGTGCGACAACAGAGTCTGCATACAAGTGTTGACAAAGACATAAAATATTCATCTACCTCTAAGGTGTATCACGGATCATTATTACACATGATTTGTTGCTTTTTGACATGTTTTTAATAAGGTCAAGTAAAGAACACTGAAGTAGAATAGTGTTGACGGGCAGCAAATTCTGGATGTCCGGTGCTAAGTAGCTGGTGCCTGACAAAGTGTTGGACACTGTTGAGAAAATTATTTCCAGGCCTGGGAGGCCTAGCTTATTGACAACAAAAATTCAACCTAAGGATGCTAGGGGTGTAGGCTTAACAACATGTATACATAATTGTGATTGATCAAATGAGTTGATATTTTATGAAAAATCTACCGAAAATTTATCAACACACTACTCATGTACCGCTCGGCGGATTTCAACCCTCATTGGCTGGACGGACCCTAACACTTATTCCAGCTGTCTGCTTAATCCGTATAAATAAATATCTTGCGACTGCTTAATACGCCCTAAAGATGTATATATATATATATATATATATATATATATATATATATATATATATATATATATATATATATATATATATATATATATATATATATATATATATATGTATCTGTGTGCGTGCGTGCGTGCGTGCGTGCGTGCGTGCGTGCGTGCGTGCGTGCGTGCGTGCGTGCGTGCGTGCGTGCGTGCGTGCGTGCGTGCGTGCGTGCGTACTTACGTGTGCGCGTACTTACGTGTGCGCGTACTTACGTGCGTGCGTACTTACGTGCGTGTGGGTGGGCGTGTGGGTGTGTGTGTGTGCCTTGATAGATCCATGAGTAGTCCGTGTGATTAGTGTCATGATGTTAGTCTTTCACCGCGCGCATTTACGATCAGGAAATCCTGTCTCAATTACTCCTGTTGCAATTCTAAGCATCGTCGTCGTGCATTCTCTTTAAGAGAATCGTAGGGTAATATTATAATACATAATTCTGGGCCTGAATGATCGCATGAAAGCTCTCCACTATGCGTACCGGGTGTATATTTGTTTCCAAAAGCCATTGCTCGACATATGTTGTTATCAAAAGTCTTGAATCAGTATAAATCGAAATGGTAATGACAATTTAATTTGTGTCGACAATTTTCTGAGAACCGGTAATAGAATGCTAACATTATGCTGCCATTGATCTGACACTGACGTGATCAACAAGAACATATTATTTTAGTTCGCCAATTGCAGTTGGTCACGAGGGCTGCGCCACCACGTTTGGGAAACCACAGTATGTGTTTACAATGATTTCTGGTAGGGAACGGCATTTCATTCCCCTCGTCCCATAATGGGGAAGAGAGTATTTCCTTCCTGCCTGCCTGCGCGCCCACCCTCCCACCCGCCCGCCCACCCACCCGCCCGCCCGCCCGCCCGCCCGCCGCCCGCATGCCTGCCTGCCTGCCTGCCTGCCTGCCTGCCTGCCTGCCTGCCTGCCTGACTGCCTGCCTGCCTGCCTGCCTGCCTGCCTGCCTGCATGCATGCCTGCCTGCCTGCCTGCCTGCCTGCCTGCCTGCCTGCCTGCCTGCCTGCCTGCCTGCCTGCCTGCCTGCCTGCCTGCCTGCCTGCCTGCCTGCCTGCCGGCCTGCATGCCTGCCTGCCTGCCTGCCTGCCTGCCTGCCTGCCTGCCTGCCTGCCTGCCTGCCTGCCTGCCTGCCTGCCTGCCTGCCTGCCTGCCTGCCTGCCTGCATGCCTGCCTGCCTGCCTGCCTGCCTGCCTGCCTGCCTGCCTGCATGCCTGCCTGCCTGCATGCCTGCCTGCATGCCTGCATGCATGCATGCATGCATGCATGCCTGCCTGCATGTCTGCATGACTGCCTGCATGCCTGCCTGCCTGCATGCCTGCATGCATGCCTGCATGCCTGCCTGCCTGCCTGCCTGCATGCATGCATGCCTGCCTACCTGCCTGCCTGCCTGCCTGCCTGCCTGCCTGCCTGCCTGCCTGCTTGCATGCATGCATGTATGCCTGCCTGCCTGCCTGCCTGCCTGCCTGCCTGCCTGCCTGCCTGCCTGCCTGCCTGCCTGCCTGCCTGCCTGCCTGCCTGCCTGCCTGCATGCATGCCTGCCTGCATACATGCATGCCTGCCCGCCAGCATGCATGCATGCCTGCCTACCTACCTACATGCATGCCTGCCTGCCTGCCTGCCTGCCTGCCTGCCTGCCTGCCTGCCTGCCTGCCTGCCTGCCTGCCTGCCTGCATGCCTGCCTGCCTGCCTGCATGCATGCCTGCCTGCCTGCCTGCCTACCTGCATGCTTGCCTGCCTGCCTGCCTGCATGCGTGCGGGCCTGCCTGCCTGCCTGCCTGCCTGCCTGCCTGCCTGCCTGCCTGCCTGCCTGCCTGCCTGCCTGCCTGCCTGCCTGCCTGCCTGCCTGCCTGCCTGCCTGCCTGCCTGCCTGCCTGCCTGCATACATGCATGCCTGCCTGCCTGCCTGCATGCATGCCTGCCTGCCTACCTACCTGCATGCCTGCCTGCCTGCCTGCCTGCCTGCCTGCCTGCCTGCCTGCCTGCCTGCCTGCCTGCCTGCCTGCCTGCCTGCCTGCCTGCCTGCCTGCATGCCTGCCTGCCTGCCTGCCTGCCTGCCTGCCTGCCTGCCTGCCTGCATGCCTGCCTGCCTGCCTGCATGCCTGCCTGCATGCCTGTTTGCATGCCTGCCTGCCTGCCTGCATGCCTGCCTGCCTGCCTGCCTGCCTGCATGCCTGCCTGCCTGCCTGCCTGCCTGCCTGCCTGCCTGCCTGCCTGCCTGCCTGCATGCATGCATGCATGCATGCATGCCTGCCTGCATGCCTGCATGCCTGCCTGCATGCCTGCCTGCATGCATGCATGCATGTATGCATGCCTGCATGTATGCATGCCTGCCTGATTGCATGCCTGCGTGCATGCCTGCATGCCTGCATGCCTGCCTACATGCATGCATGCATGTTGCCTGCCTGCCTGCATGCCTGCCAGTGTGCCTGCCTGCCTGCCTGCCTGCCTGCCTGCCTGCCTGCCTGCCTGCCTGCCTGCCTGCCTGCCTGCCTGCCTGCCTGCCTGCCTGCCTGCCTGCCTGCCTGCCTGCCTGCCTGCCTGCATGCCTGCCTGCCTGCCTGCCTGCCTGCCTGCCTGCCTGCCTGCCTGCCTGCCTGCATGCCTGCCTGCCTGCCTGCCTGCCTGCATGCCTGCCTGCATGCCTGCCTGCATCCCTGCCGGCCGGACGGCATGCCTGCCTGCCTGCCTGCATGCGTGCATGCCGGCCTGCATGCCTGCATGCCTGCATGCCTGCCTGCATGCCTGCATGCCTGCATGCCTGCATGCATGCACGCCTGCCAGGCTGTCTGCATGCCTGCCTGCCTGCGTGTATGCATGCATGCATGCCTGAATGTACGCCTGCATGCCTGCCTGCCTGCCTACCTGCCTGCATGCATGCCGGCCTGCATGCCTGCATGCATGCACGCATGCATGCCTACGTGTATGCATGTATGCATGCATGTCTGCCTGCCTGCTTGCCTGCATGCATGTATGCCTGCCTGCCTGCCTGCCTGCCTGCCTGCCTGCCTGCCTGCCTGCCTGCCTGCCTGCCTGCCTGCCTGCCTGCCTGCCTGCCTGCCTGCCTGCCTGCCTGCCTGCCTGCCTGCCTGCCTGCCTGCCTGCATACATGCATGCCTGCCCGCCAGCATGCATGCATGCCTGCCTACCTACCTACATGCATGCCTGCCTGCCTGCCTGCCTGCCTGCCTGCCTGCCTGCCTGCATGCCTGCCTGCATGCCTGCCTGCCTGCCTGCCTGCCTGCCTGCCTGCCTGCATGCATGCCTGCCTGCCTGGATGCATGGATGCCTGCATGCATGCATGCCTGCATGCCTGCCTGCCTGCCTGCCTGCCTGCCTGCCTGCCTGCCTGCCTGCCTGCCTGCCTGCCTGCATGCATGCATGCCTGCATGCCTGCCTGCATGCCTGCCTGCATGCCTGCCTGCATCCCTGCCGGCCGGACGGCATGCCTGCCTGCCTGCCTGCATGCGTGCATGCCGGCCTGCATGCCTGCATGCCTGCATGCCGGCCTGCATGCCTGCATGCCTGCATGCCTGCATGCATGCACGCCTGCCAGGCTGTCTGCATGCCTGCCTGCCTGCGTGTATGCATGCATGCATGCCTGCATGTACGCCTGCATGCCTGCCTGCCTGCCTACCTGCCTGCATGCATGCCGGCATGCATGCCTGCATGCATGCACGCATGCATGCCTACGTGTATGCATGTATGCATGCATGTCTGCCTGCCTGCCTGCCTGCCTGCCTGCCTGCCTGCCTGCCTGCCTGCCTGCCTGCCTGCCTGCCTGCCTGCCTGCCTGCCTGCCTGCCTGCCTGCCTGCCTGCCTGCCTGCCTGCCTGCCTGCCTGCATACATGCATGCCTGCCCGCCAGCATGCATGCATGCCTGCCTACCTACCTACATGCATGCCTGCCTGCCTGCCTGCCTGCCTGCCTGCCTGCCTGCCTGCCTGCCTGCCTGCCTGCCTGCCTGCCTGCCTGCCTGCCTGCATGCCTGCCTGACTGCCTGCATGCATGCATGCCTGCCTACCTGCATGCTTGCCTGCCTGCCTGCCTGCATGCGTGCCTGCCTGCCTGCCTGCCTGCCTGCCTGCCTGCCTGCCTGCCTGCCTGCCTGCCTGCCTGCCTGCCTGCCTGCCTGCCTGCCTGCCTGCCTGCCTGCCTGCCTGCCTGCCTGCCTGCCTGCCTGCATGCCTGCCTGCCTGCCTGCCTGCCTGCATACATGCATGCCTGCCTGCCTGCATGCATGCATGCCTGCCTGCCTACCTACCTACATGCCTGCCTGCCTGCCTGCCTGCCTGCCTGCCTGCCTGCCTGCCTGCCTGCCTGCCTGCCTGCATGCCTGCCTGCCTGCCTGCCTGCCTGCCTGCCTGCCTGCCTGCCTGCCTGCCTGCCTGCATGCCTGCATGCATGCATGCCTGCCTGCATGCCTGCCTGCCTGCCTGCATGCCTGTTTGCATGCCTGCCTGCATGCATGCATGCCTGCCTGCCTGCATGCCTGCCTGCCTGCCTGCCTGCCTGCCTGCCTGCCTGCCTGCCTGCCTGCCTGCCTGCCTGCCTGCCTGCCTGCCTGCCTGCCTGCCTGCCTGCCTGCCTGCCTGCCTGCCTGCCTGCCTGCATGCATGCATGTATGCATGCATGCCTGCATGTATGCATGCCTGCCTGAGTGCATGCCTGCGTGCATGCCTGCATGCCTGCATGCCTGCCTACATGCATGCATGCATGTTGCCTGCCTGCCTGCATGCCTGCCAGTGTGCCTGCCTGCCTGCCTAACTGCCTGCCTGCCTGCCTGCCTGCCTGCCTGCCTGCCTGCCTGCCTGCCTGCCTGCCTGCCTGCCTGCCTGCCTGCCTGCCTGCCTGCCTGCCTGCCTGCCTGCCTGCCTGCCTGCCTGCCCGCCCGCCTGCATGCATGCCTGCCTACCTGGATGCCTGGATGCCTGCATGCATGCATGCCTGCATGCCTGCATGCCTGCCTGCCTGCCTGCCTGCCTGCCTGCCTGCCTGCCTGCCTGCCTGCCTGCCTGCCTGCCTGCATGCCTGCCTGCCTGCCTGCCTGCCTGCCTGCATGCCTGCCTGCATGCCTGCCTGCATGCCTGCCTGCATGCCTGCCTGCATCCCTGCCGGCCGGACGGCATGCCTGCCTGCCTGCCTGCATGCGTGCATGCCGGCCTGCATGCCTGCATGCCTGCATGCCGGCCTGCATGCCTGCATGCCGGCCTGCATGCCTGCATGCCTGCATGCCTGCATGCATGCACGCCTGCCAGGCTGTCTGCATGCCTGCCTGCCTGCGTGTATGCATGCATGCATGCCTGCATGTACGCCTGCATGCCTGCCTGCCTGCCTACCTGCCTGCATGCATGCCGGCCTGCATGCCTGCATGCATGCACGCATGCATGCCTACGTGTATGCATGTATGCATGCATGTCTGCCTGCCTGCTTGCCTGCATGCATGTATGCCTGCCTGCCTGCCTGCCTGCCTGCCTGCCTGCCTGCCTGCCTGCCTGCCTGCCTGCCTGCCTGCCTGCCTGCCTGCCTGCCTGCATGTATGCCTGCCTGCCTGCCTGCCTGCCTGCATGCATGCATGCCTGCCTGCCTGCCTGCCTGCCTGCCTGCCTGCCTGCCTGCCTGCCTGCCTGCATGCCTGCCTGCCTGCCTGCCTGCCTGCCTGCCTGCCTGCCTGCCTGCCTGCCTGCATGTCTGTCTGTATGTCTGTCTGTATGTCTGCCTGCCTGTCTGCCTGCCTGCCTGCCTGCCTGCCTGCCTTCCTGCCTGCCTGCCTGCCTGCCTGCCTGCCTGCCTGTCTGTCTGCCTGCCTGCCTGCCTGCCTGCCTGCATGCCTGCCTGCCTGCCTGCCTGCCTGCCTGCCTGCCTGCCTGCCTGCCTGCCTGCCTGCCTGCCTGCCTGCCTGCCTGCCTGCCTGCCTGCCTGCCTGCCTGCCTGCCTGCATGTATGTATGTATGATTGCTTGCCTGCCTGCCTGCCTGCCCACATGGCTGTGTGTCTGGCTGCCTGACTGCAGTCTCTCGCTCTGCCTGTGTACGTGCGTACATACATACTTACATATGTACGTGCCTGCACGAGCGTTAGCATGTGCATGGATGGGTGTGTACGTGCGTGTGTGCGCGCGTGCATGTGTGCGTACCTGTGTGCATGCGCGCATGCATGTATGTGTGCGAGCGTATGCGCGTGCGTGTGTGCGTGCACGCGCGTGCTCTTGCGCACGTACGTGCGTGTATGCGCGCGTGAGTGCACATGGGTGTGTCTATCTACGTGCGTACATGAGTTCGTGCGTACACACGCATGTAGCTCTGGCGCCACGTCTTTAACGGACTCCGAATTGTTCTCCCGGTACGCGCCAGCCGATGAGGCTGGTTAGCTTGCCTTGGAGACGCGGACCTGAGACCGGTGACCATAAAGACCGTTCTATAGGGTGAGTGGAACATTCACATGCATGTGGGGCCGGGCGACCATTGCCGCCAATGGCGCACACTACTGTGTCACCTCGGCTATTCGTGTAACCGGTGTGTCTATACATGTTTAAGTTATAGCATTTGAGATATAAAGATATAAGAATAGTTGTAGTCTGGCGAGTTGAAAGCTGGCTTCTTGCAAACGTATATGCGCAACGTGTAACAAGGTAGTTCGTTTTCTGCAATATAAAAAGAGAGTGACGTGTTGGCGCCGTCTGTTTTGTATCTCTACAACGATACCTAACCTATCCTTATATAGACGGAAGGTACCCCTGTAAAGAAGAAGTCCTAGTATGTCAAACTGGGTTAATGTATATCTACGTCTCAAGCGAGCCACTAAATTGGTTTTGCGAGAGGGAAATGCCTCTTGCAGGCCTCCGTCACAATAACGTACCTACAACGCTAAAGTGGAGGATGAAAAATGGTCAAGACCACACTCCTTATCTAGACCAATACGAAAAGGGTGCTGCATTATATGCGTATTGTTATTCATATATAGACATGCACCCTGGTTTACGTGGATGCGGCTCGCCTGTTTCAACAGCATCTGGTACAGTCGTCTCTATACTAGAGCTGGTTTTGTTGGCACAGCATTATTTTGGTGATCCTTCAAGAGGAGCTAGACTAGCAGTTGAGTTATTGAGTCCAGATATATAGGTCTTTAGGCTTCGAATGGTGTATGCATAGTGAGCTGTAATGAGTATGTGACTTCCTGCATAGCTCGCTCAAGCATCCATCTCGAAGTGTACCTATTGCGCAAACCCCTCAAACCGACGGCCCAGATATGTTGTCTGGTTGACGAGTCTGAAGCTGAAGAGCGACTTCTAACCACGTGTCAGCACGACCACATGTAACAAGCCAAGGAAAATACAACAACACAGCCGCATTGAATAAGTACCTGAGCTATGTATGGCGGGGCTGAAGAAGCAGATGGCAGACTGTGGTGACCTTCCTGGAAGGCGAGGAGAGATTATTCATATATCCCAGTCACCATAGGGATCCGCATCTTTTGCCGGCGCCGAGTGTGTCGAGCATGAACCATGTATGACTCGTTTCCGGAGAGCTAACATTTACCTGTCTTAGGGTTATGTAATTGCTCCGGCGTTCACTGCTAGACCGTTCCTACTATAATTACTGTGTGTGCAATGCATCCCGCGTTGGCTTAACGGCCATCCTAGAGGAACGGGTGAGGGTGCAGGGGAAGTGAGAGAGGCATCACCGTTTTTATTCTAACCATCGAGAAAACTCTGTGATGTCTCGGGTCGACTCTAACCAACCCGGTGGAGGGAGTTACCAAACAATTAGTTGGCCAGACGCCTGGAGCGTCGCAGAAAGAGACAGCTGCTCTAGAAGTAAGTTAGAAGGCCGTATGTCAGTACCCAACTATGGAAACACGACTTGCTATGTAACGTCTGTAGAGCCGGGAAAGAAACTGTACAATAAACAGCACTCCTCCATTCGAACAGTTGCCCCCGTAACTACTCATATCCTAACACAATATCTGAGCTAATACTAGTTAGGAGTAGGCACAGTGTCCCGACTATATTAGTGCAGGCACGAGAAACGAACACCTACACACCATCACCGGACACCGATGGTCAGACATCATAATTGCCAACGATGTCCTGTACTAGATGTGTAATATGTCGCCGCTGTCTGTAAACGTCGCCCAGAAAAGATGGTCCATGTGTGGCCATATGCTAAGGATGCCAGAAGACACACCGGCACAGAGAGTCTTGGAATTGTACCTACTCTGAGCCATCAAATACAGAGACAAGTGAGGCCGTCACTGCATAAATCCGCTACGCGTGGTACGAGGTGATCTCAGGAAAGCAGGGTTAGATACATTCAAGTCAATAATAGACCTGAGGACGTTAAGGATGTTGGCTGAGGACAAGACACAGTGGGCAAAGGCGAAGAAGGACTGATTGCAGCTGTAGGATGTTTCTACTACTACAGCCACATACCACAGTAATCATACATACAAGTGACGACTCTAGTGAAAAAGTGTTTCTGTATTTAGAAAAATAGGTGATGCATTTATTGAAGCAGTGTGGTATACGTGTACGCGTTGCGCAGTGTAACATTATATAACTATTTAACTTAATAACGAAAAATGAAACAGTGTTTAGCAACGACGCTCGCATTATTACAATTCTATACAGTACAAGGAGGTTTAGATGACCTAATGCGCCTACTTGTAATCAGCGCTTAAGAAATAAAATAACTACGTTACAGTAAAAGGGGCACCTATTAGTCGTCGGTGCGGTATTGGAAAACGCACATATGTTGGCGCCTGTTAGATCACATACAGTTATTATACAGCCGAACTTACTGTAGTGAATGAAGCACGCAGAATCTTTGGTGCCGAGGTCGCTTTGCCTCTATTGATGGTGAGGCTGGTTTGATAACCGTCACGTCACTAGACAACCAGCGCCGCTTAGCTAAGTAGCGCTTGTAAAGCGATGTTCACAGTAAGATCAGTAGTTACACACTGAAGAAGGCACTGGATACGTGCGGGTTTTTAGTTACCACTTTGTGGTGTCTTAATGCAGGTGTGGTGAGCTATCAGAACTGGCTAATCGTGTTTCTACGCCGGCCATATACACCGGCGTGGCTGACAGAATGTTTCGATTGTGAAGTTCAAATATAAAAATGAGTTTATCAGCAGTCCTCATACAAATTCGTAAATAGATATGGGCGCCATCTCAGTTTAGGGCCCATTAACAGTTAATTCACGTGTGTCCAGTCAATATACGTTTTGATTTGTGGGTACAATATGAACTTTCATCCAGGAATCTCTCCATGACTTTGGGCCATTGATATCAGCTATAGCCGGGTCTCCAGCTCCTGGTAGTATCATCTGTAGCCAGGTCTCCAGCTCCTGGTAATAGCATGGGTAGCCATATTTCCAGCTCCTGGTAATATCAGCTATAGCCAGGTCTCCAGCTCCTGGTATTGGCATCTGCAGCCAGGTCTCCAGCTCCTGGTAATATCATTCGTAATCAGGTCTCCAGCTCATGGTAGTATCATCCATGACCAGATTCCCAGCTTCTAATAATATCGTGCGTAACCAGGTCTCCAGCTTCTGGTCATCGTTAACTATCACCAGATAACCAGCTCCTGGTTAACGTGGTTGTGGGTCAGATAACCAGCTTATGGCCATTCGCTAATCCATCACATCGTTAGCTTCTGGCGGCCCGTGGCCAGGCCTATTCAGCATTTCAGATCCACCTGCGTCATAAGATAAATTCCGGTCGTTTATCGTTTTGTGTTACGCATTCGTCTGGGTGCACCCACCTCTTTCCGTCGTCTTCAATACGATATCAGAATTCGTATTGTGATCGTTCGTCCGCAGAACCCTTTCCTCTTCAAGCCACACAGAAATGACTGTTTCCATTGAGCATTTACAACAGCTATACTACATTCAGGTCGTATATTATTGATTTATTATATGAACATTTTATATTGATTGTTGTCATAACTATTAACACATTAATTAGGTTAATATTTTCAAGGTTAAATTCTGAACCAATAATCGTTAAGTCTTAAGTGTATCGACATACAATCATACATGCTGCCATAAACTCTGGGGATTATCCGATGGTCAATATCCATCCCAGCTTCTAAATGATTCAGTAGTCGATGGTGGTTTTATGGATCAGATCGAAGGGGGATCATTTTCAACTTGGATAGTGGATGTACCCGGATCTCATCTTACATTAATTTTGAGCATGTATGATTTCTGAAGTGAACTAAATCGTCTGTGATATTCTTTGAGGATTGATATAAATGACATCGGATCGAAAAATCAATTTGATCTGATTGTTATCAAAACTCAAAGAAAGAGCATGGGATGGATCAACCAGGATCAAGCCGTTGGATCGATAATGGTCGTTTCGATCTAGCTATGACTTCAAGGATTGGAGTTCTTGTTTTGGGTCAAATTAGTTTATGAATATTCAACGTAAGACATTGAGGGTTTCAGTAGTTGTAATTTTGAAATCCTGCTTCAACAGGATCATTTTATATTCATATAATATATCAATCGTAACAATCATATCAACTGTACAATACTGCTATAATTTTACAACAGATCAGAAAGTAGGCAAGAATGAATGAATAATACTGTTTTAGTTTATGTCCTCTTAATTACCACTATATTTTGAATCAATAGGTTAAAGTCCAAATGCTAATGCAGATTACTCTTCCATACGTCGAGCCAAGATAAGGAAGTGTTGGAATTCACCTCAAATCGCTCCCAAAAAGCATTCCTTCGAATACAAGGGTTAACCGTTGCTAATGGACATCATTTAAATACCCCTAGACATCTATTCTATCGTTTCCATTTTGTGTCCAGCATTTTGGCAAAATAAAATATCCGGTAATCATGTGATTAATGACGTCATAAGCATTACTGAGGTTTTGTCTTTTGGATAAAACGCATTCGTGTTTCACATCGTACAGTAATCTAATCCACGCCAACGCCAGCTAATTCCCTTACTTGCTGAATTGGATGTTATCGACCAAAGGAATGGCGTCGCTGAAAGGTCCTGTGATTTTCTTCTTAGGAACGCATCACCATTGGCTAAGGGTACCTTATTTTTAGTTGTGTTATTTCACCTTGAAGAGGGGTTTCAACAGTTAGCCGACGCTGTATGTGGAGTAAGGCTCCTTGCCATGGTTTCAGATGCTGGTTATGTATATGCTGGTGTAGATTGCTTAGAGTGGGCTCTGCATAATACAACTTCAGGCAGTGCCTTCCGCCCCATGTAGCCACCCCTTCCCGACTGAGGAATACTGTTGGAGAGACTTCTTATATACCCTATGGTGACCAATCAACGACCAATCGACAGTCACCATTGCAGAACGAACCAATGATCGCGCACTTCGTGGTGGGGATAGCATGCGGAGCACGTGTGTGTGTGTGTGTGCGTGTGTGCGCGCGCGTGCGTGTGACGTCACGCTACCTTCATCCTACCAGCACATGCGTGGTGGCGATCTACACCAACTTGATTAATTAAAAAGGGCCACACTGTATTTACTACTATTTCAGCCATTCCTAGTCCGATCATAATTCTGTAAATGTATTCATTTTTCCCAACGAATCCTGGTCATGATTCGCCCCAAGATGAGTGAATATGGCATAGTATTAAGGATTTCCGAAATACAGGCAACTATAACATAAGGATGCCAGCTCCCACACTCTCTATACAGTGTAGGCAAGCTATCATTTTTTGGCGAGCATGCGCGATAGGCGTTCCTTGAGGGTCTGTTAATCTGAGTTATTTTTTCTGTGGCTATACGCGCCGAGCTATAGAACCGACGGGGTGAGGTTGGAACATCTCCGACCGGGCCATTTCATCCCCGGGTAACCCAGACCGGTTTGTACCCGACTGATCGATCCGTGCTACACCTACGAGCTGACATTTAATATGCTTCGTGTAACGTTGATGATTGTGGCAGCACGCACCCCCACCCCCCCCCCCCCACCACCACCACCGCCACCTTCCAACCCCACTGCGCTCGCGCAACACAGTGGAACTAAATGTCCATGTGCGGAATACCGATGTATTAATTTAATATTAAGTGTTATTCTAACGCCATCTATTATTCTGTCTTAATATAAATATAGAAAGTGGAATGTATTATAATATATTTCTTGATTGTTTGGTATCTTCTAACAATGACAGCAACAACAATAGACCACTATTCATATGTGCCACTAATGGATTTCGATACAAATCGTGCACATGCATTAGACAGATTTGCTCGAAATACGTTAGTGGCACATATTAATAGTGATGTGGTGCTGTTGCTGTCATTGTGGCGCACACTTCTTGGAAAGGCTTGAACATCTTTGGAGAATATAATCATTACTAGCGAGACAGATAATTTTGTCCAGGGGGTGATCACTTGGGAATGTCCACACAGACCAGCGTTGGCCAGCATAGTGCTATAAAAAGGGCAGCATGTATGGCATGGTGAAAGCGAATTATATCATCTGGTTGTATAAAGAATCACATACCAAACAAATTCAAATTGTTCCTCTCGCAATACTACTTTGAATATCGGATTCAGATTGTATACATGGTCACTATTTAGTCGCATTCTATTTCACGTTTCGCTAAGTGCAAACTCCACATACATACACCACATTACATACATCATCTTACACTATCTGCCTTCTCTACTGGTGGTGCTTAAACAATGACAAGATTATCGGGTTTAGTGTGAACAGGATTCATAAAGTGTGGCGTAATCTGTCTTATGATAACCGATTGGAAAAGAAACCGTGGCTGGCTTGCTAGAAATGAGTATATTCTCCAAAGACAGCCAATGTTTTCTAAGAAGCTTGCGTCGCGTGAAGATGCCGATTGTGAAGAGTATGGTCATGGAAATCGCTAACTCGTAAGTCCGTGTAATACGTATTGTGAATTTAGCTTCTGAGACCGGGCATATTTTGTAACCACTCCAGTCATTCCAGTGACACATTTGCAAAGAGGTTTCTCGTGGTGTGCACGTGGACATTCCACAAGAGAACTAGTGATGACTGTCGTCAAGCAGGGTTAACAGCAACGTATAGTTGCTTAGTATATACGTATATGGAGATGTTATACACACGATGGTGATTGCGTTACATATTGCCACGCCTGATGTAGATACCTCGAGGCACGTTGCTACATGTTGTAACAAATTGACCTGCAATAATGTACTTTGCAACAACTTTCCTCATATTCATTAGTTGGTATTTTACAGAAATTCTATCAATTTCTTGCGGGTTTAGCGAACCGACAGTGGTACATATTTACAGAAGGGATGCGGGCGGGCTATCAATAGCACACGGTGACATTAAGAAAACGGCAGCTGAGAGAGTAATTGGTTACACGGGAAACATCATGATAGGCCCCTGTGGTCATAATGAAAGCACAACCCCATTTACTAGTAAACTCCCTTTTTTATAATAGTAACTAAACACACAAATATCTCCTCCTTCTACTACTACGTTGTCGAGAGAAAGCAATTCTATCGGGATAGAAATGCCTCAGATTTTGCCAACATACAGCATTCATTAAAAAAACCCATTAACATTTATGCAGCATTGCCAAGTTGTGAACGAATGTTGATAACCACATTAATAAGCAGCATCTGGGTGCTGTTATGCCATCTGCAATGCTCCGACCATGGTAAAAGGCAAGCCCCGGAAATGAGCAAGTGGCACACGAAAAAAACGCCATACAGCCATCTTAATACATATAACTGACCTGGAGATTGCTATAGACATGACTGGGGGAAATGTTGATAAGAAAATCCCTCAGAGGAAATTTATTAGGCACAATAATATATCAAATATGTCCACAAAGAAGCAGTCATTGTAGTGTAGCAACTCCGCTGGGTACAGCATAACTGTTTGGTTTGTAGAGAGGACTATGCAAATTCTCGTTCTAACAAACACTGTTCACTAGCTACAAGGAGTTGTCTCACAAAGAATGCACCAATGTTGATCGTTTCCATATCTGCCATCCATGTGGCTAACCTCTGATGAAGAACTGTAATGTACATTACTCGCAGTTATGTACGTATGGTTACTGTATTCCGCTTGAGTAATACAAATATCCTACAGCTGCACTCAGCCCTTCTTTGCATTTGACCACTGTGTCCTGTCATCCAGCCACAATCTTTATTTTCGTCAGGTCCATGCTTGATCTGAGTGTTCCGAGTCCTGCTTTCTTGAGGCCATTACTTGCGTCGTTATCATAAATGGGCATTGGGGCATAGACCCCTGAGAAATAAGGTGCTCAAGAACAGTTAGCCGCATTGCCTTTTTTTAATTTGTTAAAAGGATTTGACAATATAAATTGGCCTGATATGCAGTAAAAGCTCCACATTTTCTTGACTGACTGCTATAGTTGTAATTGAAATGTATTCTGTTCAATACTAATGCTCATTCGTCTACTTATTGTAATTCAATGATGCTGGTAAATTGTAACAGCATACCCCACTCAATGCAGACTACGGGGTAAGTTGCTATACATATTTTGCGCCACTAATCATATCCTCCATACAGTGTGCATCAACTATGCAGTCCACACATTACAGCATATAATCTTCAAAATAGCAAATATCACATCAGACCTGCGTTTGATTATAGACAGTTGTTCAATGTATACTGTGCGTCTGCGCGCGTGGTGTATACACACGCTCATGTCACGTTGGCTCAAGATCTGAAGATCTGTTTTAAAGCTTTTTCCGTAGTAGTCAAAAGAGATAAATCGCCAAAATGCTTGCCTTCCATAAGTCCATTCTTGAGTTGAGCGTGCGTGGTATTTATGAGGTCACCTCGCAAACACGCTCAGCAGATTTATACAATGACCCCATCCCATGGTGCCAGTTTCACAAAGGTGCGTACGTTACACCCTGCCATAAAGTAGGAAACAAACCAATCATAATTCGTCATTTGATATTTACCCCATACTTAAGCACAGCAGAGTACGTAAGCCCCCTTTGTTAAACTGCCACGTGGTTTAATATTCACTGGCGTGAGCGTAAGGCTCTCTGCGCGGGTGTGTCTTCTGGTATACCTAGCACAAGGCCAAGCATGATCCATCTGTTCTAAGCAACATTAACGGACAGCAGCATGCATGCCTGCATTGTACACAATATATATCCATGACTAAATGCTCAGACGTGACATACAGCAGTTATTAGCATTGACACCGCACTACACTGCACATCCGCACGTATGCACACACGCACTCACGCGTGCGAGGACTCGCGCACGCACACATACATGCATACACGCGCACACGCAAGTACACACGCACGCACGCACGCACGCGCATTGTGTTACAGGCGGTTAGTGCATGTGGTGAAATCTATGCCATTGACCATTGTGGTTGCCTCAGACATTAGCATATCTGCGTTGGATATTGTCAACTGTCAACTCATCTGCTGAGATGATGATAATTAGACATGACAGTGTGCAGCTGCGGCGTGAGCGGAGCAAATCTCTGTGTTACAAGTGCCATTAGGATGTTTCCTATAACGAAAGCATGTGTGTCAGTTTCCGTACAACAGACGTGCATGCATAAATGCTCACAAACTGGTATATTATGCAATTGAGAAGTAGATATAAGGAACTTCTTTGAAGAGAGAATCAATTTGCCTATCAAAGTGAATGGCATACTGTGACTATATGTATATAATATATGCCATTCTGTTTCTCTCCACACCTATTAGATCCCCCTGGTGATCAGAATGTTAGGCCAGCAATTTTTACTCTCTGCTGTTATTATTTGTATTGCATAAATTGTATAAAGTATTATATATGTCCCTGTAATCTTTCTAACACGTAGGCCTTATTGCCACACATTGTAATACACGTACGATGCTGTAGGCGATCTGTTAAACCGTTATACGTTCCTTCGCCACATTAACACATACGTATCTGTTTAGTTGATACTGAATTCGAGTGTTGGTGCTTAGTTGTGACTCGCAACTATATGGTATTGATCTGTTGGTCAAGCAGTCGGTGTGCCTATGTGGTGTTTTCTTACAAAGTCGTCTATGCCACACATATAGCGGTCTACGCATGTGGGCCAACAGCTTGACGAACGGCTGTTGAAAATGATACCATAGGTGTTACAATTTGAAAAAGTAGCAATTACGATGTGCCACCATCAGTTCCAAATAATGGATATTCTGTCCCACATGGCAATATGTTAATAATAGAAATAATCTACCTCTGCTCGTTTGCAGCAGCGCCAACATTTAGCTTGCATTATTTATTCAATGCATTTCGACGCAAATCCTGCCTTCGTGTGTTTACTTGTTTATCCTTGTGGTAACTCAAATGCAATATACATTTAATGATACGTCTACCACGTATATGTGTATTCTCAGCGCAAGTTAGTTTGAGAGTACACATGCGCTGGCGTATGACTGACTTGCTATAATGGCCGCCCTCTTCCCTCTTAGTCAGATTATGATAGGTGTGTCCATTCTTTCGTCTTTCATTCAATATCACATTTCATGAAATGCATGCCACGCAACACTGCGTTTAGCTATACGTGTAGCCATTCATTTACACCTGATGGAAGTTAGATAATTGGAAATGTATTTTTGTATAATTGGATGGGAATATTGATTGCCATGGCTTGGTAGAAATGTCAGCCAAAATTTGATTGCAAATGAGAGAAATATGTTAAAGAAAGTGAAGGATATAAAATGAGAGAGAAAGATAAATGGTGGCGAAAGAGACAGCGAGTGAGCTCGAGAGAGAGAGAGAGAGAGAGAGAGAGAGAGAGAGAGAGAGAGAGAGAGAGAGAGAGGGAGAGAGAGAGAGAGCGAGCGAGCGAGCGAGAGAGAAAGATAGAGAGAGAGAGAGAGAAAGAGAGAGAGAGGGAGAGAGAGTAAGAGGAGAGTGTGGGAAAGAGAGAGAGAGAGAGAGAGAGGGGGGGGGGGCTCTCGCGAGCCTGATTTGTAACATTTACAACCGGAATTACAACACTTTTTAGAGGATATGAACGGAATTCTCGTTTCATCAACACCATTTTGTAAATACCATTTTCAACTATGAGTAACGAGTTCAAAATGGTATTTGCTAAACGAGTGTAATAAGTGTGATACTAAATGGCATGGCATGGCAATGCGTTAGAGATTCAATGTATCATATGAAGATGATTATTAACATTGCTAAATGGAGAATTGGTCGATGGACGAACATCACTTTCTTTATGAATGCAACAAATACAATGATTTAAGAGCAACAGTTATGCGACTTTACTATATTGTACGCGCAACTCCTAACACAACACAAGCGCTTCTAACAATGTGCAACAACCTGTGCTTAAAACGATATATACGTGTTTGATACTTTCAAGGAGGGCCAGGAAAAATAATGATGGCGAGTGAGGTGGACATGCACTCGATATGCCCCAATAGGTCATTGAGTGTAACAACCTTGCATATGTATATGTAATAATTTGCAATTTACCCCCTCTTGCGCATTTGAAGCGCTCAAAATATACATACATCAATGTACCATTTGATTGCCAAGACCTTTCACAGAAATTTAGAGTTTCGGAAAGTATCTTTTGTAAATTTATAAAGAAAATTTACCTAAAAATAGATTGATGTCGTCCTTCAAGTGGACATCCATCAGATGTACGATGGTCGAGAAAATTCGATTTGCTTGGTCAATGCTCGGTTAACGAGCCAGTCATTCCAGCGGTGATTTTTTTTGGGAATGTTCTTCTCTTGGCATGCAAATTTACATTTTTAAAGATCACTGCAGTGATCGTGTTGACCATTAACGGTCTAAATTAACACAAGAGCGTTAAATAATGATATAGCGTATGCTTTAACAATCCACGGCACGGTATATGAATACGGCAGGACCCCGTGACCCCCATCTCACCATTAACTGGAGAAACTGCTCAATTCTCCTTATACCACCTTCATGTGTATGAATTGTATATTATTGATCGATCAATTTAATAACTGTTTGGTATTCTGAAACTAATTTGACATGTGCAGATATTCGATTGAGTTTCTCTTTGCGCCTCTTTCAAGTGACGAATTGTATCTCGTTCATGAATTAGCAATGCAATGACTTCCGAATATTTCGAAACTAACTTGGCTGCACAATTCTCAAGCTACCTTCGATGTGTGCCATTTTCATACACCTAATAGCTGTCGAATAAATCGACCTTTTCTCCTTGAGCTACTTTCGAGTTTACGAATAACATGTTGTCGATAAATCTATAATGAATATAAGTATGCATATACAATCTACCGTCATAAAATATAGTATCAACTGAAATACAGTATATGCCTATACAAGGCTCGAGTGAAATAAAATGAACTCGAACTGTGTACCGTTCATAGTGCCATGGTGCATGCTGTGTGTTCAGAAAGAACCAGCGACATCGTATGCCCGGACGGTGGCACATCAGTATCAATTCAATGACAACATATTGATAATTATTGGGGTCACATGCTGGGCTTGAAACAATACACATTACAGTTTACCTCCCAACGTTCCATGTCGAGCATCTATCAGTGTCCCATATCCATAGGTGAAGATCGTTGACAAACAGGATAGAAATAGTATATATTGCACTGGAGGTGGTCGTGTGTGCCGTAATTGAGTAGGGCCTCATATACTTGAGTAAGAGCTCGGAACCGGCTATTGACTAGGCTGCCTGTACATTTTGGTAATTTTCGTCGAATACACGTGCCAGTTTAGTCAAACTGTTGGTTATTTGAAGAATTCTTACACTTTGCAATTCAAATACACACTATTGCTGATATTACACTAAATATACGTGATTTTGATTAACGGTAAGGCGCATGCATTATGGACATAGCATCAGTGTACCCTATGCACATACTTACGTGACGATGTGTCCTCTAACCATTGATTCACTTGCCAATTTGTCCTTCAACCATTGATGCACTTGATAATGTGTACTCTATATTTTGATTTGCTTAGCAATGTGTGCTCTATCCATTAATTCACTTGGCCATGTGTTTTCTAACCATTACTTCACGTGGCAATACGTACTCTAGCCATTGGTTCACTTGGCAATGCGTACTCTGTCCATTGATTCACTTGCCAATGCGTACTATATCCATTGATTCACTTGATACTGTGTGCTCTATCCAGTGATGCACTTGCAGAGTGTGCTCAAACCATAGGTTTCACTTGACAATGCGTACTCTGACCATTGATTCGCGTGACACTGTTTCCTCTAACTATTTGTTCAGATAGCATTCTGTCAGCTAACCATTGATTCACGTGGCACTGTGCACACTAACCATTTGATTCACAGGGCGATGCGTATACTAACCATTGATTCACGGGGCGATGTGTACTCTAACCAGTGATTCAAGTGGCAATGTTTCCTCTACCTATTTGCTCGGATGGCAATGTGTCCGCTAACCAATGATCAACTTCGCAATATGTACTCTAACCAGTGATTCACGTGACATAATATCGTCTAACCATTTAATTTGTTGATCACCATCTCCCGGTCGGGGGATCGAACCGCCATACTGCAATTCCGCATAGCATCAGCAGCCAGACATCTTTCCACTGGACCACCGCGCCAAGACTAAAAAGTCAAGGGTTGGCCGACCAGCTTTCACATATCTGTAATACTGACACACTGACGATTCATATGGGACTATCTGTGGATGCATCTGCCACGATTCAATCCTAGGCTTTTACGCCTGTGGTACTCTGACTCCAGCACGGCTCTGGCAGTATATGTATTTGTATTGTATTGATGCACTAGCAACGTGCGGCTTCAATTTCTATGTGCTAAGTTAGCCGACAGTCATGCACCCATTAGTGTAATTTGTTGATCACCATCTCCCGGTCGGGGGATCGAACCGCCATACTGCAACTCCGCATAGCATCAGCAACCAGACATCTTTCCACTGGACCACCGCGCCAAGACTAAAAAGTCAAGGGTTGGCCGACCAGCTTTCACATGTCTGATATACTGACACACTGACGATTCATATGGGACTATCCGCGGATGCATCTGCCACGATTCAATCGTAGGCGTTGTATGCCTATTGCACTCTGAGTCCAGCACGGCTCTGGCAGTATATGTATTTTTATTTTATTGACGCACTGGCAACGTGCGGCTTCAATTTCCATGTGCTAACTTAGACGACAGTCATGCACCCATTAGTTTTATTTGTTGATCACCATCTCCCGGTCGGGGGATCGAACCGCCATACTGCAACTCCGCATAGCATCAGCAGCCAGACATCTTTCCACTGGACCACCGCGCCAAGACTAAAAAGTCAAGGTTTGGCCGACCAGTTTTCACATATCTGTAATACTGACACACTGACGATTCATATGGGACTATCTGTGGATGCATCTGCCACGATTCAATCCTAGGCTTTTTTACGCCTGTTGCACTCTGACTCCAGCACGGCTCTGGCAGTATATGTATTTTTATTGTATTGATGCACTAGCCACGTGCGGCTTCAATTTCTATGTGCTAACTTAGCCGACAGTCATGCACCCATTAGTTTAATGTGTTGATCACCATCTCCCGGTCGGGGGATCGAACCGCCATACTGCAACTCCGCATAGCATCGGCAACCAGACATCTTTCCACTGGACCACCGCACCAAGACTAAAAGTCAAGGATTGGCCGACCAGCTTTCACATGTCTGATATACTGACACACTGACGATTCATATGGGACTATCTGTGGATGCATCTGTCACAATCAATCCTAGGCTTTTACGCCTATTGTACTCTGACTCCAGCACGGCTCTGGCAGTATATGTATTTTTATTTTATTGACGCACTGGCAACGTGCGGCTTCAATTGCCATGTGCTAACTTAGCCGACAGTGATGCACCCGTTAGTTTAATTTGTTGATCACCATCTCCCGGTCGGGGGATCGAACCGCCATTCTGCAATTCCGCATAGCATCGGCAACCAGACATCTTTCCACTGGACCACCGCGCCAAGACTAAAAAGTCCAAGGTTGGCCGACCAGCTTTCACATGTTTGATATACTGAAACACTGACGATTCATATGGGACTATCTGCGGATGAATCTACCACGATTCAATCCTAGGCTTATTATGCCTATTGTACTCTGACTCCAGCACGGCTCGCGTGCGTGCGTGGGTGCGTGCGTGCGTGCGTGCGTGCGTGCGTGCGTGCGTGCGTGCGTGCGTGCGTGCGTGCGTGCGTGCGTGCGTGCGTGCGTGCGTGCGTGCGTGCGTGCGTGCGTGCGTGCGTGCGTGCGTGCGTGCGTGCGTGCGTGCGTGCGTGCGTGCGTGCGTGCGTGCGTGCGTGCGTGCGTGCGTGCGTGCGTGCGTGCGTGCGTGCGTGCGTGCGTGCGTGCGTGCGTGCGTGCGTGCGTGCGTGCGTGCGTGCGTGCGTGCGTGCGTGCGTGCGTGCGTGCGTGCGTGCGTGCGTGCGTGCGTGCGTGCGTGCGTGCGTGCGTGCGTGCGTGCGTGCGCGCGCGCGCGCGCGTGCGTGTATGTATGTATGCATAGATTTCTATAGCGCCATTTACAGACGTAATTGCCCAAAGGCGCTTCACAATGATGACATATATCTTCTTCTAAATAAATGTCTTTTAAGTAAGGATGTAAATGGTTCAATTGTGTTACAGTCTCTGCTTTCTGATGGAAGACTGTTCCGTGTTTTAGGCCCTGCCTTAGAAAAGGCACGGCCTCCGGCATATGAGTTGGAAGGCGGTATGACGCATAAAAGGTGGACACTTGATCTGAGTGATCTAGGTGATGTCCTACGTACAATTAATGATTGTAGCCCTCGTAGCATACTACTTGTAAGTCTTTAATATGTAAGAAACATTATGTTGACACATTGAAACTAATTGGATTATCGAATGCGGCGGCCAATGGTTAATTGATTTATTTCTAGTTGATTGTATCACTGAAGCGGACGTTGGGCAAACGTGATGTTCTTGACTACATCTTTGTTAGCACAGTGGCACTCACTAGTATTGCATCATCATTAGACCATAGCTTATATACAAGACATCATGCTCCATGATATTACTTGCACATGCAATTCGAGTATATACAATACTGGGCCAGTACTGGGACGCGTTGATCAACACCAAATCACGGCATGCCATCAGAGCACTCCAAATAACAACATTCCCGCAAGAAGTAATCATAATAAGCCATGCATAGTTATGGTTAGTCATATCCCACAATGTAATGTCACCTGGGTGATCGCAGGACACCTGGTGTAAAGCGAATATAGCCGATTGGCACATATACGATCACACTTACTCACGACGCCGGGTGCAGGGAAAGGATAGCTGGATGATATATAAGCAATCGGGGCCATTCACAGGACACCTAATGGAAAGGCATGCTAGCGGAAACGTTCGCAATGAATCATAGGGTGCACATTTAAAATACTTATTACTGACTGCTACACGCGGGATGTGCATGAACTATGGGACAGGGACAACATAGCTGAATGATACATATAATCGATCGCCGGAAAATAGGTGGAACACAATATAATGGCATCTCATATATGCGATCACAGGAAACCGCGTATAAAGAACATATAGCTGAATGGTTTGATAGAAAAGGAGCACGGCAACACCAGTTCCGCGGCAGTTGCATTGCAATATAAAAGTAAATATGAAAAGAAGACGAATTACTAGTTTGATTGAAAATGACTGTTTTAATATCGCACTGGATACACATTGATACAATGAATAACGGCATTACCCTGATAACGCAGCTTATTGGGCCGATGCCAGGCCGATACTGGGCCGACACTGTACGGTATCGGCCCAGCATCACCTCAGCATCGGCCAAGTAACCTGCATACGTGGGATGTAATTGATTATGACGCCATATACTTGAGACAGATCGGATTCATCCATTGTATTATATGCCTATATTAGCCATGCTAAAAATGGGCGTGGCATAACCATAACGTATTGCATAAGTCATAGTGTAATGGAAGGTATTTAATGGGGCGCATTTAGCTTAAATATACCATTAGTTACCAATGACGACTACAACGTCATCATCATTACAGAAAGGTTATAAAGTGTATGTCAGCGGTTGCTATAGTGAAATAGTGCACGAATCGGGCCTTAGATGTTCAAACAGTTACACATCTATCACACTATTTTCATATAAGCGGACTGTTGTATAGTGATGATATGTTGTCGTATAGCTAATTACAAAAAAACAGCTACACCCATGTGAATACGGCTCACGGAGAGTTTACGGGCTCACGGGGATTTGACGTACTATTCAATGCTCATGCTATAGATAAATATATCATTCCCTATTCATTTTGATTGTGACATCAGCGTACATGTGATGTAATTGATTATAATATCATCTACGTGAGTGACAATTTATCTACTCACCTGGACGCCAATAGGCAACATGGCAATGGCATTTTTACCAGCCGCCTGACATCGTCCTTCAAAGTTTGCTCACTTTAGACTATTTATGGAACTATGCACTGTGGTTGCCATCATCATTGGCCTAATTCTTTGTCAGTTTGCTCTAGAAGCAGAGGTATTTGTCAAAACATATCAAATGATGATTTGTATAATAATGAGAACGTCATCAGTGAATGTAGGATTTTTTTTCCAACATCGAACTGCAGTGACAACTGTTGAGAGGGGCGTACTCTGGTGTGCAGAAGACATCATTTTTCAGTAGATTGATGCATGTTTCTATCCATTCGATAGATAGGCTATATTATACTCGATTGGCTGCCATCTTGGCAGCCATCGTGAATTCGACATGTTCCACACAACATTCCAACATACACACGATACATCGGGTGTTATTACTGTTGCAATTAGTGGTGTATAACAACCTGACAGAACTGCACGTGGGTATTTGCATGTGGCACATGCAACCAGTAAATGGTTTACAATTAATAATGTAGTCATAGCCGCATCGTGGTACTGTGCCGAGATGTGTTCGGCCATGATTCTACTGTTGCTTTGCACTGCGATTTAGATAGCTGGCTTTGAAGTCACTGTGTTAACTATGTGTGAATATGATATACATGCCACAACATGGACTACATGCAATGTATGTACATATATATAATGCTGTTGATAATCAATTATTGAGTAGCAAATTATACACTATAATTGGTAATATACAATAGCAGTGCCGATTTCCAACTCTGCCAGCCCATTTCTAGATAAGCTCCGCCCTCGTATTGCGTGATTGGATCAATTTATATACTGCATTCTCAGAATCTAATTGGCAATGTAACTTAATACAAATTACGTTCAAAATATTCAACATAGTATTTTTAAGATTATAAATTCATTACAACATAATATGCATCCTTGGCGAACATTTCGATCTTCATGCATCATGGTATGTCAAACGTATCGTGATGTTAGCATACACGTAGCCTTATTGGTTATGACGTCATATATGTGAGGAACCGATATGATCCAATGATTCGCATAAGCAGACTGATGATTGCGGGTGCAATAGACAACCCGCATATAATTGCTACCACATGGGCCGATTGAGGGGCATATTGCTAACTATTCCCGACTCGTGTCTAACTACGCGCCGTGCACTGTGTACGCGAATTTGATTCGATTTTATCACGTAGAATCCAGGATTCCCAGAATCCCAATGTCAAGGTAAGTGCACAGGTACGTTGTTAAGTTGATTAGACTAATCTGAGTGGGAGCTGAGGTTGATTACTCAAATTAGCTTCAAAATATAGAACAGAAGGGCTATTAAATTGTAAATTCATAAAAGATATGCAATTCAGACGGTCATTGGTAGCCAATTCACATATCCATATGACGCCATAATGAACTGCGTGATGTGTACAATGACATCATAATGAATGCCGTCATGAATGACGTCGATAAGTACGCCACGAACGCATATTTGAAGACGGTCTATGCGTTGTTGTACAAATTGTTTGCTTTTACTATTTAATATATATTATGTTGAATATTTTGAAACTAATTTAACTGGGTGCAGTTGCTGCCATAGGCAACATTACCTATTCAAATTAGTTACAACATATTCAACAGCTTCCTTGTGTAGTTTTCAGGAAATTGATAGCTAGGGTATTTGGGGATCGATCAATCCCAACACGGCGAGATGTGGGTGGAGCTTAGCTAGGGGTGGTCGGGACATAGCTAACATGGAAAGGTCCATTGCCAAATTCGTATCCGGCATATACGATTTGTGTAGTTTTCAGGAAATTGATAGCTTGGGTATTTGGGGATCGATCTATCCCAACACGGCGGGACATAGCTAAAATGGAACGGTCCATTGCCAAATTCGTATCGGCATATACGATATGATTGCGATGTCTGGAAAAAAGGTGACATACTTTGAGCATGGCATCAAACACACGGGTGACATTAAATATCGCTACTCAGTCACCTGCTATAAGCTACTTGGCATATGAAACGATATCTTGCTCTCAAATCCGTTGGGTGTTTTACGGTGATGGTGTTACTACCGCGCCGCGAATTGCTACCGATCGAATGGTGTGACATACATGCGATGGATGATCAACTGCTCATTGAAGAAGATTGCATATCTATGTTGTCCATTCTCATTCTGCACCAACCATGCATTCGTATGTCCTCGACTAGAATGCGAAGTCGGCCATATCAATCGCCGAGTGATGGTTGGCTCTGCTTTTAAAATAAAATATAATGGGCGTTTTCCGGGTTTAAAGCGGGAAACGATCTGTGACGGGTATCTAATATTTTAATGCAATACCGCACTTATTTATATGCAGACGTTCCATTCAAAGTAACGGAGCTCAGGCACGAACATCGAAAGTGAATGTATAGTGTATCACGCATATCGTTAAATATTGTGTAACCAGTATGGCTTGGCGTTAATATTGTCATAGTAAGCAACAGATGGCAGTCATGTCAATTTCAACATAATCACCAATATTCAACATCTTAATGATATCGGTATCCTGAAATATAGATTATGGATAAAGCGGTTTCAAAGTTCCAAATCGGTTCTGTTGCATCTTAGCTAGACATGGGCAAGGTAGAAAAGAATCCCTCTAGTATATAGGTGGGCGATACATACATGCCATACGAATGACACATGTGGTCAACGAATGTGGTTATTTAAGGTGTTCAAACACACACCCGGCTTAAGGATCCGCCGTGTTTTGTCCACACACACAGGTGGACACGATGACTGACGTCACTGCTGCTCCGCTGCGTTCCATGCACTAGCTCCCTGAGTAGTTATTTTGGTCGTTGTGCAATAACATGATTACATCAATCGTGATCACGTTTAAGAGCATGACCACAAAAATAACTGCTAAGTTGTGATGATACCTTCTTCAGGTTCTGTGTCCATTATGTCGACAGCTTATCCTGAGATCTGCGCCAGAATCAATTCGGGGAGAGGCCAACAAATGTCAACCATATATGTCCATGGACACGTTAAGGGTTGGTTACTCACCGTTATAATTTTCCTGAATGGAGTTGGTGTGTGTTAGATACGTATGTGGACATTGACAACTTTCATCATCACCGTCGCGTCACCGGACATCAATATTCGTATCATACAATCTTAAACGTATTCGCATTTTCTGTAAAATCACAATAATGTATTTCCTTCATCCTTATCTGGGATTTGCCACACCCTTTTGAAAACATAGTTTTTAAATGCGACTTACAACTTGTATAAGTTGGTATGTCGATATGCCTGTTGGTCTGTCTGTTTGTCTGGCTGTCGGTCGATTATTTTGTAAATTCCTAACTCTCACACGTTCGTAAATGTCTAGGTACATTTAGCTACACACATTCAGAGCTATTATAACGCACATGGATCACCATTAAAACAGACCAATGCGGTACCATCAGCTTGCTTTCAAAGCTACCGTTTCCTCTGCCATCGACTGCGTGGGACGTGGAGATCTCGCTGACATTGGGAACAACAATTTGACAAAGGTATCCCTAAACTGCTGACTCATAGCACAGTAGAGCACGAAGTTGATAGCATTATTTAACAAGGCCAAAATGTCCATTGTGTCGGCGAGTAGTAAGTATACATTGGCGAAGAAACAGTCAATGGTACCGCTTAACACGAGTAAAATGCTCTGAGGCAGTTCTGTGATCAAGAACATTACGATCACGGCAAGAAGCATCTTTGTGGTTCTGGAATGTTGACGTAAACGCTGCTGAAACGCCCCGGCTTTTAGATTCTCTGTCCGTTTCTTGCTCAGATAAAGAGTATTTAGCAACAGACCACCAAATATACTTATTAAGAAGCAAGGGATCAGTTTTCCTAGCAACGCATATGCCCAGAACACTGTTATAGCAAGCGCTTTTTTCTCAGTCGAGTACACACCGCCATCTACGAATCTCCAAAGCGTGAAGTTTCCCATCTGTACTGGCTCAATTTTCATGATGACGTAATTCGGAACCAATAGCAACGCTGATAAAATATATATAAGTGCAACAAATCCCGCTGTCGATTGGAAAGTTAACGCGTTTCGACCCTTGGAGCCTGCCCCTTGAAGACATCGATATCTCAACATGGCCAAAAACACAGCTAACCAAATCGAGGCAGTATGGGTAGTAGTGGTTAGGTTCTGGTGACATAGCATAAAGTAACTCCACCCAAAGGAATATCGCTCTGGTGTGGGTGTCAAGTCTGTTTCTATATAAAAGTGAATTGCGAAAGGAATATATGACACCATTGTAAGAATATCTGTCACCGCGATGCCCGTTAATATGCAATTGATAGGAGTGCGCATGTGTTTTCTTGTTAATGTAATTATATTGAATATGTTCGTGACGATTCCAAATGTGCATACTGTAATGCTCAGGTAGGGGTGGATTCGCCAGTACTGATGTGCCATTTCGTTCAGTGTCGGATCCACTAGCACTGTGGCATTATCCGAGTCGCAATGCCCCATCTCTGCAATGTATCAATTTCCGATGCTGACACCAGCTGCTTTGAGGTTATCCTGGAAAATAAAAGTAATACCATTATTATTATTATTATTATTATTATTATTATTATTATTATTATTATTATTAATCTGCGATGAAATCGCAGATTATTGATTTTACTCAGGATCTTTCTTCCTCTTATTATTATTATTATTATTATTATTATTATTATTATTATTATTATTCCTTCACAAGTTTGGACTGCATCTCCTCCTAGAGTTTTCATCCGATCAACTCCAAACTTGGTCAACCTCAAGGGCTCATGCCATCAAAAGTCCCATAGGAAATGTATGGGGAATGTCAAAATTGATCTTTGAAGTGATACTACAGGTAGAGTTTTCAACGGATCACTACCATACTTGCTGAATGGCAAAATACGCATTAATCTGCGATGAAAATCGCAGCTTATTATAATTACTTCTAAAAAACGTTTATCATCCGATCAACTCCAAACGTGGTCAACTTCTAGCACCTATGGTGGAATCGATGGCATGTGCTTTCATTTTGGAGCCACCCTATAGTATTCGAGCTACCCACCTTAGAGTGGGTTAACAATGGTCCCATAGAAATTGAAGTGCCACAGCACCCTGAGTTTTGACCGGATCAGTACCATAATTGGGTAGGAGGTTACCCTCGGGGTCCTGAAGATGTCTGCCTGCCGGAAAGATGACATTGATCTTTGAACGTTGACCCACAATGCAAGGAATATAGTTCCTTGTGGGATTTTGAGGATGGAGATTTGGAATGCGCCCACGCCTAGAGTGTGCATCTCATCGGACTGAACCCTGCCACGCTTCTAGGCGCCATCAGCCGCTATATGGATCCGTGCGGGCATTTGCAGTTACTCAATATTTCCTGTGAAAATGGCATAGCGTCATCTGTTACTGTGAGATAGGATAAATGACGCAATTTTCACCGGATCTCGTGTACGTTTAGGGCACCCGCTTAAAGACATGACCTCCCTATTAGACGGCGTTTACAGCATGCACATATCCCTAGCAGTTTCCGAGGTATCCATATATTAACAAAGTGAAACTGTGTTCGGACAAAATGAGCCATGTCTCGTCAAAATCGGGGCAGACGTTATTAAAGATTTGTCGAATGGCAAAATACGTATTATTACTCCTCGATGAAAATGGCAGATCAGTATAATTACACTAAAAAACGTTTGGACCGCATCTCCTCCTATAGTTTTCATCCGATCCGCTCCAAATGTGGTCAACTTCTAGCACCTATAGTGGAATCGATGAAGTGTGCGGTTATTTTGGATCCACCCAAATAGTTATCGAGCTACCCGCCTGCTCTGAGTGATCACCTCTGAGTGCGCAAAAAAAGCCCCTGGAAATGTATGGGGATCTTCAGCATTGATCTTTGATGTGCGACTACAGCCGGTGTTTTGAACGGAGCACTACCATATTTGCTGAGGATGTTACCACTGGCGATTTGTTTTTTGATACATTTTTTTTTCAAAATGGCCGTCAGACCTTTGAGCCCATACTGCATGGACATTGTCTCATATGAAATGTATGGGGATTTCAAATGGATGTTTGATCGCATCACTACCATACTTGGGCCGGATGTTACCACTGATGATTAGTTTTGAAAAACATTTTTTCTTAAAATGGCCGCCATGAAAGGAATTTGGGCAAAATTAGCCGTTTGCGTTTCTTTGCAGAAATTAACTCAGAATGAAAAATGAAAAAACAACAAGATTTTTTGCGAAAATTGTTTTGAGGAAAAATCAACAAGGCGCACCTTTTCGGGTCAAAATGACCCCAACATTTTTTTTGGCAGAAATGAACTTGACGTATTTCAAAATGCCTGTCACAATGAGTCTTAGTCCGATCGACTTGAGATTTGGTGGGCAGCCATTTGTTATATTGACCTTAGTTACTCTCAAATGTAAAGTTGATCCGAACAAGAGTTTTGAGAAAATCAGCTTTCCGTGCCACATATCCCCACAGTACACCTATGGGAGCAATATTGGAAAACGTTTTATCTGCTATAGTTTTCTTGCGATGCTCTTCAAACCTGGCCATATACTAGAACATTGAGAGATCTAAAACATTATGTATGAAAATTTGAATATTTCCCTTATGGTCAAGCTCATTCATGGTTAAATCTGTCCAGTGTTCATGTTTGGCATAACTTACCTGCCTTTCATCATGCGACTTCAAAGATCATGTTAGAGGAGACACTGTATTTTATCCGCAGGGTCAAGGTGACCTTTTACTTTAAACCTATGAGCATTTCCAGCATGGATCTTTGAGCTGTGACTACATATGTTGTGTTAGATCATCATCAGATGCGTTCAATGGCCTTAGAATAGGCCTTATACAATTTCATCATGGCCAGCCATCACAGATTTACAGTTACTTCAGTAAATATTCTCTAGTCATGTAGCAGGTATGGTCTAGCGGGTTGAGTCCAGTTTGCTAAACGAGTGATACGGATTTCCGATGACATCATCTGTATATATATATATATATATATATATATATATATATATATATATATATATATATATATATATATATATATATATATATAGCAGGCAGGGTAAGCACAGTCCTGTTAGCCGCATCCATGGCATGTTCTGCGCAGCACATCCATAATTAACGCATGACAATTTGCGTGCACTCGGCTGCTATCATATAACATCAGATATAAATTTAATAACATCTCAATGATGGCGACAATGAACTACATTGATTGAAATCTGGCATCTGCTGCTGCCAATTTAATTGTGGATGACGCAAACCTGGCACAGAACTATGGATTCGATCACGTTATTATTATTTTGCCAGCTAAACACGCAACCACCCGACTCCAGTACACATAGTTCGTATTGCATTACGCGCCTCAATAATGAAAAGTGTAGGCCGAAGATGTTCGCATATTTGCAGCCATGCACTATGTGTTACAACATGCACACGCTTTGGTCGTTAGGTATTACATAGAATCTGTCAATATCCGCAATATAGCCATTATGTGGTTATCAAACATCGCTAGTGTTTGGCAGGGGAATGCGATTACTCAATACTTGATGGCAAAACGCCATTAGTAGAGTACATCCTTTGGCAAAATGAAATGGTCTGACAATTTCGGTATCAGTTTGTGAAGCTGGTAACCACGCTCATAAGCAATTTGAGGGTGCGCACGGCCACAATTACGCACACATGCACACATAAAAACAAAGCAAAACTCGCAGAATGTGCACTCTATAAAGCGCATACCAGACACACCGAGCTGGGTTGCTACCTTACGAGAATTCACACATGTTTACCAGAAGGTTATGTAACGGGTAAGGCATGACCTGAACATGGACGGGTCCAGTGACAGGGTCCAGTGACACTGCTGCACCTGGCCTAATCTGGCATAGATATTAGTACGTTGTTGCATGATAGCTAACATACAGCATGCAGATTGAAGGATTGGTAGAGGAATGGTAATTATGTTGAAAGAACTGTTGAGATAGCATAGTCCGGGTTGACCATCTACCATCACCTCCACTAAATTTGAAGGAATCCATGGACCGCCATTGACAAGCGCTGGTGAAGTTTCATTAAAAGTAATCATATATTGAAGGAAATCATGAACCTCGATGTATTCAGTCGCGTTTGTGGTCTACGTTACTAATACTGGTTCATTGTAAAAATGGTGCAGCTTTCTGCAAAAGTGTTTATACAATGGAAATTAGTCTAAAATTTACATTAAACTGTGGTATGTATAATTAAAATATGGGAACAATGTATTGCGTATCGTCATTCACAAACTCACCGTCATATACCCACGGCACTGTGACTGTTGCTTTGTAGCGATTACTCTTCACAAATACGCCATCAATGCAGTATCTGTAACAGAACATATAATAACAACGTTGGTAACATTGATAAAGTATGATATCGAATTTACAATTCACAGATCCCTCTCCTGTAAACCCTGTTTAGAATACAGACTACATTGGCCGTAGACGGCTACTCACTAAAACACATGGCCAGATAATATAAGTTAGTTCACTTCTGACATACGTTTTGTGGTTACCAATGGTATCTATGCGCGCAGAGTGATTGTTCTACATGGCGCGTGTTCGTACAATCGCCAGTCTTACGGAACCACCATCGCGTGCCCCCACTTGCTCTCTATAGTCAGATGTGACTGGTATTCATAATAAGAGTGTCCAGTTTCTCGGTATGTCGGGTCTATTTCTAGTTAAGCTCCACCAATGCTTAGTCCATCATCAATTAAGTGTTCGTGACGAAGTTAGATACGGCATTATGAAGTAAATGAGTATGGCATCATCATACACGTCAAGCAGTTGATTATGAAGTTATATTCTTAATGGATTCCCTGGAATCCTCCATTAATAACGATGCCGCATTATACTTGTGTGACAGATGGGATACATATACGAATATAATACGTCTGCAGATAGACACGCGCTGTTGCAACACGCACGATGACGGGCAGGTGTGTTATCTACTCTAGTGTCATCACGTTGTATGTTTTCACGGACATACTGCTGTAGATTAGAACGCTGAAAAGGCGGTATTTATCGAGAAAGCAGACCATCAAGCATAGGTTATCAGGAAAATATGATTCTCTCATAGTAATATTGTCAATACCCAATTTCCCAACAATTACTCACGAGTTTGCTGTTGAAAACGATAGAATTCTCGGAAATCACCATTTCGTAGAGCCTACTCGGAGGCCTCTTCGTACAATGACTTTAGAATGTCGTCACCAGGCCGTAGAAGTTACTCTGATGGTCCTCCTCCACCTTAAATGCCAACTTTTGATGGCAAATATGAAATGGAAACCATTTTTCATACAGGTTGAGCATACTGCTTCACGGTACCGTTGGCCTGATACATATAAATTAGACATGCTCATCTCAGTTTTAAAGGACAAGGCCTTACAGTTTTACTGCATCTGTCCTGTGCAGAATGAGTACGCCAGTTTATGCGAAAAATTAGCGTCACGATTCGGGAAGAAATATCTGCCCCACATCATCAGAACAATAATGCAAGACATTCGACAAGAGGGTAACTCTTTAGAAGAATTTGCAGATACCACTCAGGAGCTCACTTTAGATGGCTACCCTGATGCTTCAGATAGAGTGGGCCATTGCTGCATTCCTACGGGGTGTTGAGCATAAACGAGCCGCTCTGATGGCTATGGATAAACATCCAAGCACCCTGGATGAGACTTGCAAACGGTCAATGCAGTTATCCATAATCAATGATTGATCATGGGTTCCAGAAGACCCAAGGTTCGATAGGTCCGTTTTCCAGATGATGCTTCTGGTGTGATGGAGGCAGGTAATCCTGAGCAGTTGAGGGGCATAACGGCTCCAAGCAGGATAGTTAAAGTGGAGAAAGATGTCGAAACTTAGGAAGGATATGGTGGAGGTAAAGGTAGATGTTGCTAAGATTTTGAATCTTATAACTGGTCAATTCGGTCGAGGTAGTTCTCCTCCAAGGGGAAGGTCGTTCCATCGCGTTCCCCTTCTCCACCTCTCAGATCGGGGAAGTGCTTTAATTGCAATTTAGAGGGCCATTTTTTCCGCCAGTGCCCGGATCTGAGACGTACACATTCGCCATCACCATCTGCTTCACCGAGATCTTCGCCTGTGCGATCATATGATGTTTGTATGTATGAGTTTAATCATGACCCAATGACACTAGTCATTCCCATTAAAGTAAATGATGTTTCCGTTGATGCAGTAGTGGACACTGCGGCACAAGTGACAGTAATTGGCAATTTCTGTGCAAATAAATTACCTTACCATTTAAAGAGGTTCGAGTCTATTGCATTGGCAGGTACAGATAGAGACAATAGTATCCCTGTGGACAGTCTTGAGCCAGTCACAATTGCATTAGGCTCTATGATGTGCAACCGGCCAGTCCTTTTTGCCAATATTAATGATCCGATTATATTAGGCCTGGATTTCTTGAAGGCACACACGGCCACTATTGATCTGACTAGACTGTGTCTGGAAATTAATGGAGAACCGGTACAAGCATCAATGTTGAGAGCTTATGGGGAGAAAGCCCAAGTAGCTCTGGTAACATTGAAGCAGAAAATGGTCATTGGTCCTTTTGAGGCCGTAAAGACCACCGCCGTTCTGGATCGGGAGGTACAGAATGATGTTGTGCTCCAGCCCTCGTCTAAAGTGGAGGGTCTGGTAACTACCAAAGATTCGCGGATTCCTATTTTGTTAAGGAACCTGTCGGCCCAATATATTACTCTGGAACAAGACCACAACCTTGGTATTGTCACATAAATTAAGGAGGTTTTAGACCCTGGACCAGAATTTCAACTTGCGGGTAACCCCATAAACCAGAACGGTTTACATACTTGTACAACCACTGAGGTGGACATCCCTGTGTTCTTACCGGATCTGTATGAGAGGTCGACATCATGTTTATCGGAGACGCAGTCTTTGCAAGTTAAATCCATGTTAAGCGCGTACCAGGATGCATTTGCAAAAGATTATCTTGATTTAGGTGTGTTCAAAGGGATAAGGCATATGGTTGACACAGGAAATGCACACCCTCTTCGTTCTAAACTTAGACGAACTCCTCTTGGTTTTGAGAATGAGGAAGAGAAACACCTTCAAAAATGTTAGAGAAAGGTATCATTGTCCCGTCAAACACCTCAGCCCCAGTGTTAGTTCGGAAGAAAGATGGTACTGTGCAATAGTGCATAGATTTCAATAGCTGGAGCTATATGATCTACTGTAAGCCGACAGACGGGTTATACTCCCAACATTATAATGCTTGGTCGAGAAGTGTTACAGCCTATTGACAAAATGTGCAAATGCCCTGTGTCTGCGACGACAGATGCTGCCCATTCAGATGCCAATGACGTCGTCCAACAGTTACAACAAACGTTGTATGAAACTAATGAGATAGATAGTACGGGATAACCTTACAATGGCTCAGAAGCGCCAGAAAAAAAGAGTATGATCTACGTTTGCTTAAGTATGCCTATCATGTTGGTGATGTAGTTTATCTTGCTAATTCTGCAAGTAAGGTAGGGCAGTCCAGTAAACCACAACCTCCTTGGACGGGCCCATCTATTATTTTTAAACTGTTGTCAGAAGCACTGGTTGGTATCAAAAACCAACGCCGGGAACTAGTTGTGCACCATGATAGATGTGGTTTTCCGGATTTCCTAAATGTGTAAATTCCGGTCCGTTCAATTATGTAAGTGGTATATATCGTATGTCATATAAATTAAGGTTAAAGATGTTCATTAAAATTACAACTGTAGGCAACATTCATAGGTTTTCCTGGAATCTCACATATTTTAATTTACGATAACACTTCCATTAAATTCATGTGAACTTATTTGTATTGCTTCTTTATCAATTCGGCAATTCCATCAATTCTGTCAGTTTTCTGCTGTGGTGGAAAACCACTGTCCTTAATTTTAGTTAATGACGCTATGCTAATCTGTAACGACGGCCCTCGTCCGGCAGCTGTTTATATATCCATCTGTTTTATCATTAGCAGCTCATTCTCTCTGGGTGGATAGACACCTCTTATCTTTTTTTAATTATGGTCGATTCTAATTCTACCTTTATCAGTTGAGCGCCAATGGCCAATGGCCATACAAGTGTATTATAAGTTTGTTATTTATTTAATATTTTTTCATTTAAAAAAAACAATTTTAATATGGTCTAATTGGGGCTTCCAGATGTTTAGATATAGGAAGCCACATTGTACGGGGAGGAATGTGGAACTGGTGGTCTCCCGCAATCCTGAATTCGCGTTTCGCGGCTGCCGGGCTGGCTGATTCCCTCCGTTTCTACGGACGCCCGGCAGACGTACTTTCGTACCTTGGAACCTGAAACGCGAGCACCTGCCGCCGGTTCCCTGTGCGATTCGTGACCCATGTTGGTGAGTACCACTATAATGTACTATTAGTATTACCACAATACACCTACAATAAACACACAGCATACCACGCAATACTAGTAAGTGCCACATCGCAAATTGATATTCTGTGATTGGCAATCCTAAAAATGTACTAAACTTCGGTAACCCAGTTGGCAATCCTAAAAATGTACTAAACCTCGGTAACCCAGTTGTTCCGTCACAAGCAGTTTGAGGGTGCTTGAGTCAGTACTAATGCCACGTTCGCTCGCTATGAGACAGACTGGCTAATAATAATACTAATAATAAAAATCTTTATTTCAAGAGGTTACATCGGCAGTGGCCTGATGTTCCCGAGGCCCTCAACACATATATACACTATGTACAATGGTAAATAATTATATACACGCCAGGTATGTACAAATAGACATATGTACAATACTTGCACTTACACGCACGCATGCACGCACTCACTGAGACACGCAGGCGGGCGGGCAGGCAGGCAGCCAGGGAGGCAGGAAGGCATTCCGTCATGTAGGGAGGCAGACAGGCAGACTGATGTCACATGTTAGCCGCAGTAGACCAATATTATGTATGCTGTTGCAACGCCGTGTTGATAAGCGAGCATGTCTGCAACAGAGAGCTTAGGAAACACCAAGGCGCGAGGTTATAGCCGGGTTGATTAGCCCACACATTGCATCATAAGAGTTGATTTTACAGCCGCAAATGTGCCACTATTCGGACCAATTGGCCATTGACCCCTCTATCAATGAAGCACAATTATGTAACCACAACCTATAATATGTCAACTGTCAACATCAGCATCAGCATCATCATCATCGTCAGCATCAACAACAACAACAACAGCAACAACAACAACAACAACAACAACAACACCAACAACAACACCAGCAGCAGTAGAAGCAGCAGCAACAACAACAACAACAACAACAACAACAACAACAACAACGACGACAACGACAACGACAACGGCAACGCCAAAGCCAACCATGTCTCTATAGACAACTGCAACACGATTACCATCGCTAATGACACGGACAACAGCTAGGGAAACGGCAGCGGCAACAACAAACTCATGTCATGGCTGGAAATGACATAGAACAGGAAACATTAACTACCCGTGCATATATTGACAGCCGCAAAAACAATTTGCTAAACTTGTCTGGAAACTTTTCCGTACAAAGGAGAAATTGATCCCCGCCAATCCACGGGCTGTTGACTCAGGACCGTTGGAGTGTGTTCAGCGCCACTCATACACGATCAATGGTGCCCAATCCAATACTTCTGGATGGCTTCCAATATTTATTCATGCTAACTGATATTAGCTTACCAATGAGATAAATCGACATGGAAACATCGCCTTGTGTAGATAATAAACACATTACTTTAAGGTTCGTCGATGTCTGCCAAGTCCCAACTCATTCACAGTGCATTCTCGTATGTTGAATGAGATAACAGATACAAACAGAACATTTATAATTTGCATTGATTTTTCTTTATTTCTATGAACACTGCGTTATCGTAGTTGCCAAACGGAGGAAGTGCTATTTAATTCACCTCTACTCATGCAAGTCAGCGACAGAGCGATTGCCACGTGTACACGCTCACCGGATATACACGGCAATCGCGTGTATGCAGCCCCGATTTAATGGTAGATGTTTTATCCACCCCAGCTGCCACCCATCCAGGGTGGCGGTGGGGGCAGAAGATGGTGGAATAGATATGGCAACGCTGCGTCAATAAGTCTCTGATTTAATTGCATCGTAATAGAGTTCTTAAAGAGATGGCACGCTCATGCCTGTGTCACATGGGAGAAGGACGCTTTACGCATCTATGACCAGAGAGGCAGACCAAAGACTAACTAATTCTATCTTCGAGTCACAGACGTTGCACGTGTTGCTTGTTCCCCTCACCTTAATCTAACGTATGCTTGATTGTGTATGTTCTACGCAGATACATACTGATTCACACTATGGTATAAGTCAGCTCGATGGATGCATCCGATCGGTTGATCTAGTGTATAACGTCATAGTCAATTAGGTCACATGTAGTATGACACCGCAATTATAATTGGCAGAAATACTTAGTCATGAATCTGGAATAGTTTGGCCAGTGTACGAAATCGAGGTCTTTGATGGATTTGCTATATTACCGTTCCACTCTGCCATTCTCGCACTAGATCGTCATCCATGCATGCAGTCGTGATTATTGCTTTCACGCACATTTTATACTTCTCTGAAAGCATTTTCCTAATAAAATGCTGTTTCTACGCGTGTATAGAACACAAAATACACATTACACGTTCACGTAATGGTTCGCCATGTGACAACAACAATAACACTATGCATTGGAACGATATGAAGTGTGTAGACATGTCAGCACATCGCGGCATATGATCGCAGACGAAACTCAATTCGCCATAAAATAAGAATGTAATTATTTCAGAGAGGCTCAAATCTAGCATAATATTCATAGGAGGAAAGACAAAGAGTAACACCAAGTCGCTATGCGTCTATGCTGCCTTACTGCAAGTGACATTTCAGATACGAGAACTCTCGATTGCCACATTACATAGACATACACTATGTGTGATCAGTTTATCTGGGCCTTACTATTGTTATAACCCAGACACATAACATTTATGAAAATTGCCCCTTACGTATAACTAGACATGTTGTGTATGCTAGCATAGAAAGCTAGCCTGAATAGGATGTGAACATGAACAGCTTAGACATGGCATGAGTGGGATCAAATTATAGACACGATAGCGGACAGGCGGACAATACCTTCTGACCTCGAATATTCGTGAAAGATATGCTGAAAGTTAACCAGACAAAGGGCATGGGCGGCTATTATCATAGACCCGTTTTGCGCTGTTACACATTGAAGATTTTCGAACTTACACTTTGATAAAACTTCCTATAAGAATACTGTCCTAAACGGTCACGCCTTCAGAAGACTATGATGTTGTGATTGCTGCGACAATCTATCTTCTGATGACGCAACTGTTCTGGTTACGGCTCGCCTCTTCACCACGAGAGATGAAGATATTTGTATTGGTAACCGGGCCTATCTGACGGATCAAACGCTCTCAGGAAAGGTACAGGGTTGCCCTGTACTTCTGGAATAATTAACCAAACTCGTGCCTTGAATATATACCAGGTGATGATTTTATTCTGACACTAACTGTACACTACACCTATTAAATGAGGGTGACTTATACTGTCACAAGCTACAAGTTATATCTACTACTTATATCACGATTATATATTTTAATATGATTTAATTACTTTGCAACTTGATTACTCCCAACTTATAGCTGATATGTTACCAAGACTACGACTAACTTAGTACGGCTTACTAATCAATACGGATAATGACAAAGCCTCAACTTGACTACTCTCAAACTGAGAATATCCATACGTGAATCAACGATGGTAAAAGACTAAAGAATCACCAGACAAAGTGCCTATTATATACGAATTACATTTTCCTAACTTCTATACATATCACGATATATAGATCTATATATATATCGTAATACATAGCCCCTGTTCCTTTCATCCTTCTAGGTAGCTATAACCACAGTTTGATTGGCCCACATCATTCTTGCCTCAAATCAACATCTGCTTATCCCCTCCTAGAAGTTCATACCTATTCTTGTTGATCGTTCTGACCAATCCCTGTTCGCCTATCTCTCGATTTCACTTCGAAACTCTATTCCTTTTGTTTTCTGCCACAGAGTTTGACTCGATGCTCATTGATTATGACGTCATCCCGACTAATCAAACTCTGGGCTTCTCTTCTATGGAGATAACTTAAAACGGGGTCAAAGCGGTGTTGGCTGGTTCTGATTTGATGCGATCTGTCAGCTAACTAACAACATTACGGAATGTGTTGTTGTTGCATGCCCCTCTTTGATAGACATATAGTTGATATACAAATTTCGATTGTGTTATTAATTCCTACAGGACGCTACAATGCCTCTGTCCTGTCCCTTGCCTATCGTGGATAAGCCTGTAGGAAACGAACGTTAATAAGCACATGAGCTGTATGATCTCATTGCCAGCTGGTGTTGTTGTACTTGCTTAAGGGAGTCGGAATGCCGACTGTCAACAACTAACGTCCGTCTGTTTCCTATAATTCTCTCGATTCCCATCGATTCGTATCTATTCTTACCACTCTATTATTTACTAAACTAAAGGCCGAAACGACTGCTGAATACTATACAAGTGTATGCCGATCCCACAGCAACAGCTGTTATCATCAACTATTGACAGATTTCACCAACTCAGAAACGTCGTTCCTATTTCATTCTAGTCCATTCTTAACTTACTGGATGAAACTATATGTTACAGTTTCGATCTGGTTTCGACTCCATTCCGCGAAACCGTTCCTCATCACAACCAGTGCAGCTTCCTACAATATATCTAACGGCTATTCATATGTACTCAGTCCATTAGCTCACCTGGTATTTTCAAATAATAATAATTTCACTGAGGTCTTACTCATAAATTTAAGACGTCCAGTGGGGTCATGACTCCCACAAGACAATCCGATATCTACACATGCCCTTCAACCGAAGTTAATTAACCGTCTCTTAAGGCCTTTAAGAGAGCGACAATTAACTCGTTGTGCAACATCAACAACCAAACTGCACCATACCAGGGCTCTCTGACACTGAACCAATAACACTGTGATCACTCATGAGAGAAAGAGAGAAAAAAAAAATATATAATGCGATTACTAACCAAAAGCTAAACAATCAAATAAACATTAAACCAAACATACAAAAACAAACCCTAATCCACAAAGCAAATACCTTTACATCTCATAATAAGGTCATAGTGACATCCACAATACGACAAACAATCATTACATGGCACTATAAAGTCTGTGCTACAATACCAATATTATCCCAAGTCCTCGTACTGTATACTGATGTTAGGACTGGCATCCAATTCCACGTTCACCCATTCATCAGCCGTCGGGTCGATCACAGTCCTGGCCTCAACGTTAGGCGACGACCCGGCTGATATCCTCAGCAGCGACGACCCGGCTGCAGGTCTCCGAGGCCTCTGAGGTGGAATACTCCGTAGCGCACTTCTATGGGCCGCATGTGGCTTGCACCTAATCCAAATCCACATACGAGAAAGTAATCCACATTTATATAATATAATCACAATCACAATTTTCACAACGAAGGAGCCCGTCGAATACGAAACAAACGAACGTACCCCCATGCCATCGACCATCAATGGGTCGATCGCAGATAATGGTGCTAGCGGCACGTACTTAGACTTATGCAAATGGTCCCACTTCTGCACACTTAATTGCTCAACAATCATTGACTGGTTGAGAAGGCCGGCCACATCCAATCCCGGTGTATCAATGGCCAGACTGATTCGAGTGTATGTCCGACTATAAGACAGAACTGGCTCAAACCGCCAACCCTTACCACTATAATCGCACTCACCAGACATCAACGCAAACACACCATCCTCAACTACGCATCTGTCAGTCAGTCGTCCTCTGCAGTGTATTTCAATAGTTTCCCCGAACGTTTGCAACACGACGCCTATTTTCGTGTTGGCAAAAATTTTACTGGATGTCTCGTTGGACTTAGTCAACTGAATATTACAGGTACTATCAGTGGTGTTAGTTAGTAGACTCACTATGCACGGCACGTGAGTCTTATCGACCCTTAGCTGACCATGACACCCCCACATTTACCACCAGGACATACTGACCCGGTCACATACTATCCGATCTTGGTGAGAAATACAGCGATCAATAAAGCTTCTCAACAACAGTACTCGAACCCAATGCACTATGTTTATTCCATGCCTTGCTGATTTCGGCCAAGAGTATAACCCTTCCGGCATTACTTTTTTCATCCTTCAACATGACCCGCATACTCCTCATAATCAGCGTACGCATCATGTCCTTATCCGCATTACACAGCCTATCGATGTTGGCTATCATGGCGCACGCGGCCCGTGCTGCCTCGGCAGATATGGCTGCTACTGACATGGTGTATGTTAGATACGCTATTATCAGCTATATTGTTACGTTCTGAATGGACTATACGATACTATATTACTGCGAAGGCTATTGGTACGATACTACCATACAGAATTATGCTATTGACGGCTGCGTCGCCTTATAACCGCTTCGATACGACCGATGAAATCATCGTATCGCGCACGACCAAACGCGCCAATCCTGAGTCTCTTAGGGTCTGAGTAGACATCAAGAGCGAGACTGCGCTTGCGCAGAAAGTAGGGATGAGACGGAAGCGTTTCCATTGGCTCATTGGTAGGCTTGGGTACCTCCTCCGAGGTGTCCATCATAACGGTACGACGAGTCTCCGGGGTTTCCCTTGGTGACCCATAGTTTCGATCATTACTCATCCCAGGTTGATCTATATTTACATCAACCCCCTACCCACCTTGCGCATCGTTGGCTCCTCATCAGAAGCTGGTCGCTTCTTACGAGCCTTCTTACTCGATGTCGCACCGGAGTCGTTTACCGGCAAAGGTTTGGACTCGGGTACCATCACTCGCGGGTGATGGCTGGCTTTCGTACCTTTAGTAGGGTTAGGAATAGGGCGTGGTCGGACCTTGTCCCAACACATCTCTGAGTCAACTACACGTAGCTTAGATATATTAAGTACGCGTACTTTCCCAGACCTCTGATGTCGGACATGAGCCACGGGACCATTGATCTTAAAGATCTCGTACTCAGGGTCACTGCGAGAAGTCAATTTCATCCTCTCCTCAGACTTTACAACCACTGAATCGCCCACCTTAAATTCACCAGCGTTTGCACGCTTGTTAATTTGTTCTCGGTGAACTTCTCGAGACTTAGCCGTTTCTCCATGAGCGTGCAGCAAGGCATTATTGAGACATGTAAGTCTTTCGCCAAGAGCCTGCGTGGCATCCAGTGGGATGGTTAACGGAAGTCTTGCACGACGACCATACATCAGATAAAATGGCGTATATCTGGTCGTGGAGTGACGAGAGCTGCTGTATGCTGTTAAAGCCGCGCCCAATTCGTCCTCCCATGCACGAGATTCATTATTCACACCCTTCTGGATTAGCTCCTTGAGCGTACGATTGAACCTCTTGGTACGTCCATTCGTTTGCGAATGGTATGGACTCGATCTTCTATGATCGATACCGTGTTCCTTAAATCGTTCTTCCAGACTATTAGAACAAAACTCTTTACCCTGATCAGTAATCACTATCTCAGGGACACCATGACGAGCGACATACTCGTTGAAAAACTTGTCTTCAACATTCTGAGAAGTCTTGGCATTAATCGGATATGCCTCTGCCCATGCAGAACAGTGATCGATTATCGTCATAATATACATATTACATTTGCTTGACTCTAGTAGTGGACCAATCAAATCCATGCCTATTATCTGACTTGGATAATCAGCCATGGGCATTTCACTATACCTAGGTCGAGTGGTGACATGTCGGTTGACCTGACACGTTGTACACTTTTCCAACATATTCACCACATCTTTCCTCAAAGACGTCCATACAAACGAATCTCTTACCATACCGATAGTCTTTTTCAGACCTTGGTGACCAGCTCGTTCATGAGCTATCCGGAGCACTTTCTCACGGAACAGGGTAGGTAAGATAATTCTGGGGTACTCAGCATCCAACGCTGAAGGTGTGATTAACGAATATAATATACCGTTTTTGACCATGTACTCCTCCGGCGTGTTCTTAAACAATTCCGGGTATACTTTGGTCTGCTCGGTACATAATTCATTGTAGTCGACACCAAATACCTCGAGAGGGACGTGCGGTAACGCCCCCTCGTCCACATCAGGTATGACAAAATCGCCCGTGTCAAACGTGGTGACCTCTACCGGTCGACGTAACCTGGACAACATGTCCGCTCGAATATTCTTCGAGCCTTGGATGTACTCAATCTTACATCCGTACTCTGCGATCAGCACGGCCCAGCGCTGCACTTTGGTGTTCTTCACTTCTGCCACAAACAAACTCTTTAGGGGTTTGTGGTCCGTGTACACCGTAAACTGTGCGCCAAATAGATATGGTCGGAGCTTCTTCAACGTGTAAATCACAGCATAAGCTTCCTTCTCTATTACGGGCCAATTAAGCTGACTATCTTTAAGGGTAGAGCTCACATACTGAATCACCCGCTCTACACCTTTATCATCTACTTGCACTAGAATTGCACCAATCGCATAGCTAGAAGCATCAGTATACAACTTATAGGGGGCATTCAAATTAGGATAGGTGAGAACCGTCTCACTACACAACAAGTTCTGCAATTTCTTGAACGCTTGCTGTTCTTCCTTACCCCACTCAAAACGCTTATACTTCTTGGTCAATTCTATCAAAGGCTTTGCAATTTCGGCGTAGCCTTGTACACAAGATCAGTAATAACCTGTAGCTCCGAGAAAACTTCTCACTTCACCCACATCTCGAGGTGGAGACATTTCTCTAATGACCATGACCTTCTGAGCCTGAGGAGCTACCCCGTGTGCTGAAATGCGATAGCCTAACAAGTCCACTGACTTACTGGCGAAATCACATTTCTTCTTTTTCACTTGCAAATTATATTCTCGAATCTTGCGCATGACCTTACGCAAGTGTTGTGCATGTTCCGTTGGATTTCGTGAATATACGACTATATCATCTACGAACACATGCACCCATTTTCCTACAAATTCCCGGAAAATGTCATTCATTGCCCTTTGAAATACGGCACCTGAGTTGCAAAAACCGAAAGGCATCCGAATCCACTCGAACAAACCCTCACTGCAGACGAACGCCGTCTTCTCTATGTCTTGGCTGGCCATTGATATCTGCCAATATCCAGACTTCAAGTCCATAGTAGAAAAGATCGTTGCGCCGCGCATCGAATCAAAAATGTCAGAGATATTCGGCAATGGGTAACTATCCTTAAGACATACCGAATTCAACTTCCTATAGTCAATACAAAACCGGGTGTCACCGTCCTTCTTGGGGACCAATGTAATGGGTGACGCCCAGGGTGATGACGACGGTCTTATGACGCCCGCTGCTAGCATCTCTTTTACCTGGTTTTTGACCACATACTGCTTAGCCAGCGGTAGACGGTAGGCCTTCTGCCTTATAGGATACGAATCTCCTGTTGGCACCGTACACTTTACTTTGGGGACCAATCCTAAAGTGTTTGGACGAGCGTATCAAAGATATCCGCAAAGTCATCTAGAACTTTGTCGATATCTTTATATCCGGTCGTTTCTTTATAACTCGCGTATACATATCGCGTTTGTTCCCTATAGGGATATCTAAAGTGATATACCTGACCAAACCATACTACAACTTTGGTCCGATAGTCAATCTTTGCATTTCCCAAGTGCAAAGCATCCGCTCCAATCAAACATTCATGCCGCATGCTGGCTACAACCGTACTCGGAATAGGCTGGGCATTCTTGAATTTGACTTGAGTCTCCCCCAAAAGTTCTATCTGGGAACCATTTACGGATAAGAGCGTCTTGGCTCTTTTCAATGGCCTAGCATTTAACATGCTACACCAAATATCCTTCCGAATCAAGGATGTGCTAGCACCAGTATCTACTAGGGCATGCAGGTACTCACCCTGATCCTCCTGACCGTCTCTATCTAATCGCAGACGGATCAGAAACCGTTCGGTCGGTGTTCTCACCAACGGTTTCCTCCGTCGCAGTTTCCCGGACTCCTTCGTCCATCCACTACTTCTGCGTACGAACTCCGTCGGCCGGATGAGTCTCCTCCGATATCGTGAGAATACCGGCCATACTCATCCGTGCCCTCCCCCGTTAAAACGAAACCGTCCTGGTCTTCATACTCATCGTGTGCCCTTAAACTATTGGCTACGTCTCTGCGCACATTCCGTGAACACGAACGGGGTGTTATATTCCGTTCCGACTGGTTATAGTTCGGTCCCAACTCGTCAATATCCATGGCGTCATCCCTGGTCTCTTCCCTCGGCCTTTTTAGCACTCGGCGACGTTCTGGATTCGCCTGTCAGGTTGCCCGATTTACTGCTACTGGACAATCGGGAACGATGTGACCGTTTTTACCGCACCTAAAACACTTTATGGTTTTGGGTCTTTCTTCTCTTTCTTTAATCACAATATGGCACTCTCGAGCTAGGTGCCCTTCTATTCCACACGTGAAGCACACTATGGGTGGTCTCTGTCCCCGCCGCTGTTGCTTCGGTGGGGCCCTCCTTTGTACTGGATTTCGGGGGTGGGGGGGGGGGTGTTGAACAGCCTGCGGGCAGCCACTCCTATAGTGCCCCATTCGTCCACAATTAAAACAAGTGATGTGCTGCGTCCTGCCAGCTTGCTCGGTTGCGGCGGTCGCTATGACGGGGTCTGCCCTGCTGGCTTCTCTTGCTTTCTTCTGACCACTGGTTGACGTGGTCTCTCCTCACTCGTTCGCTCATTCTTCAGGGTGCCGATGATACCGCAGAGCTTTTCTATCATCTTGCTCTGCTGAGCCATCTGACGTTTTAGTGAATTTATCACCGCCCATACCCCGCGTTCCTCTGCTGCATCTAATACGCCTACCTCCATCGGCTCCTCGTATCGCCCATCTATCTTCATTGCTCTGAGGAGATCATTACATACCTCCTCTTCCTCAGATATTTCCATGGCACAGGCCAACGTCGTGGTATGTTTCCGCACAATTCTCTTACTCAGGTTGCAGTCACCCAGGGCCTTTAAGTATATGGCTCTCTATGCTCAGTTACCCTCGTGTGCTCTGACTGCCTTACCGCCTTTATAAATACTTGTACTTTATCTGCAACGCTGTCTAACACTACCTTAGTGGGTCGTCCTACTTGTGCCTGGGCCATACGTCTTATGTACTTACAGTTTGTGTTCTTATTATTATTCCGATCCTGGCAGGCTCGCCACTGAAGATTTTCGATCTTACACTTTGATAAAACTTCCTATAAGAATACTGTCCTAAACGGTCACGCCTTCAGAAGACTATGATGTTTTGATTGCTGCGACAATCTATCTTCTGATGACGCAACTGTTCTGGTTACGGCTCGCCTCTTCACCACGAGAGATGAAGATATTTGTATTGGTAACCGGGCCTATCTGACGGATCAAAAGCTCTCAGGAAAGGTACAGGGTTGCTCTGTACTTCTGGAATAATTAACCAAACTCGTGCCTTGAATATATACAAGGTGATGATTTTATTCTGACACTAACTGTACACTACACCTATTAAATGATGGTGACTTATACTGTCACAAGCTACAAGTTATATCTACTACTTATATCACGATTATATATTTTAATATGATTTAATTACTTTGCAACTTGATTACTCCCAACTTATAGCTGATATGTTACCAAGACTACGACTAACTTAGTACGGCTTACTAATCAATACGGATAATGACAAAGCCTCAACTTGACTACTCTCAAACTGAGAATATCCATACGTGAATCAACGATGGTAAAAGACTAAAGAATCAACAGACAAAGTGCCTATTATATACGAATTACATTTTCCTAACTTCTATACATGTCACGATATATAGATCTATATATATCGTAATACATAGCCCCTGTTCCTTTCATCCTTCTAGGTAGCTATAACCACAGTTTGATTGGCCCACATCATTCTTGCCTCCAATCAACATCTGCTTATCCCCTCCTAGAAGTTCGTACCTATTCTTGTTGATCGTTCTGACCAATCCCTGTTCGCCTATCTCTCGATTTCACTTCGAAACTCTATTCCATTTGTTTTCTGCCACAGAGTTTGTCTCGATGCCCATTGATTATGACGTCATCCCGACTAATCAAACTCTGGGCTTCTCTTCTATGGAGATAACTTAAAACGGGGTCAAAGCGGTGTTGGCTGGTTCTGATTTGATGCGATCTGTCAGCTAACTAACAACATTACGGAATGTGTTGTTGTTGCATGCCTCTCTTTGATAGACATATAGTTGATATACAAATTTCGATTGTGTTATTAATTCCTACAGGACGCTACAATGCCTCTGTCCTGTCCCTTGCATATCGTGGATAAGCCTGTAGGAAACGAACGTTAATAAGCACATGAGCTGTATGATCTCATTGCCAGCTGGTGTTGTTGTACTTGCTTAAGGGAGTCGGAATGCCGACCGTCAACAACTAACGTCCGTCTGTTTCCTATAATTCTCTCGATTCCCATCGCTTCGTATCTATTCTTATCACTCTATTATTTACTAAACTAAAGGCCGAAACGACTGCTGAATACTTTAAAAGTGTATGCCGATCCCACAGCAACAACTTTTATCATCAACTATTGACAGATTTCACCAACTCAGAACCGTCGTTCCTATTTCATTCTATTCCATTCTTAACTTACTGGATGAAACTCTATGTTACAGTTTCGATCTGGTTTCGACTCCATTCCGCGAAACCGTTCCTCATCACAACCAGTGCAGCTTCCTACAATATATCTAATGGCTATTCATATTTACTCAGTCCATTAGCTCACCTGGTATTTTCAAATAATAATAATTTCACTGAGGTCCTACTCATAAATATAAGACTACCAGTGGGGTCATGACTCCCACAAGACAATCCGATATCGACAACATGACTCCACACCATAATAACTTAAACCATGTTTCCATTCATCCACAACACGCGTACGCAGTCAACCAATCCATCATCCGTATTTCTCCATGCCATTCATCCCAGTAAGGTCTGCCAATCGTACGCGATTTGAATTCATGTTGCCACCCATTTAATACATCCCATGTAACTGTGTATTGCATGTTTCGATAAAGATGGTAACATTGAATTTGTTTTAAAAAAGAAGTTAATTGTAATTATGAAAAGAAAAAAGATTTGAATTATTAGGAATAAGCTGGAAGTCCCATTAACTTAGTCATTTGTTTCGGGTTTTTTGACAGACAGATGGCTGATAAAAAATAGGTAGGCCCTCTACTAGTGTGTAGGTCCTATTAATACTAATTGTGTGCCACAGCTACATGTGGGGGTTTATCAAATTGAATAAGGAAATACCTCAATTACGTGGACAGATATGTAAATTAGTACACTTTTTTTAAATAGATGAATCATTTAAACAATGCAAAATTGACGGTATGTACGAAAAGCATGATCTGGTTTTTTCGCTTTTGTTAAATTAGATCCTAGAGGGATTGCGGATACGGCGGATTTTGGACGTGGACTGTGAAAAAAGGAGTGTGGATGACAATGCCGATGAAAGGAAAGTTTCAAATAATACATACCGGAGGATAACTGAGCTCCACCCACGCTGCGCCCGTGTTAGGATCGATAGACTCTTGCACACCCTGAATATCAAGTATCACAGAAGTGTACAGGTAAGCTGTTGAATATTTTGAAACTAATTTGATCAAGTGCTGTTGCTGTCAGTACCAGCAAAAGCGCCCAGCCAGATTACTTTCCAATTAGTCACCGGAATGTTTATTAAATAGTAAAGACAGACAACTCGTATTGCTTGGGCGGATTATTAAGCGCTTATGTTGGACTAACTCGTGTCATTCATGACGTAATTGTTCATGACGTAAGCATACATGTGACGTAATTGAGTATGATGTCATACAATTGGTCGATAAACTGAATTCCTTGGTACTGCTCACACTGTGGATACGCTGCCTAGTCGCGCACGAGGAAAATAAGACCGTTTCAGCACGCGCGTGGCGCGTGGGACACAGGTGGTGTTAGCAAATATAAAACAGTACTGCATGCGAAAGGCCAGTAGCATCTCGTGGACCATCTTTTGCTATGGGGATCAACTCTATAAACCACCATGCCCCTTACCCAGTTAATTGAGTTGAGTTGAGTTGCCTTAAGTCAGTGAGTCAGCCAACCAGCCAACAACCCAGCCAGCCGAGCATCATAAATGCCTATTCCTGGCTGTGGTTGCACGAGATTCTGGTACACTGTAATCCGACTTGGGTGGGGGGAAGGTATCACGTGGGGTCCTGAATATGAGTATTTTGAAAACTAGTCAGACATAAGAACTAAAAAAAGAACTCTGCTTCTACTTAGGTGATCTTGGCAAGACTTGGGTGCGTGGTTGTTCATGGGTTCCGAAGATGTGTTAGACATCGCAGGGTCAACGGTTCTAAGGCCAAGGCCACGGCCACGGCGCCTAGATTAAAAAAAATTCTGTGCCGAATATTATGAAAACTGTTTCTGCTAAACGCACTTTCGCAAACTAACTGGGGTTTTACTGGATATATCTTGACTAGACTCGGCGGGAAGGTTGTCTGTGGGTCTCCGAAGTTGTGGGATACATTTTTGGTCAAAAGGTCAAATAGCAATGGCACGGTAACAAGAAAAAATGTATTCCAAACACAAACACCGCGAATATTGCTTACAGTTCTGAGTGTTTACATATGTAAAGTGGTCGCTTGTCTTACTAGACAGGTGGCCGGTCAGGTAGCAGCTCTATAAGCCGCGATGTTCCTTTGCTGGGCAGTGCGTTCGTCCGTCAGCCACATATGCGTAGCCATGGCTGTCGCTGTAAGTGTTTTTCTTACGCAGAAATCGCACTTGGTCTATGTATGTATTGTGGGCGTAAGATATGAAGCTCAATAAAAGCAAGGCAGTGTGCCCTCAGAGTGACCTACTCGTCACACTTCCCCAGAAGCTACTGAGATGCTGTCGACCTTTTGGAAATATGTTTTAATAAAATCATGCGCGTGATAGCTGTAACGGTCTATATAGCGAATCAGACATACTTGCGCGAGATTTCTCCTCATACTATTGACACATAGCAGCATAGCCTGCGAAAAGCTGATAGTAGAAGTGTCCATGCTTGCAATTTGGTCTACATCTGTACTCCCAACCAGTCCATTTATTAAGACAACACCCGCAGAATGATCGTTAGGTTATTGGAAAGCCGTTCCGCTTATCGGGCACGTAGTAGTCTCCATACAGGGTTAATTGAGGGTTCCAGTTTCTCAGTCAAGGATATGAGGTCAGCATCATCTACATGAAACGTCAGCTGCCGTCATACTCAACTACGTCATACATTACTAGAGTTTGCCGGCTTAAACGCTTAATAGTCAGGCGGGTTGTACGAAGTGTATGCCTGCATTACTTAATAAACAGTGTTCTTAATATTAGGAGGTGGAGTCGAACCGCACTGACAAAAAACGCTGTTAAATCAGCCACAGGCAAAGCAGAAGTTGTAGACATCGAGCAAAGAAAGAAGTATCAATGCATATGTATGTAAAAAGTAAACACACAGAGACCTGCGGTTTGCTCCGACAAGGATCACCTCCGCCAACGTTTCCAATTCAGCCCTAAAGCGCTGTTCTATAATTCTTAACCCATACCACACTGTTGTCAAATTTCGAAATTTTCAAATTAAATTAAAATATGAACTGGTGTTCATTTTTCAAGAACTCGGGTGGAAGATGTTGGCGACGTAGACAGCAACATCATCCATCAACACTGCTGAACATTGCTCACCAAACAAAAACGGCTCTTGAATCAAATGGAAATGTGGTCTGGCTTTCACAGGCCGCAACATCACCCAGATAATAGTTTACTGGTAGAGATTTCTGGCGGAAATTCAGATCCACAGAGTGCATGGATCGATTGATCCTAACACGGTCAAAGAGTGGGTGGAGCTTAGCTAAAACTAGGCTCCTCAACTGAGCACGTATCCACCATTGCGCTTACCCCTTGTGGTGAACCAGATCCTTGATCATATGGTTCATTCTCGGTATGCCTATGCTTTCTCAAACGTTAATTCCGCAATAATAATATAAGCCCTATTTCCATTTAACCTATCTTTAGACTTGGAAGACACTCGCTTCGTAGTGTTGACTATTTGAGCATGCGGCAGAACATCCGGTACATCATGGCCAATATTGTACTAACCAACATGCTTATGTTTTTGTTTTGGAAACGTGTTTAACGTATATCTTAGCTGTACAAAACAAATGATAACACACCTCCGACTCATATTGCCGGACGAGACCCCTGCTGTCGCATCTAGCCGGAACGAGTGGGCGATTACAAGACGGGCTTCGTAACAGAGAACTGACATACAGACAACGATGATCGATTAGCATTGAGATATGTGCGTTTTTTGTTACAGAGGCTATTGCATCGTTGAGTGATATTTGCATCTAAATGGCTTACTGTATGGTTATTTAAGTGAGAATATTCCTATCTATAAGCAAATAGACGGAAATACTGGCAACACCAACTTGAAAATGTCACCGTTGCCTTAATAATAAACAGCTTTCCAGACGCTGTGTCTCGCTAGAAGTGTGATACGTAGTAGATAGTGCTAATCCATGTATGTAGTACGACGCCAAACGAAGCATGGCTTTGATTATCGGGGGTAAATGCATTCATAACACGACTATGCTATCACTACATGCAACGTATTACACATGCCATTATAATTATATTCGTTTAGCGGTACATTTGCCAGTGTATCTTGCTACGGACCACATCGTGACTATTCGTGCCAGATGGCCATGTCCCACTTGTCCCTGATAGTCGCCGTGGTATGGCAATGCTCTGGCTTGATGATGCGCGGGAAATGTGAAGTCCCGCACAATGGCCACGTAGAACAAATTGGACAATCAGCTTTCAGCATGCTATTTTCGAAACCTAATTAAGTAAAGTCCTTCCTGCCAGGGTTTGCTCCGAATGATGGTATTGTTGCGCAGGAGTAGGCTATCAATGGCGGTCCAGTAAGGGTGTGACATCCCAAGATGACCGCCGGTACAATTATGTATGTGTATTATATTTGAAATGCTGACGGCACGCAGATACCCCAGCTGCATTCGCTTTAACATGTCGATAATTTACCAAGATTTACTTCTTACGGAAACCTTCGCTGTCCGCCTAAATGATACAGTCGTGGCCAGTTGGATACGAATTTGGATGTAGGTGTGGGCTGGTGGGTGGACTTGCAACGCAACATACATTAGATTGTTGCAATGGTGCTGACCTGCTGGGTCAGTGATACAGTAACTGTTACAACGTGCATGCGCGGAGGATATGCGTGACATAATGTCAACATTTCTGACAACAAATGTGTATTTGCCAAATGCAATTATTTACTTACTAGCCGGTGTTCACGCCGAACTTTGAAAAGCCCACCTGCTATAACAGCTACGTATGTGGCTGGGCTCACGACAAAATGGCAAATGCGAAATTGTTAAAATAATAACTCACCTTCATACCCGATACACGTTCACAAAAATGCGCCCGGGGTGAATTATTGTGGCAAGTAGTCCATCTAATCAGTGTTTATAACAACGTGCTGTACGAACGCGTTAACATTAATAAGCGACCCAACCGAGGCGGGAATTGCAGGTATGATTTGCAGAATGTCTATATGGATTTTCCTCGGACACACATCAATTTGTACGCGTTGTTGATTCGAGTTCTGTCGATTTCTGTGATGGTTCTGTGTGTTAAGTATCGGTTATCCTGGCGTTATCCTTTAAAATAGATTTCTTGATGAGCTCTGGTAGACACACATGATAGCGAATTGAGGGATCCAATCTGGCACTCAGCTATCCGAAGTCATAATCAAAATACGTCACAATCAAATGGCCTAGGTCCGTCACGAAAGTTTTACATATTTGACAGCAAGCGTCTGTATTAAATGTCTTTTTGCAAATTTGCAATGAAATGAACATTAGGTTGAATTTTTAAAACTAATTTAACTGCTATCTGGTGTTGCCGTTGACAGTTTCAATATGGTCTATAGATTTTGGGCTGGTTCGGCATGAACGGTTTAAACCCCGCAGTTCATGAAAACAGGCCCCTGCTGTGGTCGTGCGGCGTATCCAATGGCAGACCAATAGAGGACTATTTTTTGATAATTTTCCACCGGAATGAGTGATTCAATAATCGCGCCAGTCATTCCAGTGCTAACTTTTAAAAACATGTCTCCTCTTGGCCATCACGAAGGAAATATTTTAGATTTTCTTTCCAAATTGTGGGTATTAAATGTTTTAAGAAGCAGAGCCACGCGGCCATAGACGTAACCTATGCAGATAATCTATCCCACACGCATACGGTAATGCTTTTTCTCACAACTTTTCTCACCAATAGATACTCTCACTATTGAACGTGCTAGTCGCGGACGTTCTGATAGCCGATATTCCAGCTCTCTCCACTAGCACGATTCCAACCATGTGACACCACGGAAACTGTCAGCTATTCGCCAGACAAGTCGATCACAAACGCATACTACATTGACCGGGACGAGAAACTAATCTGGTATTGACGAAGCTCTGCTAAAATCTACCGAAGATAATGTCATCGATATCTCGGTAGAGATTATGCCGCCAATAGAGCGTGATTGAGTACGTATCAAGTGCTTGGAAGTATGCACGCGCTGTCGTCGCTCTTGAATGGTGTGGCAGACCGGGCCATGTGTTAACCATTTTGAAAATATACTGGTACAATGTGTACCATAGGCACAGCTCGTTAATTAACGCACTTGAACGCCACACTTAACACACATCTTCTGTGTTTCGCTTTTTAAAATGCATTGTATTTCAGAGAATCCAGCAATATTAGATTCCTTCTAAGCAGAACTGAGCTCCGCCATTGCAATCCCAGCTAGATGGCAACTGTTCGCGTGTGGAGATTTCAACTCCACGCTGGGTACACTCGGAATTGCTGGCAAAAGTGCAGGACTTGGCTTATGCATGTGATCATATGGAGAGGGCACACGCAACATCAATGGAGATGCACTGGTGGCATTCCTTAGTTCCCATGGCTTATGTGTCACAAATACGGCTTTCAAACACCCATGCCGGCATCGGACAGCATGGACTGGAAACATTACTGATCGCAAAGACCCAAAAATGTTCTAGGCGGCCTTCACATACACATGTAGCATTGCCCGCACGTGTTTCGCGTCGCGGCTACCGCGCGATCGGTTCGTTTCACATAGACCCGACTGACATGTGTTTAGCAAGCGTTGATCGCTATTGGCATCGCTACCTGAAGATTTCTGCATTCAAAAAGCATGTCCAACACCCGTGCTTTTTAGCGATGTTGCGATAATTTCCAACGTATTCAGTCATACCGTTTGTCTCTGTGAAGTAATTATGTCTGTAAAATTAACAGATGAACATGAGCAAGCCCTAATAGAAATCGTCCGCACCCACCCCGGGTTGTATGATAGCGCTAGCACAAACCATGGTGATAGGATTTGGCTAAAGAGTTGTTGGAAGACGTTGGCAGGGGAGCTAGATATCGAGGGACTCGATGATAAGCAGCAAAACCAAAGGTTTTGTCAGTGTATAGACATGGTAGACCTAGTACCTCAGCTTAGTTATCCAGAGTAAATAGCATAACCAGAAAATAGGAAATAAGTAACTAAGTAAGTTGCAGCGTGCATCTATGCCCCGCCCGCCGCTAGTGTTGAGATTGATCAAAACCTGCACTTAACATATTTTCAATTTCCAAAAATAACTCTAAATCTGTGTTGTTGAATATTTTAAACTTCCTTTTATGGTAGCCGTTGTTGCATGTGACAGAAACAGCGCCAAGCCAAATCATTCTAAATAGTCAACATCATCATTATTAAATAGTACTAAAGACATATAATTCGAACAGCAAAATGTCTGTCAAGACCTTTATGACTTGTCAAGCATTAATGACCATCTAAACAATAACCCAATGAGCAAATAGCATAGACAACATTGCGTGTTCATTAAGAAAAGGGAATCAACATAATTGTAAATACATATCCAGAACACCGTGACGATAGAATGATTCCATCAAAGTGAGTTTGACATCGAGATATAGGTCTTTGAGTAGTATTTACAAGTAATTGTGTCAGTGTGTTCAATATGGTCATGGTTATTGTTTCCAGATCAACGAATATGTCGCAGGCACAGTATAACGCAGCTTTTACAGAAACTAAGAAAGATATTTCTAAGAGAATAGCATCTACAGCCACTCCTATCATCAGTGACTCCTCGGATAACAAGAAGATTAAAGTGAAGAAAATCGATGCACTACTTCAAGATTTGGGCGATGGAGCCAATGAAAGGGGGGACCGTCTTGAGAGAATGATGACTCAAATAGACAAGACAGATCAGGATGACTTTTGCATGATGCTGGCCCGGAGGGTTCGGGGGTTTGCACCTAGGTATCGCACTCGCATGGAAAATGAAGCCTGGCTGCTGTACATGCGAGTACATGCCATGGCTAACGCCGAAAAGACAGGCCGTACACACATGGACTGCTCCATATCCATACCCACAGCACACTATTCAACCCATATATTCACTGCAGCATCATACATCGCAACGCGGAATTCACACACAACCACCACAACACACATACCCTCCATACGAAGCAGCAGTCCAACCATCACATCCACCTACACAATCTCACCAAGATCTAAGCTACAATGAATGAGACAATATATATATATATATATATATATATATATATATATATATATATATATATATATATAATATTATTATAAGTATGGTTTTGGATTTGGAGACCATAATATATGCATTAACAACTAATGGTTTGCGCTATTGATGTTCTTACTTTATCAGCCTCAATGGAGATTCGAACCCACTGACAACAGAGCGCCAAGCATCATATTTCACCAGCATTCATCCACTATGTCATCGACTAGTGGAATATGATGTTTGACGCTCTATCGGCAGTTGGTTAGAATCGACGGCGAGACAAAACGTGATACTAAAAATACTGCTATTACCATCTCAGGATAATAAGCTATAGCCAGCATTCAGCTTATGTTGCAAATTATACAAGTCATTTATACTTATTTGCTTGGTTGCTTGTTTGTTTGTCCAGAAGATACCTCTGCGACGCAAGAAGATAGGATAACCATATCTGATGCATGCGTTCACATACTGAGATATGTTTGAAATCTGAGGTCAAAGGTCACATGTCTCACTTACTGGATCAAGATACAAGGACATTGCACAAAGAACGAAAGAGTGTAAATTATCACCTCTCTGGAATGTAGTCGATGAATATGAGTGTATTAATGACATGTGTGGTTTGCGCATTGTTGCTAGCTTGTGTCTAGACATACCTTATGCATATGGACACACGTGCTAGAGGTGAAAGTGGTTGTCTGCTAAGATGAACTCTGTGCGGATGCAGGCCCACATAAGATATCAATGTTTCCATTTCAGCAATGGTCATCCTGAAGTACTCATGGTATTTCATGGGGTCTAAGTGATGAAATTCCCCCTGCTCTTCTCTTCGTTGGTTTATCTCATGCACCCAGCCCCGGTGCTCTCTCTCTCTCTCTCTCTCTCTCTCACTCTCTCTCTCTCTCTCTCTTTCTCTCAAGAATCATTCGTTTAAGTCTCAGGGTCGACATTAGATGTTAATCATCTATAAACTCTGAATACATCGTCATTAAAACTAGTTTCCTTTTGGTAACAGACATTTTATTTAGCGAACACTTTGACTATTTAACAATGAGCTAATGCACTGTCACCATATGCTACGCTACAACTTTAAATGAAAGAAACATGCAAAACAGAGCGTTCTGTCAACGCTAGCGATGTTGCACGCGCGAGTAACGTGTGTATGGGAATGACGCATTGCATGTGTACATAAACACAGCGCGGTGAACGCGCGGTCAAAGCCTAAAAGACGTGTGTATGTGAAGGCTGCCTAAAGGTCGGTTTGCATTACACACGGTTCTGCCGCGTGGTGGTACCGTTAGGTCGCAGCCGCGTGTCATTTATGTTCCAAAATACGGTTCATTTCGTGACCGCGTACAGCATGTCTCTCGCCATTACCATTTTAAACACACACTGCACTGAAGATAACTGTTTGAAGACAATTGCATCTCTGCTTTCTAAACTTCTTTTGAGCTGTGTGAACTAGTTTTCCAATATAAAATCTAAACAGACGCAATTAGTAAGTATATTGTTATACAAAAAGAAATTGACGAAGACAAAACAGCATCAATTATGGCTACACCAGATCATACAAATGTGTTAGCAGCATGGTGCATTTAATCATGTGGTGAAGGATTTAGAACAGGGTTCTGAGAGAAGAGATAAAATGTACCATATGAGATAGGGGATGATTCCACTGTATATGTAGATTTGTTCAAGAAACCCGATAACAATTACTACATATATATTATTATAAAATACTTGACTTCTTCAACTTCCAAAAGCTCTTCTCGCCCAACAATGCAATGTTGCTATCAAAATTGTGTCGCCTTATTAGTGTGATTACCACCTTTTTCACACAAGGGTTTCCACACAATGGGCGTTGACATGCCACGAGCCTTCGACACAATTAAGCGCTCAACGATCCTAGATGTACTACGCCAGGCCAGCAGTGAAGATGATCTAGGATTAGTGAGACCATTGCGCCTGTAGACACCAAGCTGAGAGTACGAGTCAAGTCAGTGAGTTTTGTAGAGTTTGAGATAGCAATCGGCTCACGACAGGGAGATGGTCTATCCCCTATGCTTTTCACCTGTTTTTTGCTTTCAGCATTGAAATCCGTGCGAAAAAATGCCACAAGACGCAACCATCGAAAGCCAATACTGGGTATGCGCTAGGGATGGAATATGCCGAGATTGTGGACTTCATTGACGAGGAAAAGAAACCCCTTGACGAACTTATCTCAATAGATGCAAGCAAACTAAAATTGAGAATCGCTTTATGAATGAATCCAAAACACAGTTCATCCACATATAGCTATCTACATAGCATGAAACCAAATAAAATGACGATCCACTTCGTGGTGGCGAACCATGAAGGAAAAGTGAAATCCTGTGCTCACTGCTTTGCAGTGCTGCTGACATCGCTGCACTCTGCGGTGTGGAGAACATAGCTTTCCAGTCCGTCTGGAAGCTATGGATTCGTAGATCAAAGATGCCCTTGATAAAAAAACTACGTTTATACAATGCAACCTGCATATCCTTGATGCTGTATAACTGTAACAGTTGGGCAGCTCCAAAGGCAGCTCTAGACACGCTCGATGCCTGCCACCGCAAACACCTACGCACCCTCACTTGCCACGGATGGCCAGACAGCATACTCTCCAATTATGCACTATGCAAGATGTGTAATACATCGCCGCTGTCTGTAAAAGTCTCCCAGAAAGGATGGTCCAGGAAAACGCATGTAATGGACACGGACCCTAAAACTGGCCTTGCAATACTATATTCAAGATCGCTTTCGTTATATCAAGGTGAGTGTATGGGGTAAACTGGCAGACACAGCTGGCACACGGCGGAGTGAGACGCATCAGGTTGGTCACTAATTGGCTCCAAGCTAAGCGCTCCTAGGTATAGCAAATGCTTTTTCGCAAATAATCCATATTCATTTCAACCTTTATCGACCGTTACGTAGCGTATTTAATAGTGTATGAGGTTACCAATACCATCATTTGTTATTTCCCTTTTCCGTTCCATTAAATAGTATCTGAACGCAGCTTGGGGTGGTTTTTTTTCCAAATAATCAACACAATTCGAAAGCCTTGTTTACCATTGTGCTTTAAGTAAAACAAATTAAATGGGCGCAGTGCCTTTTTGATACTTTTATTTCCTTATCGGAGTGTTTAACATGGCGCGCACGGACACCCGTACGCACGCACGCACGCACGCACGCACGCACGCACGCACGCACGCACGCACGCACGCACGCACGCACGCACGCACGCACGCACGCACGCACATACATATATATGCACACACAAATGCACGCACACGCGTATACACCCTGCAAAGACTAATAATCAAAGCTTCTCCGGTTCTACCGTACACTGATAACTAAGGTTACGTCGAGTGGCATATTGTCTCTTTATGCACTGGGATTTTGGTACACAGGCAATGCTACTAAACAACCGTGGCATCGTATACGTGTCTGGCATGCGCGTGAATTTCTGTCCGCAATTCCTTTTTGCTGTTTCTATACATACTATCTGCACCATCACCCAGTTCTCGGAGTGCATGGTTGTACTTGTCTCCAGATATCTTGTCTTCATTCAGTCACACCTGTTTCTTTTTCTTAGGAAGCACACAGTCAACCATCTTTGGTAGCCTGGTTTTAAGTAACGTTCTCACGATACGTGTCGTATCATCGTATGAATCATTCGCAGTGTTGGTGTCTTCCCTAGTGGCATTGCCATTACGAAGCGTGGCACAAGGGACTACTGGTAATTCCAGCAGTTTAGGCTAAGTAGCTGGCACATTTTTGGTTACAGACTGTAGTTTAGACACGTGATGCAGGACCTATCATATCTTGCAAAGCCGAGTTCTCCTCCGGTACACATCTACGTGTTATGCCAAGGAGCAGGGTTGCAAACAGGCCGTCACATACTAGATTGTATGACGGGCGTATGGAAAGCAATCAAGGATGAGGTTCCTAAGCAACTCTTGGCGGGACGACCGCACTGTACAACTATCAGAATATTTTACCAAGATGACTGTGACTACCCAATGGAGCTTACCAAGATTAGCCATCCATCATGCAACGTACTCATCAACTACGCGACGTGCATGGTGACGTCATACTCATGCCGCCATGAGCGATTCGATATAGACCGTGTTTAACGTTGTATGAAGTGTATGTCTTTGTTATTTAATAAACAGTGTGTTGAATATTTAGAAACGAATTTGACTGGACGCTGTTGCTGTCATAGGTAGCAACAGCGCCCAGTCAAATTAGTTTCAGAATATTAAACATCTTAGCAGTATCTTTTTTCTGAGAATTGATAGTCAAGTAGTTCAGCGATCGATCTATCCCGAAACGGACGAGGTGTGGCTGGGGCTCAGATAAAGATGGGCAGGGCACAGCTAAGACTGGAAAGGGCCATTCACCTGATAGACACCACGGGCCTCCTGGGGGATTACTCCGCGAATTATGCACGCGGTACATGAGTGGACGCGTTGGATGAGAGTTGATTGGAAACTACTTACCATAATAATTAACACGTTTAATGTTGACTGATTTTGCGCTCTAAAATGGAGGGTTCAAGTTTATTCATCAATCATATGACACCATAATTAACTACGTGACCTGTAAGATGAGGCCATACTCAATTACGTCATGACTGACGTAGCTATGGGTGGCACGACCGCTTAATTTATGACGGACGAATTGTATGTCTTTATTATTTAACAAACAAGCTATTACATAGTTTGAAACTAAGTTGATCACCCAATAACATTTGTTTCAAAATAGTCAACAGCTTACCTGTACAGTTTTGCGGAAATTGATGGTTAGGGAGTTCAGGGATCGATTTACCCTAACACGCGCAAAGTGATGGTGGAGCTTAGCTAGAGAAAGGCAGGGAATAGCCACAGTTGCATTCTCCTTGACAAATGATCTAGAGGAATTGACACCAGCAAGAGAGTCGAAATGGCTAACAGCACAGTACATTTGTACGACGCACATAACCTATTGCAACAGAGCGGGCCGGGAAGATGATGCATGTGCCTCAAAGTGGCTTCCTTATATAGCCTATGTGTATATGTATAGCTGGGATTGGCTCCAGTATAACACATTCTCACTTACATTAGTCAACCGGAGACCAGAGAGATGTGCTTGATTAAACTTGGATGCAGGTAGATAATAATTGCTGAAGTTAAAGAACGGTACTATATAGTGGTGAAACACTACATGACTCAGTAATCGCTAAATGCACCCGTTTATTGATACGGCCCAATGCCGATTAAATAATCTTCAATCGGCGCTAGTTTGCTCTAGGTGCGACATTGCGCATTAATCATTATACTAATGACGACGCGATATACAGAGTTACAGTACACCTGCTCGTTGTTTGATGTGGCGTAATTTGTAAATCGCTTGGGGGCGCAATTACTAGATAATTGCAATCAGAATCCTGTGAGTACACAATGTGTCTGATAGGGAACACAGGAGCCCAGTGGGATGTTATATATGCCGTACGTGATATGTAGCTCACTCCGTTGCGCCGCATGTACAGGGTACACGGGAGGGCTGATTAGCTACGGTGCTCGGGGTAACGGATCCCATACCGTGATTCTCCGAAAAGTACAAAGACCGGCTTTTAGAGTCGGTGGAACAATAACTTTCAAGCGGGGACGTGCGGCCATTGCTGCCGAGATTGAGCCCCCACGGTCTCATCCGGGCCACGTGTGCCACCGGTATGACGGCCCATAACTTAATTTAGGAGTCTGGACATGATAATTAATCAAAATATACTTACTATACAAACAATGGTACTCGTGTGCTAGTAGACGAGAGAAGATGTACAGTACATAGCACCAAGTTGGTGTCTTGTTTACGTGGGCTCGTCAGCGGTACCTCACGAATACGTATATATCCGTGAGGTATCCCTGCAAGGGTGCGTCCTAACGAGACTACGTATGTAGTTTAATATAAACCATTATGCCCCTAACAAAACTATTATTGTTGCAAGAGCGGGCATCCGTAATACGAAAATGCCTTCAACGCCGAAGTGGAAGAAGAGAAAAGGGCCACTCTCTTGTTCAAACAAAAGCTAGGTGTAGTGCGTGTCAACCTAGTGAAATTATAATTAATGTGATGCATGCTGTTTTGCGTGAAGATGGGGCGGATGATTTCCGAAGAATCCAAACGCCATCATCTTATGTAGGTCCAAGCTACTGTATTGGTAGTTGCCGCTTTATTTATATGTGCCCAATTTAGTTGTTAGACTCGCTTCCAAGCTTTGGCCGCAAGCAGCAGGGATGTCTACCTATCCTGTGACACACGAGACTAACTGGCGAGGATGCTCGGTTTTCCGAAGGTCACCCTAGAGAGCATCTCCCTCAGAAAGGCGGCGTGCGGACATGTTACGCAGTGACAGCTTCAGAATCACATAAAGATCCGAATATAACATCACTAGGACACGCTGCCATTCATATTGAAAATTGAAAAGCGCATACTTATTTTACGGCGAGGAGTAAGAGGCAGACATCCATCCTTAGTGGCCTTCCAGTGAGGGCGTGGTGGGCTCTAAGACCGCACGCAGTCACTCTACAGAGGTGTATGAAGAGCTGCGTCCCGTCTGCCACCCGTGTGTCGGGGAACTAACGTGTGCCTGTCGTTAGGAGTAAGTTTCAGAATACCAAGAGACGCACTGCTGGCCGGTTTTGCATACTATATTGATCTTTTTTGCAATGCTTCCTACTTTGGTGGGGTTATCTAAACTAACTCGTATCCGTAGACACAGAGGGCGATGTATGCGAAATCAACACTTTGCTTTTCACAGCTCAGCAACCCCTCTAGTTGTCCACAGTAGGACCATGCCATTGTGTCGGTGGGAGTTCCGGACACGTATTACGCATTGCGGCTGGAGGAGCGTAGAAAGAGACACTCACTCAATAAGAGGTATTTCCCCAAGTTTACACAATCTAGCTGGTGCGCGGTGTTACATATCCGCTACATCCAGAAAAGAGACATACACAAATCTCTCTTTCGGAGAGATTGCCCCTAACTACGTTAAACCTATCCTATCGAGCTAGAATAGCCAGGTTTAGTCGACCACATGCCAGGCTCAAGCAATGTGAGCATGAACAGTTACCTCAGTGTGAAATTGATGCTGGGGGAATAGTGCTGAGGATAATGTTACTGTATAGTGTAGCCTAGTGTACTGCGTCCTAGAGTTTTATATATAAACAAAACATAATAATGAGGATGGCTGCTTGCCATACACGTAGCTAACTATCACAGTGGTAACAGTAAATCAGGTCATAGGACCTTACGGCGCTCGTAAGTTGTAGCCACACAAATAAGGATAATATATACAGTACAAACACAATATAAACTATAAAATGCGGTCTCAGACGACCGGGGAGGTACCTATTTGTCATCAACACCTGTAACGGAATGAATGAATAAACATAATAGTACAATAGTATAGTTACTTGAGTACATATTGGTCATGGGTTCGGAAAGAGTTCATAAATCACTGTAGATGTTGCGTTACATAAGAGGACCGCGAGATGCCACGATTCTGAATTTTCTGGGAAATCTCCACATGCGAACTGGTGATGCGGCTCACTCTCATAGATGGTGAAGAAGAACGGCTGTAGTCGGATGTATACTAGATAGCCATACTAACTAATACACTAATTTAAACAGTATGTTAAAAAAGTGTCTGCCCGGTAATGGTAGTTTGATAGTTGCCCGTAACATAGAGGGCTACAGCTATAAGTAAACAATGCATGTACATAACTAGGTACACCGTACATGATACACCGCATAGCTCTTGCGGTGTACCAGTTAGAGTCCCAGCGGACTGTGGCATAACAGTTATTTAAACCCAGGACATACTGCGTGTACGTTTGAGTACCACCTCGCCGTCCGAGGGCTTACACAACTATGTGATTCTGGATGTCGATTGCTGACCAGAGTAGGATAACTGAATTCCGAAAGGCACTGCTGCGGCTAATAGGGGACCACCGTCGGTAAATAGTTGCCCACGGCTAGCACTGCACTGGCCACACAACCTACCACTTGCTCTCTCTCACTGAAGTGTGCTCTCGATTCTTGAACTTCTGCTCCTTTTATACTACTCGTGACGTCAGAGGCAGGGCGCCCAGCCAATCAACCGCGATCTGTAGCCAATCAGCGTGAGCTAGAAGGGGTGACGATGCAATATATACATGCGATTACGACGTCCCCGTACTATTTTGAAAATAATTCCAATGTGCCATTTAAGGATAACTAGGCCACTTCCCCGTCTCATTCTGGTCATGATTGGTAACAAGAACGTCGAGAATGGAGTAATGTAAAGAAATCACGTGCACCAACTCGGTACACTATAAGTACGCATTCTCTAAAATATACCCAACGTTCTCCCAACGTTCTCCCAACGCTGACACGTGTTTTCAGGGAAGCTTTTACGCACGCGATCTCACGGGCTTAGACATTTTATAGAAAACCTCTCCCATATGGCTTTATACATGCATATAATCCTACCCAGCGAGCGTACTTGGAACGTACACGGAGTGGTCGCTCCGTACCCAGTCAAGATGGGACGGTGCATACCCATCCGGTCGATACGCGCTACAGAAACATTGTGCGGACTGATTTTCCTGGCTACAGATGCCAAATGATATAGAACAGATACCAACAGTACAGGTATTGTCAATAGAGAAACTAATTTGATAAAGTTGTTGTGAATCATTACCACAGACCGTAACCTGACAGAGCGTGTTAGTCGGATACGCTATGTAATTAGTAAAACATACAATACACAGGAGACGGTATAACGGGGAGCACGACAAAAGACTGTTCAACGCACGCCGAGACGCAAGCCTGTGCCATTCCCGAAGTTGAACCGGATGTAGGTGTATTAGTGTACGCCCTTTTCTTAGAGTTTTCCATACATCAATACATCAGAACGGCTTTATAATAGATATGCAGTTCCACTCAAACGTGTTACGTCATATGCAAAGCAGTTTACACACAGGACACGCGGTCAATGCTTTCACGTGTATTACATAACTGATCCGACTAACACGCGCTGTCGTGTTGCTCTGTCGTGTTGCGGTCTGTGGTAATGATTCACAACTGTTGTATCAACATTTTTGGAAATTGATGGTCAGGGTTTCTGGGATCGATCAATCCCAACACGGGCAAAGCCTGGATGGAGCTTATGTAGGGATGGGAGAGGCATGACTAAAACGGTATTCTTCCATTGGTAGCAATGTACTGCATGTACTATTAGCCTAACCTAAGTGGTCACGGTGCTGCTTGAACGTATCATATTTTATTTAGTGTGGCTTTAGCCAACTGCTCTGTTTACTATGTATTTATTTAAAGGCTAATCCAAGGTATCACAAGCTGTACATCATTAGCGTATTTCCGTGGGTTTAGAAAACAACAGACTGATATAATTATATTTATACTGGATTATTAGTAACAATTTTTAGTTTTCGTTAACAGTTTTCATACACAATGCACTATGCTGTAGGATGTTGCTGTCTATGTGAGAACCCCATTCACATGTACACATCAAGCAATACATCAGCGCATTCACATGTACACATCAAGCAATACATCAGCGGTCTCGCGTCTTGATGACTATTGAGACAAATGTCTGGGGAAATCATGGATGAAGCATACAACAAAGACGTACATTACATCGAATGAGTATCGTCATCCATATACAATTATATTATTTTGTTTTGCCCCCTGTGGAAAAAACATCTTATTTAATCGCAAAATGCATACTACGTTGAGGGCTATCAGGTAACGCAATTACATCGGAACATTGCCAAGAGAAGGGCCACCGTGACGGATGGCTGCGTGCGGCTATTTTAGCATACATGGCTTGAAACTCTAGGCATATTAGTATTATGTTCCCGGCATAATGTATGCATAATCCGGAAATGGTTGACAATTAACCAGCATACTATTAACTTATTTTGTGCAATCAGCCGATCAGACAATCGGGCGACTGATGCTCTTAGTAAAGACAATTGCATGGTAACATGCCACTAAACCCATTGTAAGACCATAACACGCAACACACATACAGTTAACTTAATGTAGAGAACATATAATGAACAGAATCTAACAAATGGGTGTGTTTTTGTCAAAGCGATACATAGCTTAACTATCTAATTAACGTCTAAGCTTACTAATGGCATTACATACTCTGTATCACATTTCGTACTCGAAGAGTTGGTTTGTTTTGCTGTGAACAGGGAAGTATCATGCTGGATTAGATTATTTCAATGATATTTATGAGTACCTGATTCTGCCGATCTTCCTCAGCAAGCACTCATCAATGCAATATACCTTTCAAGTGTTAGCCCATCTTCAGCTAGGCTCCACTTAGACTTTGCTTGTGTTGTGATCAACCAATCCCTGAACGCCCTAGCTATCCATTTCCAGGAACGTATGCAGACAAGGTGTGTACAATTTTGAAACTAATTTGGCTTGGCAGCAACCGTTACAGCGGCTTGGCGAATTTGTTTAAAATATGTAACAGTATCTGTATTAAACAGTAACTACATACAATTCGTACAACGACGCTTACTCCGTCACCGAGTATGCGTTTGTGACGTACTTAGCTACGTTCTTCATTACGTCATTTATCATGACGTCGTCATACTTGCCACGTAGTTGATTATGGCGTCATATACTGGATGGATAAACTGGATAGGCCAATCGATTACACATTAGAGTTTGAAAATCCGTATATATGACAATTAGCAGATCCCGATATAGGTGTAGTCGCATCCGCAATGGATGAGTCCAGTTTATCCATCCCTGATATGACGTCATAATTAATTACTTGACGCACATTACGACATCATAATAAACTACAGCATGACTCGCATAGCTAAATTCACCACGAGCGTGTATAATGACGTCACGGTCATTACAGCACAAAGTGTTCCATATAAATCGTCATCAAATCTCAAATAGTCCGACACATTGTATGAATTGTATGTCTTTGTACTTCTTCGCTATTTAATACACATGCTGTTGAATATTTTGAAACTAAATTGACTGGGCGTTCATGCTGCTTAAGGTAGCAACATCGTCCAGTCAAATTAGTTTCAAAATATTCAACAGCTTACGTGTGTGGGTTTTTTTAATTGATAGTCAGGGTGTTCAGAGATCGATCGATCGATCCCAACACGAGCGAGGTGATGGTGGAGCGTATCTAGAGATGGGCGGGGCATAGCTAAAACCGGAAAGGTATATTATATTGAATGAGTAAGGTAAACATGCGCAGTAATTTATATTAGTTTCAAAGTATGGAGTGAGGCACGAGCAATTCTTCACGAGAACTATTTCAAACACACTATATTACGGTCAGATCGGCTAATTTCTCAAATGCCCCCCGGATAGATGAATTCGTCTCGTACATTACTTAACTGCTAAATTATGGATTGTTATTTAGGATAATTCGATAGAGAGCACGAAGGAGCAAATGTGTGCACCAATATATGCAATTGCGTTGATTGAAAAGAGTTCCGTATTCTAATGCTTTTTAATCGCAGGCTAGTTATTTGTTGAAAAGGATGGTGTACATCTTATAGCATATGAATATATTGTAATGTTCCGGGCCGCCCCCTTGCCACCCCACCACTACCATCCCACACCCTTCCCCACCAACCCAACCCGATGAATAGCATGCGTATTGCATGCGATCGTTGTAGACATTCCGAGGGCTGCGGTTTACCATAACTCCGTCAGTATCATTCCAGTATGGTAACTCCGTTGACCCTGTCGTGAAATTTAGCAGACATGACAAGTGTAACTTAATAGCACATTGACCAAGACAACGCACCAACAATATGTTGGTAAATGTGTGTTTAGATGTGCGCATCGAGATCTACGTCGATACCTCAGACGCGTTGCCTATGCCGAACACGGTATATATATATATTGAGAATAATCAAATCATCTGTTGGCTTAACCCTACCATGCCAAAGCCGGCCCAAACCTGCCTCTGTAGTGGCCTTGAGGAATGCCCATTTGCTGACCAAGAGAAGCCAATTGTTAAAATTTAGCACAGTAATGACTGGCTCGGTAACCGAGCCAGCCATTCCATTGTTAAAATTAAAAAAGTATTCTTCTCTTGGCCTGCAAATGGCTATTCAATAAGTAATTATTTTAAGTGTTCGAAGAAATGCAGTCATTAAAGCATTAATACACGTACGGTGTTGCTAACATTTGAGACCAGCAAATGTGGCTCTGTGAGCTGGGTAGAATTATTACAAAATAAACACACATATCATAGCCTCAATAGCGAGTATTCCTTACAGGTAGGCATACCATATATGTGCCTACATAGTAAAAACACGGCTAGATGGTGTAGTTCACTTGTATATGATTTTGCAAGCAGACATGTTGGGATCATGTGCTCAGAAATCGTACTTTAACACCTATATTATATCGAACCACAGTATAATGGCCCATCAGCAAAAGCGAACACATCCTGTATTGTAGAGTCGACCAAGTGTAGTATGCCATTTGGAGACAATGCACTGTGGCACGTCTCTATACATTCTCCACAAGTGCCAGTACTATAGACTCATTCAATCGTCACTCTCCCCAATGAAGTGCGCATATCACCTACCGTGATAGATCTACATCGTGTCATAACACGATCATACTAATTTAATGTGTGTTGATGATTGTGTACCTCTGATGCATATATATTAATCAAAATAACACATCTGCACGTCTTTGATCGGATAGTGTGCTCAGTCAGACAAAGACAATGCTTGTATTTGATGAGGTAAGATGAGTGTTGAATATTTGAAAAATAATCTGACTGGGTGCGGTTGCTGCCTTTGGCAGGAACAACGTCCCTCCTATCAAATTAGCTTCAGATTATTCAACAACTTGTGCTTTAAATAATAAAGACACGCAATTCGCACACGTTGACCGACTATTCCAGGATAAAGACATACTATTCGTCTCATTTATGCTCGTGGATTGTGATGCTGGATTGTGGCGTGAACCTATATGCGGCGTAGTTGATTATGACGTAAAATGATCGATTGACCTATACACTGGATGGCTCAGTTGTGATACATGACGGGACAGCACCCATGCCATTGAATGAAACATAACCTGAATGCAAGGCCGGGGATGGCAAGCTTTAAGTACCACTAACTACCGATGCATTATAAGGGGTATTACATCGCATGTGGTAGTACAGGATGACCCGATCAGTTCTCGCTAGTGGCTTTGTCATAGGCCTTTGTATTGTATTCTATAGTATTGTCTAGACAAAACCTGAATGAAAAGTGTGTTCGGCATTGAAGAAAGAATGTTGATACAGATACTGTTAAATGCAAAATAAGAAGGCATGCCTAAGTAGTTGACAAACTTCTAATCATAAATATCTCGGTTTCGTATAATGTGTTCTTAAGCACACGGCATGCGGGTATACTCATTGCGCATACTCGTGTTTAAATAATGGCCGCGTGTTTTAAGTTAAAATACTGTTCTATATACCAAATGCTGTCAAATAACAAACACTGTATGTATTGGCATGTGGCCAGATGGTCGCCTAACACCACTCAATGAATCTCGCAAATGTGTGTATTTAAATACTGCGCAGTTCCCAAATAAAAAAACCCCAGAAACATGTTACCAAATCATAAATATTCTGCTAAATATGTTGAATTAGGCAGCAATGTATTCCAATCCAATTATGTTGTCAATATGTATACTGTATGCAGTACTTTGCTTTGGAAACCCGTGTATGACGAAACGCGGCATATTGTATAGGTCATGCCACTAATCAACTTAACTATTACTGACATGAGCACATACCGATGTAGGCCTGCATCCTCATACCGATATAACTGCTATTCCCCAAGGTTACAACACGTTCATAATATGCCTTTATGGGTACGTGCTCGCGGATAAAGCACCACGCTTAGCAGGACGCACACCAATACCCTATGCAGAAGCAGCTCGCAGGCCACGCAGGGAGTTGGTAAATCTATTATAAAAACTATTTATCAAATGATTAAATTTGTCACTTGTTGGCACCAATATTCCACGTACTGTACATTGCCACCTGAATTAGGCACCGGGGAGTTAATATCTATTCATAATGGCCAATATATTTGTGAAAATCCGTCTTTTGCTAGCGAGTAATATACAGATTAGCCCCCTAATATCGATTTATTGGCTACCATTTTGGAGAACAAATAATACACTTGCCCGCAAGGGGACTAATCATTCAAGTTAATGAATCTTCGGCGAATGGTGCCTACACGTGTGCATTATTTATGCTAGAGAGATGCCATTAATGTGCCGACGAAAGTAAGCATTCAGGAATATCACACTGCATAGACTATGAACGCGTTAGTGTATTGGCTAGAGACAGTGTAATTAGATAACGCCCTGTCCATTCTCATCTGGGCTTATATCTCTTCTGGCATCCTTAGCGTATGGCCAAGCACGGACCAACTTTGCTGGGCGACGTATTACACATCTCTTATAGTGCATCGTTGGAAAATTATACTGTCTGACCATCAGTGCCCAGTGATGGTGCGTAGGCGTTTGCGGTGGCAGGCATCGAGTTTATCTAGAGATGCCTATGGAGCTGCCTGTCTGGTACTGTTATACAGCATCACGAATACGCAGGCTGCATTATAGAAACGTAGCCTCTTTATCAAGGGCATCTTTGATCTACGAATCCATAGCTTCCGGAAGGACTGGAACGCTATGTTCCCCATGACGCAGCGTGCAGAAATGTTAGCAGTACCGCAAAGCAGTGAGCCCAGGAGTTTACTTTTCCTCCGTGGTTCACCGCCACAAAGTGGGTCGTCATTTTCTATCGTTTCACGCTTTGTCGATAGATATATGTGGGTGAACCATGTTTTGGATTCATTCATAAACAAATTTCTAAATGTTTAGTTTGCTTGCAGCTATTGGGAGAAGTTCGTCAAGGCGTTTCCTTTCCTTGTCTATGAAGTCCACGTCGTCGGCATATTCCATCTCTAACGGCATGCCAGCATTGACAATGGGGGTGGAGGGGGTGGGTTGGTCTTGTGGAACCTTTCCCCACATATTTCAATGCGGTAGCAAGGTAGCAGGTGAACAGCATCGGAGATAGACTATATCCCTGTGGGGAGCCGATTGATGTCTCAAACTCTACAGAATTCACTGACTTGACTCGTACTCTCAGCTCGGTGTCTGCAAGCAGTAGTCTCACTAGTTGTAGCTCATCTTCATTGCAACTGGCCTGGCATAGTGCATCTAGGATCTGTGAGCGTTTAATTGTGTCGAAGGCTCGTGACATGCCAATGCCCAGTTTGTGGAATTCCCAGTGTTTGGGCATGACTACTGACACAAGCATGCATTGAGGCCATACAATGTCTGCGCAGCTGCGTCCACGTTTGAAGTAATCACTCGTGTCTCGGATGCAGCATATAGTAATATTGGATAGGGTTTTCCATATGCTGTTGAGGAGCACAATGTCCGCAGATTGGCTGGGGGCCCAGGTAGCTTCTTTAGCGTTGGCAGTGCGATAAGGGTGCCTTGGCCGAAAGCGTCGATGGGAAGGTGGTGCATAACAGCTGAATTGATTAGGTGCATGATCGGTGTTTAGATATGTCACTTGCATATTTGAATAGTACATTGCTCATGCCATCAGGTCCAGATTCACGTCCATTTTTTCAGGGCTTTAAACTTCTGCTGTTTTAATGTGTGTTAGTAATGGCCTGGGGTTTCTTGAGAACGGGTGCAAGGGCTCATCATCGTTGTCAGTGATGTGTTCCCTGAACGGATTGCCTCGGCTTTTCCCTGGTCAGTCCCGATAAAGTGTCCTTCAGAGTTGTGTACAGTGAGTGGTTGTGTGTAGTTAGTAACTCTCAGGGCTCGGGCAGCCCGACACATTTTGTGACAGTCATCCGTGGCATTGATTTCATCTGCTTGGGAGGCTGGATGTTGAATAGCAAGATCTGTTAAGCGTCCACTAATGTGGCACAGAATAATATTGCGCTCCCGGCGTAGTTTGGTGCGGTCTTCACTTTGGCTACTTTGATAGATGCGCCGCCATAACGCTTTCTGCTCTGCTGACAGTTTTACTACTAGAGGATCGTCAGTATACCTAGTGTTGTTGTTTTTAAGAACAACGCTGGTGCTGGTAGCGGATGATTCCATGGATTTCAATATTTTGGTTAGGGCTTCGTTTGGATTGGAGCTGACATCGATGTTAGCTAACCGCTCTCCGAGGTCTTTTCTGTATGAAATGTGAGTGGCAGTGACTCTGATGAGCTTGGGTAGGTTGTAGATGACTCAACCCTCTTGCCCGATATGGTGTTTATATATTAGGTAGAGATCGTTCATCTGAAGGCGTGTAATGACTAGCTTATGATCAGAATTGAGGAACGAGCGTTCCGGAGTACAGGGTTTGCTTCTGCCTTGAATAGTATGCAGTCTACTCGGGTGAAGACAGCTGTTGTAGCCTTGGAACCTGTTGGGTCTTTGCGATCGGTAATGTGTCCAGTCCATGTTGTCTGGTGACGGCATGGGCGTCTGAAAGCCGTATGTGTGACAGATCGGCCATTGGAACTAAGGAATGGCACCCGTACGTCTCCATTGCTGCTGCGGGTGCCCTCTCCTTAGGATCGCATGCGTATGCCAAATCCTGAACTTCTGTCGGCAATTCTGAGTTTTCCCAGCTTGGAGTTGAAATCTTCACACACGAACAGTTGCCATCTACCTGGGTTTGTAATGGTGTAGCTCAGTTCTGCATAGAAGGAATCTAATATTGCTGGATTCTCGTTGGCCTTTTCGGTGGTTGGGCCGTATGCGTTGACAATTCGACACTTAGTGGTAGTGTGTTTTCGCGTAGGTATAGACAGGCCGATGAATGCAACACGATCACTGACGTATCCAACACTAATGGTATGATCCAAGACCCTTGGCCCGATTATGAAGCCTATGCCCCGGTATGTGGCCTGTTTTTTCTCCATGGGCACTAGCTTATGGCCTGTCTGTAGTTGCTGCTCTGAGGGTTTAGCTACTTTAGTCTCTTGAATGCATGCAATATCGATGTTATAGTGTCACAGTCTGCACCTACGGTTTGCCTCTTTGATGTTGCACTGAGACCACACGCATTCCACGTAGCTATGGTAAGCTCCTTGGAAGAGTGGGTCTCCGAGGATGTCGAGCACAATTTCTTGTTTGAGGAAGAGTTGACATAAGCAGAGTTGCCTCTGTATGTGGATGTCAGCCCGCAATCATTGATGACTTAGTTTCCCAACAAAGTTCTTACTTACGGAGGAGAACGGCGTGAAGGTGCCATCTTTCTCAGCCAATCTATTACGTATGCATAAGTAATAGACCAGCATTTGTTTCGAGTATAATACCCGCAACTATATGTACAATGCTGTATTTGATTATAGCTGGTGCACGTCTGAATAACGATATGTATCTGTTATATCTACACATACATTGAGCATGTTTCCATGTCATAATCCGGGCACTTTATCCTCAGGATTTATATTCGTTGGTGCGTGCATGTATGCGCGCGCGGATGTGTGTGTGCGTGGATATTGATTGGTATTTACTTGAGGAAAGTCGGGCCCTTGTATATGGAACCTAAGACGAGGGTGTCACGATATATTTAGTTGATATCAATTGAAAATTGGTGATAGTGCTGCTTGGTTGCAATTCTGTCCCGGTCTTACATACTTTGTTAATGTGCCAGGTAATACCAGCGATGTTAAAAAAGAGTATCGAGTACATTCAAGTGTTTATTCCATCATGATACTACTAGAGTATCCTCATAATAAAGGCGTCCTGGGAACAAAACATTGCGCAGAGCATAAACACTTAGTTTATATCCTCCCCACACAGTGAACTTGATACACATATATCTATCTATTCACGTCAAATGCCATCACAATAGATAAATCCAGTTTCTGCTATGCCCCGCCCATCTCTAGCTAGGCTCAAATCATGGTTTGCCAGTGTTGGGATCGATCGATTCCTGTACGCCTTGTATCTCAATTGTCAGAATACTATACACGTAAGATGTGTGCATATTTTGAAATTAAGTTAACTGGGTGCTGTTGCTGATTATGGACGTCACATCGGCCACGCAAAATAGTTTCGAAATATTCTACAGCATGTTTGTTAAATCGAAAAGAAATACAATTCACACGACGACGCCTAAACCGTCATCAATTAAGCATTCGTGACAAACTTGTTAATGCCCATGCATGGCGTAATTGATTATTACATCGCCCTACAGACCAGTCAGTTGATAATGAATGCATGTGCATGACTGAGGAACTGGGATCTTCCATTGACTCAATCATATTTTCAATCACAGTAAATTGTCCACATCTCGAAAAGTTGTTGTGTTGGGTATGCAACTGACATAGGAAGAGTAACGGCAGCACACATTGAAGACTAATCATGTATGTGGTATCAGTGGTTATTGGCCCATTCACTACTGTAATTCAAACTTTACCTTTCCACTGTAGCCATCCATTATATGATGGCATAATCAACCAAGTGATGTATATGATGAACTCGCAATCTATGACGTCATGCTTACATCCTGAATGGCGTAGATAAGTATGCCATGCACGCATAGCTGAAGACGGACTATCCGTTGTTGTAGGAGGTGCATGTCTCTACTATTTAATATCATGTTGAATATTTTGAAACTAACCTAACTGGGCGCAATAGGCAGCACAACACCCAGTCAAATTAGTTACAACATAGTCAACAAATGAACTGTATAGTTTTAAGTAAATTAATAGTTAGGACATTCGGCGATCGATCAATCCCTACACAGCGAAGTGTGGGCGGAACTTAACTAGTGATGGACGGGTTATGGATACAACTGAAAAGGTTCATTTCAGAACTAGAATCAAGGAAAGCTGTTGAATATTTTGAAACAAATTTGACTAGATCATGTTGCTACAATAATCAGCAACAGCTGCCAGTCAAATTGATTTCAACATATTCAATATAATATTCTTTCTAGCAGACAGTATTAACCCATTTGTAATGAGTATATGTTGAAAGTAGTAATTTGGTACGGTTCTTTGAATATACCTAAAAAGAAAGACAATTTTGTTTAGCACACGTAGTCCAAGGGGTCGTTGACCCCAGAAAGAGCTACAGAAATCTCGTCAGATCAATGTTTATTTGAAAATGGCTGCAAGAATGGCTTATTCGCGGCACATAGATATGATGAATTGTCGAAGGAAAAACTGTTTCAAGAAAATGATGAAGCTGCATTGTGTATTCTGTGCTGAACGATTAGTTAGTAATATATCAGTGGGTGATACGTATAAGATGCACATGATTTATGTTGCATACATCCTAGAAGAAAGCCTTGGCAAGAATTGCATCGATTATTGTATACAAAAATATACTGCATGTGTATATTGCACTCACGTGTCTAGCAAAAATGTAATAACCATGCCGGTAATGAAACAGGCAAAAACACATCAATACGCGTAGGTGTATCTGAATGAAATAGCGAGATGGACAGAAATGAAAGCACGTATGCAAGTACACACATCGTTTGTGAGAGACAAGGTGGTACTAGATAACACAGAAAGAAGAGGCTCTCATGGGTGTACTAAATCTGTCTCTTGTTGGCTTTAGGAATTCACATCGGGAAGATTGACTCCTTAATTATTCACTGGGGATAGACCAGTTACAATTTAGTGTCCAAGAAATGTAAGATACTAAGACCAGGGTCGCCGTAAATGTGATGCTAATATACATACTGATGTAGAACTGCACATATAGCGCGCCTGCACCGTGAGAGATTGCAAACCTTCGCACTACCATGTTTGTCAAATTGTAAAACATATACTGGTCGTGTGAATATTGGTGATCATGACTAACGTTGTGGCCTCCTTATATACGATCACACCCTTTCTTGTCTTACAGTTTAAGCCAATCCGGGCCAATAGTTGTTGACATATACCTAGATCGAGAATTAGATCGGATCCAGATTCTAGATTGTCTATATTGATGGCATCCAGGCTCTGGAAATCATTTCACAATCCTCTCAATTTCCCTGTCAGTTATGATTATACACTTCCACTAACATTACTCATCAATCGGGTAAGAACTACATTTTCGAAATCCGTATGTGTGGTGTATATGAGTATTTATGCATCGCGAATGAGGAATAGGCGACTCGGCAATATGTTAACTGATTTAAAAAATGACATTGCATTCTGTTGCTACTAGTTTAGTGCATTATTTGCTGCGAGTGCATACTTGCACAATAACTGTTAAAGCCCTTGGTATTACTTGTGGATGTGACAATTTCGCCAACGCCTAACCCGGATCCTGGGAATTAGATACTAGAAAACGCAGTGTTTCATTTGTCAACATTTAGACACGAATTGCATCGCAATCACAGGCAGACACAGAAGTTGTGATCCAACTGGAGGACCGGTTTGTTATAGAGCACGCAGGCAAGTGGTGAAGTAAATCACAGTTTTCTGCCACTTCATATCTTTCTTTACCTCCGTCCAGAAAGGCTAAATCAAGGAAGACATGAATCGCACGCTACATGGACCGACTAATCTGTAAAAGATGCGGACATACATATACGCTACCTAGATGCTGCGAAGTAGCATCATTATATGTACATATGCATATATGTTAGCACCATCACGGCATTGGCTTTTATATACACATATCTACAATTCACACTTTCCAGATTGTATGCCAACAATGCAGGTAGAGAAATCTAACCTCGCTAACTGCTCCCGTTCCACAAGTTATAATTGCCATTGTGTATAATGTAACATGCCCATGCTATTTTGCCATGGGTATGTGCACGTGAATAAAGCAACGCACTGATCAGAATGCAAATCAATACCCCGCGCAGAAACCGCTTAAGAGAACCGTAAGCAAATGTGTTACAAGTACCAGACAGAAGATAATTCAATGTGTGCACTAAATGTGCCACGTGTTGGCTGCAAGAATGCGCTTTCAGAACATTAACACCTAAATTAGACGCCTGGAGAGATGTTTGTTTATTCACAATGGCAAACAAGTTTGCTATTACGCCCTGTTGCTAAAGGGCAGCACAAAGGGAGAAGGAGCGAAATGTGAAAAATGGGGTAGTGTATAATTAAATACGAATTCTTTGATAGTAAATTACACCGCAGAATCATATTTTTCAATTGTTCAAGATCATCACGAAGTGTCGCCATCGTGTGACGATGTCATATCAAAAAATAATATTTTCTTGTCGCTTATTTATAGGCCAAAGTATCTCAGCTAAACACCGCCATATTAAGGTGATGCAAGAGGAACACTAGTACATCGCTATGGTCACATGTGGTAAGTCTATTAGATGCCAGTTTCTAATCTGAAAACAAGTGTGGTGTAATCTGAATCTAGGTGCTTGATAAGTCAGCCAATGACGTCATACCTTGAATTCTTCGCCATGCCACAGTTGACAACATTAAAACACAGTTTCAACAGTGATAGAGTGTGTGCGAAATCTATCAACTTCGTATTAATTTATAAAAAAAAACCGTGATACAAACTTTTATATGTGGCTGTTTTTATTGAAATCCAATTCTCGTTTGTGACCTCTTTTAAGCAGTGAACATACATATAGAAGCCCATAATCCTAATTTATTGGCCAAATTCGTACATAACAAACACTACCCTTGATCCCAATCGAATAAGATACTGAATAATTTAATAGCAAAACATCCACGACACAACCAGCCACTCAAATGTTGTATGTATGCGTTGAAACATCTTTAATCTGCAATTAGTTTTCTACTAATTTCGCCGCTGCGTCATGTTTTTTTCTGGGATTCCTAAGATTTGTACTGTTATTTGTCGCCGTAGTTCTCTCAGATCACGTGTTCAGGTCGGAGTACTTAATCACTTAGCGCATTAGCGTGTGTGGTGGCGTGTGCGTGCCTTATATGTGTTGAGTAGTGAAGATTATAAAAGTGTCTGAGCGTGCGCATCCTCTACCATTTAAAGAGCATGACAAGGCATCGACTTTAGCAACTCTTGCATACATCATATTGATTGTTCAATTCATCTGTTACCTGGCTTTTTAAGTATTGCTCATTGGTAAACGGATGCTTATTTAACGATGTCCATGCCAGATTGTGGCATGAGCGACCACACTTCGCTCTGGCATGTGTCAGTATGCACAACATACATAGCCACCTTTACAGAGCAACATGCTGCATTGGCCCATAACGTGATCACTATATACAGACCAGTATTGGCCAGCTCTTGGACGTCGGTTGTCTAATCAATACGGCAGTTTAATACTCATTAGATACAGTTAGTTGCATATTAAGATAGCTGTTGTATTTATCAGTTCCACTGTAATTTAGGATTCCATGATATGATCGAAATTATCAATCAAGTACAATTCTATATTAGAAATCAGTGTAAATAGTGTATATGTGTAGGCATTCTTCCCGATAGAGGTTGAGGCGCATCAGCAAGTATATATAATAGCGACACACTTGAATGAATAAAATAAAAATGCACACTGATGTACATTACATTAGGGTGTTGTCTATTTTAGTGCAGTATTTATTGTATGTGTAACCGGAGGAGAACTATCAAAAAGCAAGCAATATTACTTGTGAAGTTGTCTGTAAATTCAACTATTACATTAGATAGCTGGCAGATAGTGGATTATCAGAATGCATGCGTATCTCAATAACCGTAATGATTTATAATGTACTCTAATTTCTGAAAGGAGGGTTTGCTTCTAAATGTTTTGCACGATAGTGGTTTTAATTGCGGAGACCAGCAAGTATGCCTATCTGTAATCCGACTATGAATGATCTCAAACCATACCTGCGCCTTCTTGCAATTGCGTGCTGATTATAATTCAGTGTAAGCCAATGTAATGGGCATGTGAATCAATGGGCTGTCCTTCATAACACAATGTAGAAAATCGTAGTTTTACTTGTCAGCAGTTGTACACACATTGCATTGCAAACACAGAGAAGTGTACACGCTGCCACACAGCAGTGTACTGAAACACGTACTATGTGTACACATATACGTGTGTAATTAGTAGTAGCTTCATCTCAATACCTTTTATATTTACTAAGCTGCAATGCTAGCTCTCCATATGTTCAGCAGGTAACGTCGATAGAGTGTACAATACTCACTAACTGGTCACCTCAAACTAGTTACATCTTTAACAATTCGAGCTGCAGACTAAGGCCGTGTCACACTAGAGAGCTAAGCCGAAGTAAGTCGAATCTATAAGAAAATTTCGTTTTGTCCATGTAATAAGTTAGATGTAAACAAATCTACAATCTATCATCGTTGCTTCTGTCGTAATTTGGACTAGCCCTTTTGTGTGAACACCCAGACCATATGGATGAATGTATAAAATGTTGTGTTCGCACTGATACATAGTATTAATATGCACATGTGAGCTATTGGTGAACAGTGTTCTCGATGAATTGTGCATCAGCAATAGTCTGTTACCGCACGGCAGTATTAAACATGCGCATACAAGTGCATATGTGTTGTACTTGGATAGCCAGTGCTATTGAATCACTTCAATCTCCAATCTCAGCACCCCTTCCAGTTGGATCTAGCTCGTTGGATGATGATGATCATGAGTGACTGCATTCTGGAGTTGGAGAAGGGAACACTTCTTTCAACTGCAATATGTATTATCTCAACCTCCACCACTGTGCCATATCCACTGCGAGCGTACTGAGTTCCTTAATATTCTGTCTCCGTCTCAGAGGATGAAATACAAGGGTATGCTCTTTATCCACTTCTCAGTAGCCCGATAGCGGAAGGGTGTGGATGGTATGGAGCATGCTGGTGTGTGTGTGTGGGGGTGGGGTGCAGCATCGTTCAATATGTCGGTGTTGGATAGGTAAACTTCATTGACACCATGTTGAATTGTTGTTTATCACCACTCTCAGATGGTATGGCCGCTCTCAAGCGCCATGACAGGGTCAATAATGTACATGATTCACTGGACACTGTATCAGAACTCACTTCACAACTGGGATGTGCCGCAATGAATACATGTCTTATTAGAAGAATACGTTGACCATTCAATTATTTGCTTAATGTCACAGTGCATATTTTGAAGTGGAGACGTTTACTTAGATCAGGATTATATTTATCATCCGACTGAAGACTTGCCCCGTCGCGGTATATATGTCGACTGGGCTGGTCAGCACCAGATGTGCATTACAAATAATGCATCTATCTGCAATTAGTGTACCAGCTCTGTAGATTGGTGGACATTGATGTGAAGTGGAAACAATCATGCAACTTTAATGTGTTCACGATCGCCTACCTCAGAGGGGAATAGTAATCACAAGCTGAAAGGCTTTGATCTGACACTATGGTCAGTCAGTCATGGGAGATGATTGCATTTGATCCTATATAATAAGGAACGTGTCCATTGTGATAAACAACTTACACTGCACAACCAATTCACCTTTCCAGAGTAGCCATACATGCATCTGACCTCGTATAGCGTCATAATCAGCTCAGCGCGTGTATGGTGGCATCACAGTCATTACGTCACAAAGGGTTCCATATAGACTGTCATCAAATCTCACCGAGTTCGACACGTTGTATAAATTGGATGTCTGTGTAATTATTTGCTATTTAATAAACATGCTTTTGAATATTTTGAAACTGATCTGACTGGGCGCTGTTACTGCCTTAGGCAGCAACAGCACCCAGACAAATTAGTTTCAACATATTCAACAGATTACCAGTGTATTTATTTTTGGAAATTGATAGTCAGGGTGGTCAGCGATCTATCGATCAAAACACGAGCGAGGTGTGGGTGGAGCTTAGCTAGAGGTGGGTGGGGCATAGATAAAACCGGAAAGGTCCATTGACATGTACACGGAAAGTTGCCTTATTCTATATGTGTTTGACATTGACTGGCCCATGCTATGAATGCAAGTTCGATGGGGTTATGCAGTGGGTATCACTAATTTATGATTAATCATATGGTTACCAATGTGAATATGGTAGAAATAGATGATATGAGTGGGTCTCACACATTATTCTGCATTCGAATTTTTTTATTCTATCTCTGTTTTGGTCCGTGGGTTTGACATTGGAGAAGAAATGTTTTTTTTAAAATAGTAGTACATTCGAAATACGAAGCATGGTTCCGCACGCGTACGTAATTGGGGCCGCATGCTAAGAATCTATATTTCTTGTATAATGTGGTTTTCTAAACACACAGCATGCTGGTCTACTTATTGCACAGAATGTTGTTAAAATAAAAACATGTAGTAAGATAAAATTAGTGTGCTATATGCACAATGCTATACCCAACACTGTATGCATTGGCATGTGAGCAAGACAGCCAGATCGCCGGCTAATGCAACTCAGTGAATAAGATATTTAGATCTATGTGCCAAATATGCGTGCGGGCTTGCGTGCGTGCGTGCGTGCGTGCGTGCGTGCGTGCGTGCGTGCGTGCGTGCGTGCGTGCCGGCGGGCGGGTGGGCGTGCGTGCGTGGGGTGGGTGGGAAGCGGGCGGGCGGGCGGGCGGGCGGGCGGGCGGCCGGGTGGCCGGGCGGCCGGGCGGCCGGGTGGGTGTGTGTGTGTGTCATTACCGGACAGTTCTAAAACAAGGACAGACACAACTAGTTAATAAGACATTTCACGCGGCATATTTTGAATAACATTTGATTGGGAAACAGTGCTGCCTTAGACATCACTATATTAATATTCAATTAATGCGCAACGTATTCAAGGCTATGTATTATTTTGTTTTGGAAATATGTTTCATTATTTCTGATTCGCACTGTAAATCCAACACCCTGACCCCAAAGCCAAGCGCCCATTATAAACAGGTTTACCTCGATGTATTCATAGATGTAAACAGCAAGGGCACAATCTAGCAGTTCGTTTCATGACATACATTGTGAGAACAGACACATACTATAGGCTGGCCAATTGGCTTTCAAATACTTACTGCACACATATGTAAAGAACACCGATATGCTAAGCAGACACAGCATACAGGACACGCAGCGGCGTTGGTAAATCTATCAGACAGCTGGTAATTCCATTGCGGAGTCAGGGAGTTATTACCTATTCAGAATGGCTAACATATTTGAGATAACTCGTCGTTGTTAAGCAGGTAATAGCTACGTGTGCGCACATAACATTGAGTTATTGGCTGCAATTTTGAACAACACACAACTCAGTAGATAACAACGGGAGTACTCAGTCGACTTACTGAATGTGTCTTATAAGCCAGCGATGCTCGGACAACAATGGTTCCTAGTTTACAGAATTCATTCAAGAGAGCTGTCATTAACGTGCCAACGAAAGCAATCATTCTGAAATATCACATTGCATAGACTATGGACAAGTTGGTATAGTGTCTAGAGACAGTACAATTAGATACATCTATGCCCATTCCCACCAAGCACTAGATGTATTGGCACATATCATATCTCCAATAACAGTGCATAGTAGATACATTCTTTATTAGTCGATGTCGCCTCTCTTTGACGGTGATACACCCCCATATCAGATAATAACTAAGTATATGTTTGAGAGGTCGTTCAAAGCCTACATTTATGGGGAGAAGAACGCGTTGCCCATCGCATTGCCTCTATAGATGTTGCCATTGCCAATAGTCGATACCAAACCCAAATAATATATTCCTTACTAGAAGTACACACTTTATACCCCATTAGAGGAAATACTGTGTACAGCTGCATATGGCATCGCTGAGCATGGGACAGCTGACTCACTCATTATGGACTATAGCAATTGAGGAATAGGTAATGCTTGTGACAAGTTATTATAATTGCATTGAAGAGATGTAATATGGGAAAAAGTATCGATTTAATGTAAAACCTTCATCTATCATATATTTATCGATCTCATTTTAGACCGCCCTCACCCACAAACCCTGATAGCTATCGCGAGCTGGACTAGAATTAGGAATGCTCACATATATTAAATCCATTTCCTATTGGCACAATTCTCATCACTATAAACATGAGATACATCTGCTCTGACGTGTATGAGAATCAATGTTCGAGCCAGATACGCATTGCCGGATTATCAGCGGAGCTTGTAATACAGCCGGAAAGACTATAATCGCATTGCTGCACTAAATTAATCTCTTGCTGGCTTTAAGGATACACATGCGAAGCATCCAGTCCTTACGTTGGCGCCAGGGAGATGCCATTTACAACGTAATAGCCACCGTATTTAAGCAAGCAGGCCCTGAAGCATCGTTGTCAAGCTGGCAATATCCTAATTGCCGTACAAAGCATTGATTGGTTGGGTAAATGTGTATATGCCAAATGCAAAGCCTAATAAACTTGATCTGAAGATGACTGACCAGGTGAGGTAAAGAATATAGCCAACGGCAGTATTAGGTGCACAAATACGGGACACTGCATTAACAAGCGACATCTCCATAGACACTGGTTAATGTCCTATGTGGCGACCATGATGAACTGGCTTTAATGGTCCTTCCAGTGTTTAGCCATAGATAAGCTCCACCCACACCTCTCTCCCGTTGGATCGATCGATCTCCCAACTCCCTGACTATCAATTTCCATAACACTATACAGGTAAGCTATTGGATATGCTGGAATTAAGTTGGCCGGCCGTTGCTGCTGCCTATGACAGCAACATCCTCCAGTCAAACTACATTCACAATATTCAACAGAATGTTTATTAAATAGTAGGGACATATACTTCGTTCAACGCGTTACACACTTAAGAGATAAAGACGGTCAATATTTACTCATTTATGAGTCAATTAGTATGACGTCATCCTACACGCCGCTTAGCTAGTTGTCACGCCACATGACGTCAGATTGATAGATGGGTGTTCTACTCTGAAAGGTGCATTTTCAACGCATCGTGTTACAATTCAGAACTAATTCTAAACTCGATTGCGTGTCTACATGGACATACATGTGAATGCAGACGTCTGCTATGTTATGGTATATAGGGAGCATGTGATCAACGTCACGACCTCGCTTCTGCTGAGCCTTTTGTCTAGTGCTTCATTACATCATTACATTCGAGTAGAGCAGAGCTTTGGCTTGGCACGTTCGCCTTTGAATATATGCCTGCCGGTATATGACCCCCCCCCCCCCACATAATGGTATGATGGCGTGTTATCCTATAGGCTTACTAATCCACAAAATGAGTACACAGCTCCAATGGTGAACATCAATAAAGATAACTTGATCAACTAACACCGCTTTAGCATTGCCCCTAGCGTGCATATGAATTGCCGTTCAGAAGTAAAATGATGTAGTAGACCACTGTGGACGGATACGGTGATGGCAGATGAATGGTGAAAGCACTGGGTTCTGATATTCCCCATATTGGACAACGTGCTAATGTACATACTATGCGTGGTTTGCTACTATAAACTAAAATCTTCATCTTATTATTTGCTTAGTTTAGACAGATTCAATAACCATGTGATCCCTTACGTACAGATGTCTGGGCGATAACTTTACGCCAATACGCCCTACTCGCAACGCATTGGCAAATTTTGATCATCCGCCATCTGGATGCATTGACCGTAGTATGCCTGTATGTGTTTGGGAGACATTGTTATAAGACCAGTGTCTTATCGTGGACCTATTTGGACGAAAATGCATTCTGAGTAAACCAAAATACGCCCCGAATCATAATGACCTGATTTGTCAACCATGGGATTGTAATGTCACTCTAAGAAATGGCGGCATTGTCATTTCTACAAACACTCCGAGGTTGTTTCACAACTACAGTGCTAACTATCTGCATCATGGAAATTGATGTTATATCTCATGGTGAAACAGTTGGTAGATAAATCAGCAGCAGGCACAATCTACACGACATACCCATGCCCAAGCTATTGAATGCAGCTCGTACATATGTGGATGGAATAGAAACACGTTCACATGAACGACCATAACTTATACTACAATGACGACACAAAGAATATATGATATTTCCAGCTATAGATGAACACTCAATTTAAAGGGCGCCATAGGCTACATGATGCATATTTCCGGTAATTATCCAACGCCATTGTGAATGGCAAACAGTAAACCGTATCACCATGCATATATGGTTCTATAATATGTTTCTCACAGTAACTTGCTTATCCATGTCTGATTACTGTGCATTGATCAACCGATACATAGAGTATCAGTATCCGTATGGCAGTTGTATTAGCCGCTGCTTCCATTTTGGTAACCATTCCCTCATAATGGTATCCACCCCAGAGGGACTTTGTGCAGGACCTAGAAAGATGCTATATACATTAGCCGTATTCCCACATCCATAATGTGTCTTTGCACCTCATTCATATTTAGTGTCTAGGTCTGAGAATCAAGATCTTCTGCGGCACAGTTATGCTAGCCCATAGGTAATAATTGTCACCTTCTTGCAAAGATAATCATCTTAAGACAATAGTAGATATTCACATGTGTATCGCTGATTCAGCCATTTCTCATTTTGTAATAATTATCATCAATGCCCATTGCCATACTTTTTCCTAGGTTGTTTAACACTTCTTCTGTGACGCTTAATAGCTATTTCTGATTTGTTTTCTAGGCCTCCTTGCCTGTAGTTCACGCTCCTTTGTGCCCTTATGTTTAACGTTCAATTGGAGCATCTCACACTTCAGAGGTCGGCCGTATATATAGTGTAGTGTTCGAACAAATCACTAAACTAATACGACACACACAATTGCTATAATCATGCTTTGCACCTTGTTTTGTTAAAAGTAGGTATATTGTATTCTATCCATATACCGATAATAAACACATGTACATATTAGCAAAAAGTAGATCTTGTACTAAATCATCCTGAATATATGTGATGTGTGTGGCAATGTTTTGTTGGTCTGACGATATCATATGTTCTGGGGTCAGTTTATATAGTGTAAGTTAAATCTCTTAAACAGCACTGCAAAATCGTGATGCGAAATGTTGACAATTATTGGCTTCAACTATCTGGACATATGACCACTGTGTGACAATGCTTGATTGACCCGATGGCATCCATATGTCACATTTGTTTCTATATTTTCTTTAATATGCTGAGATGGAATGTATATAAACAGCAGTGTGGCAAAAAACGGACAAGGGTGTAGTGATGTCAGCATCATAGAGTCCGGAAATTAGCCGAAGCAATGGTTTGCCATATGTTCGTCAATTCAAGTCTTTCTCGGTCTTGTTCGTCATAGGTAAGCTGGAGTCATCCATTGCTGGTAAGAAATAGCTAATTACATATTTCCAACAGATTAGCACAGTTGAACATGTCTATGACGGATACAAACGTATGTGGCATGTGTGGTTCGCGTTGGCGTTTGGCGATAATAGCATTAAATACCCACTATCGTATAAGCGCTAATGTCATTAGAAATACATCTTGATAATAAGACCTGATTGAAGCAAAAAGAAATCTAGTTAACAGTGTTGCCACAACGCGTTGTGTTCCCATTAATAACTGCATACTGGAGCATTTCGAGCGCGCTGACAGCTATGTGATTAACTCATGCGCATGATTCATGTTTAATAATGCCGTAGTTCTGCATAGTTTTAATACACGTAAATATTCAACATTTTACGGGTGCAGTGTCTCGATAGTCAGGGAGTTCAGGGACAGATTGATAGTCAGGGAGTTCAGGGACAGATTGATAGTCAGGGAGTTCAGTGACAGATTGACCCGAACAGAACCGAACACCTACACATAGGTGTAGCTTAGCTAACGATAGGGGTGCATCGCAAAAAACCCCAGGATTCCTCTATTTCCGCCACAATGTCTTCAATCACAGCGCATTGCACACAATTCGAAATCTGTTTTCGAAATGCCTACTCTAATGACGCCGGTGTAGCGTGGATCGGTTGAATGGGTATGGACCGTTCCAGCTCGGCTGGGTACGGAATGACCACCTCGGGCACGTTCCAAGACCGCCCCCCCCCCCTGAGTAGAATAGCACGCGTGTATAAAGCCATATGAGAGAGGTTTCCTATAAAGCCCGTGAGATCGCGTAGCGCGCATGCGCGTGCGTCAGAGCTTCCCTGCTAACACGTGTCGGCGTTGGGAGAAAATGCACACTAGAAGTGTACCGAGTTAGTGAACATGCTTTCTTTACCTCACTGAATTCTCGTCGTTCCTGGTAGCCACCAGAACCAGGACGAGACGGGGATTTCAAAACTGTTTACCTTTTTAAAATCGGACCAGAAATGGCCGAGTTATCCTTAAATGGATCTTTGAAATTATTTTCAAAATGTTACTGAGAAGTTGTAATCGCGTGTATGTTTTACACGAATGGGGAATGGGCCTATCACGTTACAGCATCGTCACCACGTCTAGCTGCACGTTGATTCGGTCCTGATCGTACGCGGATTGGCTAGGCGTCCTGCCTCTGATGTCACGAGTAGTATAAAAAGAGCGAACGGGCAAGCATCGAGACCACGCTTCGGCGAGAGAGAGAGAGAGAGCGAGAGAGAGAGAGAGAGAGAGAGAGAGAGAGAGAGAGAGAGAAAAAGTGGTAGGTTGCGTGGCCAGAGCAGTGCTAGCCGTGGTCAACTGCTTACTGACTCTGGCTCCCTATTAGCCGCAGCAGTGCGTTTCAGAATTCAGTTATCCTACTCTGGTCAGCAATCGATATCCGCAATCACATAGTTTTTGTAAGCCCTCGGACGGCCATCCGGGGTTAACTAAATAAATAGAAGAGACTTGATCACTACCAACACTACAGAGGAGCCTTCCCGCGGATGGGCCTCGCGGACCAGATGCAATTCTACAGCATGTAGAACAACTGGTGATTCTTGGTGGATAACTCATCAGATCATCTGATCTATGCTGATAAGTGGTATGCAAACTTCTGAGCAGCATGCCGTGTGTTTAATTAACTGCTAGGCATGTTACACTGCAAGCGCTATGCGATGTATCATTAAAGGCGTACCCGGTTATGTACATGCATTGTGTAATTACAAGTGTAGCCCTGTAAGTTACGGGCAACTTTCAAACTACCGTTACAGGACGGACACTTTTCATTATACTGTTTAAAGTATGATATAAGTTAGGATGACTATCTAGTGGACATCCGCCTACAGTCGTTCTTCTTCACCATCTTGAGAGTGAGCCGCATCAATGGTTCGCCTGCGGAGATTTCCCAGCAACTTCAGAATCATGCCATGTCACGTTCCTCATCTGTAACGCAGCATCTACAGGGATTTATGAACTCTTTCCGTGCTGATGACCAATAGATACTCAAGTAGCTATACTATTGTACTATTATATTTATTCATTCATTCCGTTCTACCTTCTGATGACAAATAGGTACCTCCCCGGTCGTCTGAGACCGCAATTTATAGTGTATATCTTTGTACTGTAATAATTATTCTTATTTGTGGGTGTACAACTAACGAGCTCCGTAAGGTCCTATGCTCTAATTTACTGATGACACTATACTAGTTAGCTATGTATATGGCAAGCCGCCATCCTTGTTGTTTTGTTTTGTGTATATAAAACAATCTAGGACCGCAGTACGCTAGGCTATACTATACAGCAACAATACATCCGCATCACTATTCCCCCCAGCATCAATTTTACACTGAGGTCACTGTTCATGCTCGCATTGCTAGAGCTTGTGTACGCGTCATTTCCAGCGGTAGCGGATATGCAACACTGCGTATGGCTAGATTGTGTAAAAGTGGCCTCTTATTATATTGAGTGATTGTCTCTTACTATGCTCCTTTCGCCGCAAGTCTTAATAATGGTCTGGAACTCCCATCGACACATTGGCATGATCCAACTCTTGGAAACATTTAGGGTTTCTGAGTGCTGAAGACCAAAGTGTCGATTTCGCACACACACCCTCCGCATTTTCAGATATTAGTTAGCTAAGATAACCCCGCCAAAATAGGAAGCACTGCGAAAGATATATATTGTGTGTAAAACCGGCCTGCAGTGCAACTCTTGGCATGCTGGAACGTAACCCTAAAGGCAGGCAACCGTTAGCCCCCCCCCCCCACACGTATGACGGATGGGATGGATATCGCCATCTAACTATGTATGATGACTGGGTGCGGTCTTGGAACCCATCACACCCTCACGGGAAGGTCACAAAAGGTGGCTATCTGCCTCATACTCACCGCCATAAAATACTTATGCACTTAGTATTTAGAAGAGGCCCACATAAAAAAATGTAGCAACTACCAATGCAGTATCTTAGACTACATAAGATGATGGCTTTTGAATTCTTCGGAAATTATCCGCCCCATCTTCACGTATTACAGCGTGCATCACAGTACTTATAATGTCACTAGTTTGGCACACACTACACTTAGCTTTTGTTTGCACAAGAGAGTGAGTGGCCCTTTGTGCCAGCTCTCTTCCTCCGCTTCGGCGCTGAAGGAATTTTTCTGTGACAGAGGCCCGTGCGAGGCACTTTCCTCTCTCAAACATAATATTTGTGTTAGTGCTATAATGGTTTATGTTAAACTATGTAAGTGGCCTTATTAGGACGCTCCCTTGCATGGATACCTCACGGATACACACGGATCGGTGAGGTACCTCTGCCGAGCCAACGTAAACAAGACACCAACTTGGTTCTGTGTACTGTATATTTCTCTCGTCCACTAGCAAATGGGAACCATTGTTTGTATTGTATGTATATTTTTGATTAATTATCATGTCCAGACTCCAAAATTAAGATTTGGTCCGTCATTCCAGTGACACAACTAGTTGGGATGAGACCATGAGTGTCAATTTCGGCGGTATTCGTCGCACGGCCCAGTGGAGCGTTATCATTCCACCGGCCCTAGAAGCCAGTCTTTGCACTTTTTGGAGAGCCACGATACAGGATCCGTTACCCCGGGAACCGTAGCTAACCAGCCCTCCCGCGCATACTGCACATGCAGTGCAATGGAGTGAAGCAACATAACGGACCAGTGCGTACCCCGGCGAGCCAGTCATGCTATATTAACTCAGCAGTGTCCCTACGGCTTAATAATGTACACACCTTGCCTACTGGATATACCAAGGTGAATCCGGCAGCGATCTGTGTACACCCCGTTGCGTGTCCAATTGCGTACTTATATCCTGGCATCTAATTATATACTAGTCAGCTGATTGCACGTATTAACATGCGACATACTAGTCATGTTGCAGTAATGGCATGTATGCTGTTCATGAGAGTGCTGGGCAAAAAAACATGGTATACTCTCGATTTGCTATCAGCAAACACAATTTGGCATCGTCTAATTTTGCTTATTTATAGAACAGGATGTGCTGACTCGCTCCAATCAGTGTTTCACAACACATTCCCACCAAATTAATATGTCATGAAAATTGCCTGCCCTAAATGTTGACATTTAAAAGGAATCACATTATCTCAGTTTTTAATCTAACAGTGTGGTCAGCTACTCAAAGGAGAGAATTGCGTGTTGTCCAATAGACCTGTCAGCGTGTGTTGGGACAATACCTTTCCGAAATGCATCACGCATGCCACTTCCGGCTGGTAACCGCGATAGCCGATGCAAAAGCAGCATTACTTTACTATGGGAATCATATACAGTGCACTCTAGGCGGCACACACATATTAAATATAATGCATTAATGTTTCGGCAATTGAATGCGCTTTCCAATGATGTATGCTTTAAATAATATACAGAGTTTGGTGTATTATAGGAACGGTTTGGATCGCGGTGTATGTTAGTGCAAAAATAACTCAACGCAGGTCAGGTGTTGGCAGCAGTACCAGCCAGCAGTTTTGCTCTGGGCTTAGATTTAGGGAAATCCTGGCGCAATGCCGTCAATGTGTGCATGGTGTATTGTAGACGAATCTTCCCTATTTTTACAATAGATCTGAAGCAACTCACAATGCACTAGCAAGGCCAATCCGCCAGGCGCAGCCGTTTTATTGTGTATGAGATTGACATGTTGAACACTACTTATGTATGCTGTATGAGGGTATATTGCCGCATTCACCATTGCAATTCCAGCCTTTCAATTTCAGAACGACAAATGCAGCAAATATAATAACTATTTTGAAACAAATTTGAGTAGAACATGCTGTCGCAGTAGTCAGTGGCACCTGCCAATCAGCTTAATTTCAACACATTCTTTCCAATGAGGGTTGAAAGTAGCAATTTGGAACCATGCTGCGAATTGTGCAGTGAAGGAACAGGGGCATACGCCATCCAAGTGATGGTTGAACCGAGAATACTCTACATAGATTTCTTCAGAACATAGTTTATTTGAACACGTTTCGAGAATGGCTTATTCTACGCATATACATTTGCTGAATTGTAGGGAGAAAGACGGTTTAAAGAAACCGATAGAGAGGCATTGCATAGCTGGCGGTGGTAGATTTATTATGACAAGGACATATGTTATTTCATTGATGGAATCTTAATATGTTATTGTCAATGCATTGAGATTGTGTTGCATGCCTGCACGTACGTCAGGGCGAGACATGTGTAGGCTATTTAGCAGCTGGTAAATGCATTCTTTTCAATCAGCCTCATGCATATCAACCCATCCCCTACCAGCCATAATGGACTATTTCGAGTTCACAACTGATATCACATCCACTTGCCTCAACATTTGTCAATGTGGCTATAATAACTGATGTATAAATACCTCAGTGTGAGTGGATGTAACCGAATGAGCCCGCACGCTGAACATAAGTGAAATGAATGATACGGACACATGCATAGTTCAAGAGAGGCAAGGGAGCTGTTAGAAAAGCAAGAAATAAGAGGGTTTCATGGATGTACTAAATCTGACTTTTGCCAGATTAAGGAATGCACAATCCGTAGATTGCCTTCTTACTTAGTCACCGGGGATAAGCCGTTCACCTATTAATGACTACCATGGTGACGATAACAAGACCAGGGGCTTCATCGTTAAGCCGCGTAAATACGTGGTGATATGTACCTGCTTACACACTAAACGAGAACGATAGCTGCTGATTTTTTAAAAAATCTTCCGGGGCATGGATACTGTTGTGAGCTCCCAGTATACGACCACATGCTTTCTTATAATAAGTTACATACCAAATTGTGCCAATAGTGTCTGGGATATATGTAGATCCAGAATCAGATTCGAGTCAGAGTCAGATTTTTCTATTCAGAAAGTTGCCACACTCTGACAATCATTTCAAAGTCCTCTCCATTTTCCTGTCATGTATAATTAATTACACAATTCCATTATATTGATTCATCAATCGGGTAGAACATACATTTTCGAAATCAGTATGCATAGTTTTTTAAATGGTTATTTACGCATCACGAAAGAGGAATAGACGAATCAGCAATTAGATACACTCGCATGTGGACTATAATTGAATGAATAAAATCAATCTGCCCAACAATTTGCCAACTTGAATTACATTATGTAGCTGTTTATTTTAGTGCATTAATTGCTGCACGGGAAACTGGTACGAGAAGCATTACACCATTCGGCATTACTTGTATATTTGACAATTTCGCGAATGCCTAACCGGGAGTCTGAAAATTAGATCATAGAAACATCATCATTTCATTTGTCAGCATGTATACACGAACTGTGTCGCTATCACAGATGCAAGCATAGGTTTGGATCCAACTGGAGCAACATATCGCTAAGCAATCAACAGCACAGCGAGGAGGTAACTCACGGTTTTCTGCCGCTGCACGTTTCTCTACGGTCATCCGATCGCATGTTTCTTTACGCCTCCATCCAGCATCGAGAACGTAAGGAATACATGCGTCGCTGCCTACCTGAACACACTAATCTGTAATATTCCTGACAGACATTTGTATGCTGCCTGAAGTGGTTCCATTATATGTGTATGCGCATATGTGTTAGCACCATCTCAACCGTTTACATATTCACTCCATCACACTATTTTCTTTTATATGCGTGATCTGCAATTCAAGCTTTCTAGATTGTATGCGGCCAACGTAGATACATACATCTACCCTCTCTAACTAGTCCCCTGTGTCTAGCTAAATGCTTATAGGCATGGCCAATAGCTAATAGTCTAGGAATGCACTATGTATAGCTGTGCTTGGTCCCGCTGATAACTAGTATCAATATTAGCAATGAGCTGTGAACATTCTGCAGTCTGGGATTCTCGATAGCCACATCACAGGGATTCCATCCTAATGATTCCATAGAAACTGCTGTGTATTGAACAGAGTGAGAAACAGATACTCTCTTGGTAATTCATTGCTTAGAGGTGTGGGTGATGCTCGCATCAATACCCACTACGATGTCACCGAACAGAAAGACTATCTTTGATCACTATGGTAGGCATATCTAATGGCTATAGCCAAAACACGTGGTGGTTTAATACAAGTAAGGTATTGCGGCATCTGTCATTCGAGACCACCAATGGTAGCTTTGTATGCTGGGCAGTCTTATGACTTGATGAACACGTAAGTACTCGACTCACTTGTGAGTGACTTCCGTATACGTAGACCGATTATCTTAATATATGCTAATGGCAAGTCTAGATGGTGTTGTTCAATTGGATATGCTGTTGAGGCATGAGTTTCAAGATCATGTCCACGGAACATCGTAATGTACCAAACATACGTATATCGAACCGCAACACGATGGCAGAGTGACATTAGTGGGCACGTACTGTATTGGACACTGAACACTGCATACCTTGCAATGCACTTTGCTGCATTGATATACATTCTCCACAAGCATCCGTGCAATAGACTCACGCCAATCTCATATCTCCATCTCATAGATCTAGTCTTTTGAATCCAAGTTATATCATTGCATATCAATGCTCATCAATGTCGTGGCCAGATAAATACTGTACATAAGTTAGCGAATACAGTGGCACATTGATGCAACGCAATGCATACACCTCTTCATAAATGAATTTATTAACTAATTACTTAAGGATGCATTATGATATATAGCTGGCTGCAGTTGCAAGCACTACTATTACCCTCAATATCCTGACGCAGACGTGCCCCGTTGCAATAGCTATACATGTGGATCTATGGGTATAGCCGTGAAGAAGCTGCACTCCGCCATGACACAATCACAATAATTTAATTTGTGTTGAGGATGGTCATCCTCAGACCTACATAGTGATCGAAATCTACAAGTCTTTGATCTTACAACGTGGTCAGCCATGCACAGGGAATAATTGCGTTTGAGCCAATATCTACCGAATCCGTTCTGTTGTGATACACGATATTAACTCACCATCAATCTACTATCAATGGGATAGGTCACGGAAAGTCACATTATTGGATGTGTGCTTGGCATTGAATGATCCATAAGATGAATGCATGATCGATGGAGGGAAGTGCTGGGTATCACCAAGTACTGATGAATTGTATGGTTATTGATTTAAACGTAATATTAATAGGCAACCTGATCAAGTCTCACTACTTGATTTGGGATAATACATAATTGTACTTTCTATTGTTTGACACATCCTGAATTAAAATTGTGTTCGGCATTGACGACGCAATGCCGCTAAAGATAGAGCAAGTAAATGCACAATTAGAAAGTAACCCTAACGCTAGGCTCAACCGACATGAATAATTCACCTTCCCAGAGTATCCATCCATCATCAGACCTCGGATGGCGTCATACTCAGCTCAGCGTGTGTGATGGCGGCATATTCGTTGCGTCACAAACGGTTCCATATAGGCGTCATCAAATTTCAAATGGTCCGACACGTAGTATGAATTATATGTCTTTGTAATTCATTGCTATTTAATAAACATGCAGTTGAATATTGTGAAAGTAATTTAACTGGGGGCTGTTGCTGCCTTAGGCAGCAACAACACCCAGTCAAATTAGTTTCAAAAGAGTCAACAGCTTAACTGTGTAGTTTTTTGGAAAGTGATGGTCATGGTGTTCAGAGATCGATCGATCCCAACACGAACGAGGTGTGGGAGGAGTTTAGCTAGAGATGGGCGGGGCATTGCTACAACCGGAAAGGTCCATTGATGACACTTGCTAAGAATGTATGTCTGACCTACAATAGGATTGTGAATACGCATACCATGTGTATATACATATTGCACAGGGTGCAGTTAAACGGCTAGCGTGTGTATTAAGAGAAGGTATTGTGTGATATGTGCAAATCTGTCAATAAGCAATACCAGCTGTATTGGGGAGTGGGCACTGAGGACAGTTGATCGCCTACTACAGCTAAGCGGGTATGGTATTTTAATTGCTTGGCGGAATTGTGTGTGATTCCTTTCAAGTACTATCACTCTTACTACCTGATTGCATTCATATATCTACACAACGCAAGTCGGGTTTAACAAATTCGGGCCATGTCATGACCGGCCGGAAATGACAAACGATTCAGTTGGCAATGTGTAATCCAATTGAATTCTTAATACCAACATCCTATTACCGAACTGTGTCACCGCTAGGCATATTGTCCGTCACGCCAGTAGCGAGCATCGATTTTGCGGCCATGAGCTGGATTTGACATAGGAATGCATTATACATACACGGGTTGAATCATCCCAATGAGAAAACTGCCATTAATATAAGTATGGTGTACTAAACCTATACTACGTTGTCGTTGGCACAGCACCACGCTGGACAGGATGCGAATCATTACGCAACAGCTTGAGAAGTCAGTAAGCGCATTTGTTACAACTACCAGACAGAAGATACTTCCACTGCTGCACTAAATGTTGCAAGCATGGCTGCACGAATACACTTTCAGCAACTCGGCAACTTAAAGGGATGCTAATCTCATCTCAAGTGTTGCATTGTACCGATAGATTATCGTTTATAGATTCCATATGATTCATATACTGTTACATTCCCTTATCTATATCCGAATTATCTGCTTTGTAATATCGCGGAAACATTGAACAGTGATCGCCAGCATGTTGTCACCTCAAGCGATAGCGCGTGATGGCATGTAAGTGCCAATGCATTACATCCTTTATTATATAATACTCACACCGTTGAATATTTTGAAACTAATTATGGCAGCAACAACTCCCAGTCAAATTAGTTTCAAAATAGTCAACAGCTTACCTGTATGAGTGCTTTTATACAGCATTGCCAAACTATAGCTGGCACCTCTATGACTGAACGTATACACCGATGTAGACGCGCTAGGTTTTTTTCTGATTGGTTGAAAAGTAAATCATGACACCCATTATAGGGGGTAGAAACATATCAACATTTTCCTACTAAAGCCTGAATCTCTAGTTTTTGGAATGATGACAAGCTAAAACGTCAGGGATGGGCTATGGGTGACACATGTTGTTACCAACATGGTTAGTATAAGATAAGGTGAGCTTTCGTTTAATGGTCATTCCAGTCTTACGCCCCGCCCATCTATAGGTAAGCTCCCCTAACAGAACGCTCCCGGTGGGATCGATTGATCGCTAAACTCCGGAACTATCGATTTCCAGAAAACTATACAGCTAAGCTGCTGCCTATCTTGAACATACTTTAACTAGGTGAAGTTGCAACAGTGCCCAGTCAAATTAGTTTCAAAAGATTCAACAAAATCTGTATTAAGTAGAAAAGACATATACTTCATACAACAACGCCCATGACGTAATTGTCTATATAGAGATAAAGAGGAGAGGTCAATTAGACGCATGGGGAGATGCTATTTATTCACAATGCCTAACATATTTACGATTACACAATGTTGGTCAAGGGGCAATGCATGCAAAATAGTACATTTTGACACAGAGACATTATTTTCCAATTTAGCATGGGAATCAGGAAAGCACGTCATTGCTTGTGCTACGACTTCATCGCATGGATACTATTTTCCTGACGCTAATGTATAGTTCACTGCAGCTCATTTGCGTTTGTTAAACTAGAAGTTGGATCAGAGCTTAGATCATGTTAGGTAAGTGTATTAGAAGTCAGTTTCTTCCAATCTGAAAACAGGTGCAACAAAGTCTAAGCCCACGTGCTTGACAATTCACGCGATGACTTCATACCTTGACGTTTACAACGTGACAACATTCATGACAGTAAACACAGCTTTAACAGTGATATAGCATGTACAAACATCTATCACCCGCGTAGTAATGTATGGAAAAATATGATACAAACTTTTTAGAAGAAATTGTATTCTCGTCTGTAAGCAGGTCGCATACATATAGAAGCACACAATCTTAATTTATCGGCCACATTCTTACATAACACGCAGCACAATACATGCACGTCTCAGTTACTGAATAATGTAATAACAAAGAAACAACGACTCTACCAGCCAGTCAAATTATATATGAAAGCATGGACATTTCTTTCATTTGCATTCATGTTCTATGCCGTCCGTGGTTGTCACAGATCACGTGTTGTCCAGGACGGTTCACTTAACTACTTAACGCGGTAATGCTGTTGGCGTCATGCGCGTGCAGAACATGTCAAGACATTGGTTTGAACTATCCTTGCATATATCATATTGCTGCTTCAATTCATATGTTACCTGGCTTTTCTGAGTATTGTTCATTGGCCAACGGGTACATATGTAACCATTTCTATGCCGTATAGTGGCATGAGCGACTACATTTCTCTCTGACATATCGCTGTATGCACACCATAAATTAATGATTTCTGTGCACAACAACTTCTGGAATGTATTTGATTCTAAACGCATCCGCATGCAAGTTGTTTTAATTAGGGCGACCAGCAATTATGCCTATCTGTAATCTGACTGCGAATGATCTCAAGCCGTACCCGCGCTTTCTTGAAATTGCACGCTGACTATAATTCAGTGTAATTCACTGTAATGCGCAGATGAACGTAGGGGGGTGTCATTTATACCACCAGAATGTAGACACTCATAGGTTCATTTGCCGCCAGGCCGGGAGTTCAGGGATCGACACAAACTGCATTGCAAACACAATATATATGTGAGTATACGTATATGCCTAATGTCTTTTAGATTTACTGATTCTCAATGCTAGCTCTCCAGTTTTAGGCAGTCAGTGCCGATAGAGAGAACTACATTCGCTAACTGGCTACTTCCAACTAGTTAAATGTTGAAAACCGTTGCTAATAACTAAGGCCGTGTTCACATTAGACAGCTACTCCGAAGTAAGTAGAATCGCTCACACACTTTCGTTTAACGCTTACTCATGCCAGTGTTCAGACGTAGACACATTATGGCATGTAAACACATCTGTGCAATCTATCAGCCTCACCTCTGTTGCACTTTGTGTTAGCCCGTTAGTCTGGACATCAATACCATTTCAACAATATGGATTAATCATAACACGGTGTGTGCCAAGCGATAATTGCTTTCAATAGTGCACATGCACGCTGTTGGTCTTACATTACTTGTGTACCATGTTTGAAAAGTATGGAAAACTGGAATTGATACGCAGGGTTCAATTACAGAGCACGTCATATGGTTTCTTCTGTATTCAAATATGTTCGCATTGTGCCATTGCCACGATGTGAATACGATTAATTACGGATCTTTGGATCATTGTGTGCCTAGTGTACCATTAATTATGTATCCATTATCGGCATTCATCCATCGCGGCGTATCAAAATAGATATACTTGGGGATGGATGGGTGAGGGGTGAGAAGGGAACACGAAGAAATAATAACATATATTTAAAAAATAAATGTATTTTTTATTGACACATGCATTTTTCTTATGATAAAATTAGCGATATTTATTCACGATAATTAAAAAGAAAACACAGTACATAAATACTGATACATTAAATATGATCATTTTTTCTGTTTAGTCATAAGCCTGCGCGTCAGACGTTTCACTATCGCGTCACTTTTGTCTCTATTTCTTAGTGCCCATAATATATGTTTCATTTGTACACCTCTCGAACGATGGTATAAGACATTTACGCAATACTATCCACAAGTTGTCGTCACGGCTGGTTGAACACGTACATTGTTGTAATAATAAACACGCGCATGGTGTCCATTTTGTACATTTGATATCATTCTTCCGTCAGAAGGGCGTCTTCCATAAGGATCAACGTATTCCGCATTTCCATTTCTACTGTAATAAACTGTCAACCAATGTTGTCCGGAGTTATTACTGGGATGTGTGTTTATTACAAATGAGGCCGGGAGATATTTAATATGGGCGGGCACATTGCCAATTGGAAACACACCGAGAAAGTGTTCACGCGTTTTATTGTAGCCGAATAATAGATCCTCTATTTCAAATGTATTCAACATATTTGTTAATAATCTGTTAATACGTTAAAGTCTGGTCCAATTTCTATCCTATTATCAAATTCAGCATAGCAATTTACATTGGTTGTAGCGGCACGTGCTTGAGCAAAATGGAAGACCACTCTTAGGGAACCAGTGCGTGTAGGTTAGCAATGCTCTGCATCAGCTAGCTAAAGCGTAAAATCCCATGCGAACAATGTGGATCCATGTCTAAACTGCGTCTTATGTATCAGGTAGCCACGGTCTTTGAATAACGCCCCAGTACCGCTGAATAGTGAGAAATAAGCATCCGAGTAAATATCGTCGCTAAACGAGGGACGTATTGGCGATGTTGTAACCTCTTCTCCATGTATATAACATGTAGGTAGTGTTATTGTTATCAAACTTAAACGGATTTGTATGTACCACACCATTATATGCATTATTAGGTACACAAGCGAATAATACTCTAGTAGGTAGCTGACCAATAACTATATTATCTCTATCGATGCACATAACACCGCTATGTGCTGGAAAGGTCTTACACACAACCCTGTAAATATGACATTTCACGCTTGTCTGTAACGGCGTATGCCACTAGCAGATCTGCTGATGGGATAACTTTGCTTACAAATAAGTTAGCCGACATTATTTTCAATGTAGGCCTCACTCCTTCCACGGCCATAATGGCGAACGCATCTTTACTCCTCTGTAGGCGTACTCTTAAATCAACGGAACCGGGCAGGAATCGGCCCTGCAGACATATATCGCTGTGTATGTGGCCTATTAATTGCACCGTTTTACTCTGCGCCATCATTCTTCTACGTGCTTGCAATCCTAAGCTAGTATCGGCGATATTATCAAATTCGCCAGCATCATCTATTTTCCTTCCAGCAAGTTGCAGATGCGAGGATGCGGCATCGCTGCCATAATTTAGTAATGTCTCGAAAGCATAATTTTAGTTCGTGTCGGACACGCTTTCCATTCAAAAAAACATCCACTTGTGAGAACATCGTATGCAAAAGATTATTCGCAGGCGCTATCAGGTCATTCGCCTCGAGCGTCTTTTCATCACCATTTCGATTCTAGCTTTACTAGCTTAACTGTAATCGAAAGATAAGATGCGAGCTGTTGGTCTTATGATTTCTAGACGGATGCAGTATATATAACATGGACACATAGTGAATGTTTGCTCCCCATACTGGCCAACCTATTTGCTGGTACCTGTCGCTGGCAAGCAAGTATGCAATACACACATTCACGTACATATACTTGATTTATTGGCAACATTTTAAACAACAGATTCTACAGTTGATCGCAAGGGGACTAATCATTCGAGGTACTGACTGTTTCATGTAAACCAGCGATGCTAATCAAACAATACCGGACAATTTATATTATTTATTGAAGAGAGTGGCATTCGCTTATGAGAAACATACTTCATGCCGGAACATCTCATTGCATGGACTATAAACAAGTTAATGCATTGCTCGGAGATACTGTAATTAGATACTGCTATGCCCATTCTCACCTAGCACCAGTTTTATTGGCAGATGTGAGATCGCCAATAACAGTACATAATACATAAATCACACAAATGTGTTTTACTGGATCACATATCTGGCCCTCGAAGGAGATATAGTGTAAGTATTCATGAATCTATTTCCCCATTCACTCATATGACGTCTTAATCAACTACGCGGTGTGTAGCGTGTATGCTGCCACGATAACTATGCTGTTATGCATTATCCGATTAACCCCATCTATAATGCTTAATAGTCCGACACGTTGTATGAATTGTATGTATTTACCATTTTGTTGAATACTTTGAAACTAATTTGTCATAGGCAGCAACAGCGCCCAGTCAATTTGTTTCAAAATAGTGAACAGCTTACCTGTATAGTGTTCTGACAATTGATCGATCCTAACACGAGAGAGGTCTTGGTGGAGCTTAGCTAGTGATGGGCGGGGCATAGCACACACTAGAAAGGGGCATTACTGTAACAACACTTGGTATTAGATGTAAGAGAATATGTGTGAATGGTGGTACACGGGGTACTTCTCAAGGTAGAAGAATGCATTGCTTAATGACGCTATGCCTATTTGGATATGGCAATCACCTTGTTGATGCAATCTCACGTTTTCTTTCCGATGATGTTGGCCAAAATTGCATTTTCATTGCAATTGTACTATCCAAGAATTATAAGCGCCCATGAATGTAATGTATCTGTAGATGTCGAGATAGTGGTGTATGGATGCTGCAATGAACCATGATAATCATAAATTAGCATGTATTGTACTAAATCTGTATCGCTTGCAGACATCAAGCGTGGCTAGAATAGCATCTCGAGATTTCCAGCAGCCACAGGTACAGGCTCAACATGCATATGTCTGTTTTATACCTGCATTGCCAGTATGTGTACACAGCGACCATCGAATCATATCAAAAGTTGCGAGAGAAAGCACTGTGACAGTTGATATTCACTCGAATTCGTATTGCAGTAATACTGATCAAGAAATAGACCAGAACAGAGCATATTTGGAGATGTCTATGAGTGTGTGATGGTAGTATGAGCTTAGGGCTGAACTTTTGCAAGTGTATCCATCCATCATATGATGGCATATGACATTATACTCAACTACGTGACATGTATGATGACCTCATAATCATGATGTCATGAATGATTCGAAATATTCCGTCTTTAACGCTTAATAGTCCGACACGTTGTAAGAATTGTATGTTTTTACCATTAACATCAATATGATGTTGAATAATATGAAACTAATTCGATTGGACGCTGTTGCTTCCTATCCAGCCAAACTATTTTCAAAATCGTTAACAGCTTACCTTTGTAGTTTTGTGGAAATTGATAGTCAGTGAGTTCAGTGATAGATCGATCCCAACACGGACGACGTGTGGGTGGAGCTTAGAGAGATATGGGTGGGACATAGCTAAAACTGGAAAGGTATATTGAGAGGGGACGTGCACACAGGAACGGCAATAGAACCACGATTTATTATATAGCCTGCATCTTAAATACATTTACCGGTCCAATTCTAGATTGTCGCACCTGCCACCCAGCTACAATAAGCTAGAATCGATGTAGGAATCTATACAGTTATGAACTGCATTTTTCTATTTATAGAATTGCCATCACTGTAACACTACTCGTTAACCCTCCAATTTATTCAAGACCATTTCAATTTTCTCATACAAAATATAAATTTGCAGCCTAAGAGAAGACTATTTTTGAAAATTTACCAGTGAAAGTACTGGCTCTTTTATCGATCCAGTCATTGCAGTGGTGAATTTTCAAAAATAGTCTTCTCTTAGGCTGCACATGCGCATTTCCCAACACCACTGCAGAAGCTGTTTTGGCTGATATGAGTGTTAAGGGCTTAATACGCGCATGATAACATGGGGTGTGCCGTGCTCGTGAACGAAAACACAAAACTCATTGAAGTACAATTACGGCAGAGTTGTTAAAATATCTAGAAAGACAATAATCCCATCGTTGCATTAAATCTCTCTCCTGTTGGCTTTACGGATGTAATGGTGGGCAATTGAGTCTGGAATTAGGCTCCAGGGAGATGTGCTTGTCTCAGTAATGACTAACATATTTACGCTATCAGCTCGGAAGCCTCGTCAAATGCGTAATACACTAATTAGTAATTGACGTATACAGCGTTGGCTTATCAGGTGAATAGCTCAGAAGGGGACTGAACACCCGCGGTAATGAATAATTGAATACGCACACAATCAGGAGAGCACTAGGCACGCACACACGTGTTAAGTGCACATTTCTGAATGGACTTGGATGTGCAGTCATCTGATCTGGATTGCTGCATAATGAGTAATGGATTAACCTAAACAACCTCGATTCTCCTGAAGGTTCTCTCTAGAGCGTAATACCTGTCCAGTTTAGCTATGCCCCGCCCATCGCTAGCTAAGCTCCTCCCGCCCCTTGCACATGACTTATCTGACTATCAATTTCCAGAAAACTATACAGGTAAGACGTTGACTATTTTGAAACGAATTTTACTGCTCCGTGTCAAATTAGTTTCAAAATATTCAACAACGTGTGTATCAAATAGGAAATAGATACAATTCTTACAACAACACATAGTCAACGATCAATGATGCGTTCGTGAAGTACATATCTATATCATGCATGCCATCATTGATTATGACGTCATCATGCACGTCACGTAGTTTAGTATGACGTCATGAGGTGAATGGATACACTGGAATGGTAAATTACATGGGATCAGAAATGGTAATCTTAACTCGTTGTTCTTGATTGGCTATATGCATGCTGACATATGCACACCGAATAAACAGGACTTGGAGATGAGTGAGCATCTCTTAAGTAGGCGTCTTATTTTAACAGCATGGGTATCCATGTCCAGGTTCACATACGAACATGCTATTGGACGTATAATGAAATAGTAGAACATTTAGGCCGTGCCATATGTCAGAAATCATGACAATACGCTCACACTGTGACTGTTAGAGAACGTCTAATTGCAATCCACATTACGATAACTATGCATGTATATATATTTTGTGATTGATGAGAATTAAAACATCATTACCATATACATGTGGGGATAATGTATACTGTTTGCTTGTCAAAACGTCTCGGGAGAATTAGCATATATATAATGTTAATTATCCCGAGACGTGTTGACAAGTACGCAGTATACATAATTAGCATATATATATATATATATATATATATATATATATATATATATATATATATATATATATATATATATATATATATATATATATATATATATATATATATATATATATATATATATATATATATATATATATATATATATATATATATGTATATATATATGCTAATTCTCCCGAGACGTTTTGACAAACAAACAGTATACATTATCCCCACATGTATATGATAATGATGTTTTAATTCTCATCAATCACAATTCTCGTATTAACCAAAGAATACATAGTTATCCCAGTTTATTGCGGATACTGACTTGATGTGTTGTAAAATATGGCAGGTCTCCACGTACCCACCAAACCTAAACAGAATACTATAGTAAAACATAGAAATAGCATTGGCAGAACACGTGTATACGATGTGGCAAATTGCTTTAGTGGGCACCTTTGAAATGGGCCATAACCTATCCCTCAGAGATATCATTTGACGGTAAATCTGACCACCATTCAAACATATTCTCTTTGATGATATACTGTGTACTTCGGCTATATTAAAAAAAAACTGATGCACCTGCAATCAACCCTTCTTCTTATTGTTTTTCTGTTACCACTGTTTCTTAACTGCATCTATGCTCCTTAGCTCTCGTTATTGGAGCCTCTGTGTAGTGTCATACCTCTTTCAGATCGGTGAATATCGGGTGTAGCAGCTTTGCGAAATTGAATCCTATGCATGCTCTGTGGTCGTTAGCTCCGAGTAAAAGACCTTTTGTGCAGCCTTTTCGAGTGCCATTCTCAGAACAAAGTCGACCATTTGCCATCTTTATTCGGCTAACTTCATTGGCAGTGCGACAATATTATACATTATGCACAATGCATTGGAGAGTATGATGTTCGGCCAGGGATGTTGGATGATAGTATCGAGGTGCGTACCCGGCATGCATCAAATATATCTCAAATTGCCTCTTGATATGTAAAGCTGCTACAGTTGTGAGGCATAAGAGACGGCTATGTTGCGCTATGCAAGTATATTTTTGTCACGGAAACTCTTGATCCACGGATCAACAGTTCCAAAAAATGAAATGCTATGTTTGCCGTGATGCAAAGTGCACTAATTCCGGAGGAGTTACACATCAGTGGGACAATCGTGTTTCCCGCCATCCCACCCACCCGCTAGTGAGACAGCTCCATCGCTGCCTTCACCAGTTGCTGATAGATATGGATGAGTAAAGTATGTCTATGGAGAGTTCTTTTCTTGCGAAGGTCACCTACCCGTTTCTTATCATCATACAGAAAAGTACGTTACCTGAGTACGCCATGTATAGTGGAGGGGGGGGGGAGGTATACGTATAGCGGGGTTTGGCGTTCGTGTATTGCTCCCGAACAGAATGGCCACTGAACGAGTGGTGTGTATTTAGCAAAGCCAGACACCGCGCCCCCGCCACCGCGCCACTGGCCTGGTACAGTGAAACAGTAAACCCTTTTCTCGGTTGTAGCAAGGAGACAGTGATCATGATATTCTAGTAGCTATTGAGGAGAACGATAGGTCGGCATTGGCTGGCGGTCCTGGTGGATGATTGAAATTATGCAGCGATATTACCTTGGGCAACAACGTCAATGTGGAGGTACTGTGTGGAACATGACTGTGACTGTTTTGGGGATGGCATTACCTCTCCTAAGTCAATTTATTTTCAAAAGATTCAACAGCTTACTTGTATAGTTGTATGGGAATTGAGATGCATGGAGCGCATGGATCGTCGACCCAACACGGGCAACAGATGGAACCTAGATATAGACGGGCATGGCTAACACTTGGTTTCTCCATTCGCATGCTCTTAAGGGCGTTCAATGATCTTGATCGATGTGTCGTTTTAGTGGCCTTCGATTGCCTGTAGAAGAGTATGAAGTCACATGGATTGGATTTCCGAATCGGTTCTTAAATCACTCTCTGATCGAATCTGCTGTCTATGCTAGATTCCGATGACGTGGCCTTCATTGTTATGCATGACGAGTAATGGTGGTATACCAGCAACTCTCAGCGAACGGGCAGCCCACACATGTTGCGAGCATCGCTATTATTTTAGCGTGGCCTTAGTTTTAATGTTGACCAATTTCACAAGATTCTGGTCAGGAGCGTATTCATTATTTAGAAGTAATTTGAATTCAAGCAACGGATTCGTTCTCGCAACATACTTTGCGAGCATGCCACCTCAGATGTGTACCAATAAGAGAGATAATTAATTTGACGTGTTGTCGTAGTGGTCTCCAGCTAGACACGTGCCATTTCGGAAAATATGTGAGTCAAACCGTCTATTTGGTGCATATTAAATTTGCCTCTCACTCAAACATCGCTTTTGAGCATTTGAGCACCTAATATACAAGACGGGATCAACGCAGAGATAACTCTTCATAGCTATCACATTGTTTGCGTTCCTATTGATACATACTAGCAACACTACATGCGAAACACGCACACAGTCTGATAACTGAGATTTGCGATCAATCCATGGACATGATTTAAGTCTAATGCTTCAGCGGAAAGTGGTGTGTATTTACCAAACTACGGCAACCCTGATCGCAGGGCACAAATATATGCGAACCGATATGGCATTGACGAAGGATTGGTTAGATTGCAGAGCCGTATCACAAGCTCTTTCGCATAGCTACTACACAACGCATGTCAATAGCATCTAAATTGGCCACCGAGAACCTACGTGTGCACAACATAAGGCAAGTATCGTGTTCGATGGCATTTGAAACACCAGCATTTGGTAGCTCTGTATTCGCGGCAGTGATACAACACCGACCATTATTTAATTGGTTGCGACTTAGGTGTGCAAGCACCTACTACATGAATATATGGCTGAATGGCAAAGACTATATCGTAATGGAGTGTTTCTCAATGATAGGAATTGGTAGAAGTGCCTCCACGTGTAACATCAAACCATTGTTCTAAACCCCTACTTATAACTACAACGCTTTGGTCCCGGAACATTTTCCGTATAAGTAAGCAAATTTACTGATACAAAAAACATTAAATAATAACTTAGCTAAATTGTAATACCAAACACAAGCTCGACTAGGAATGTGCTGGTAAATCATAGCGGGCAATGTGGGTAATAAATGGGTGGTTATGAACAATCCATACAGAGCAGCTGTCGGATCACGGGCAGCTACTACGAATACAACACACGCCAACGTGTATACTTATATCGACGTCTGATAACGCCTATGAATGCTCCATGCATTTAGTTCACTCAACAAGAACACATTTCTCGGAATATTGACCTAACCGCACACACATGTGTATATCTAGCTCTGATGGTATGGCCGAATTATAGCCAGGCGTGCGGCTACGAAACACAAGGATGTACAGACATATCGTCATGCCATTGCTTATTTGGAAATATCTGCGAGAATGGAGTATGGAACATCGATATGCTGAATTGAAGGAAGAACGACAGTGTAATGCTGTCATGACGAAACCGGCCCAAAGCGGCCTCTGCAGTGGTCTTGAGCAATACCAACTTCCAGGCCAAGAGAAGAGTAATTCTTTTGAAATGTTACCACTGAAATGACTAGCTCGGCAACAGAGCGCCAGCCATTCCAGTTGTACATTGTCAAGAATACTCTTCTCTTGGCCTTCAAATGAATATTCAATAAAGAAATATTTTGATGATCTTGACCTCATTTAGACATTAAAGGGTTCAAGCCAATGCGAGAGCGTCATTGTATATCTGGCGGTGGACGATGAGTTAAGGCAGTTAAGACACTATAATATGTATTTAGTCAAAGCATTATATGAAATAGCCAATGCACGGACATTATTTTGCATACATACAGGAAGAAAGGCATCAAGAGAAATATATAGACTTTCTTAGAAACTGTATGCAATACATTCTGTTGATCTGTTACATACCTATCGAGCGCCATCCTTTACCAGGCCTCGTCGACTATCGCTGTACTCAAATTTACCAACTGAGTAAACATGTGTGTATTGCATCCACTTGCATGGACCACTATCATAACCATAGCGAGAATGAAACGTGCAAAAACACCTCAGCATGAGTGGGTGTAACTGAATGAGACAGAAAGCTGATACAAGCACAAACATAGTTCATAAGAGTCAAATGAGATGTCAGAGAAAAACGGCCCCTTAGATGTACTCAATCGGACTTTTGTCGGCTTTAGGAATACCTTCAGAAGAGTGACTCCTTAATTAGTCACCGGGGTGGGATGGGGTGGGTGGCGGGTGTGTGTGTGGGTGGGGTGGGCTGTTTGTGTCGGATGGATTCGTTGCTAAGGTGCTAAAATGCGTGCTAGGGGAGACCTCTTTGCGTATCAAGCGCTAGCAATAGTAGATTGGAAACCATCTCGCTCCAAATCGTAATTTAAAGTTCGAGCCACTTCGGACGTGTTGTCTTCGAAATAGTATTGATCCATAACGTGATGCGATCGTGATTTGGGGTTTTCTATCCTAATCATAGTTACAAATTGGAAATCTCCTCGCATGGTAAGACCATGTACTGTGGTAAACTCTATAGTCAGATCGTCTCTGTAAATTCCGATAGAATACCGCGCAAACACCCACGCGACATGTGTACCTGAATGTAATTCCACCTACGGAGCAAGGGTAGTAATGCACATGAACCGCGCGTGATGACACATGCGCATTCCAGAATGGAATACATCTGTAGCAATATTCGGCAACAACAACAACAACAACGACCACGACGACGACTGCTGCGGCGCCACCGACGACGACGGCAACCGCAACGACGACGAAAACATTCTATTAAATGGTCTTTAACTAATTTTTTACATTTCTTTACCATATGATCAAAATTGTATGTGGCGAGCATGATAGGGTGATACTAGTTAGCAATGTTTCTATGTTCATACCGTCTATCTACAGTAGGTAACAGCGTATGGGCCACACCACACATAACCTATTCCAGCCTCATATCTGTTTGTTATGGAAACGGACGTCTTCTGTAACTTCCATGGTCCCGCGCCGCTCCGTACTCTCATCTTCAGAGTCTGACTCGTACATTTGTTTTGCGCCAGCCCGATGCTGCTGGCTAGCTGGTTAGCTGGCCTCGGGCAATGAGAAGGGTTGCTGCACGCTACTGGTGGCCACAAAGACCGACCTCTAAGGGTAGTTGGAACGATCACGTGCCAGTGGGGTCGTGCGACCATTGCCGCTGAAGTTGAACAATGCCGTGTCGGCTTGGCTGTAGGTGTTACTAATTACATCGGATACAAGCACAATATCCAATGCGCTTAGCACAGGATATGGTATGAATATGTGTATTGCGGTATATATCAAGCAGATCGTCAAACCGCTAGGCTTTCCTTCCAGTTAATCCACCCACGATCCAATCAGAGAACTAGCTAGAATGATAGCGGGTGTGTTAGGCTTACCGGTGTGCATACGAACCGGATCTACCGGCGTACATATGAACGGAATCTTGGGTGTGAAATCAATGTATGGAGAACCGTGATCTCTGCACAATTATGAGTGACCATTCATGATAGTAATGCACTCTAACATAATCCACTGTGACGCTTTTGCTAATGAAGTGTGCATTACTATGCGTAGTCTGTACAGTCCACGTAGATAGTTTTGACATATTTAGCCCTAGATTCGGGATACCATTAAGTAAAAAGAATTACGGCCATAAGAGTGTGACTCATATTTCTTATCGACGCCCCCGATTGCTCATTTGTGCCAGCATGTCTTATTATCAATTGTAAAACTATGAAATCCGAAGTCTCAGTCTTCCAAACTCAACTTAAGTGTACATGTGAACTGTTGCATATGGTAAAACTATTGCCTATCGTTATGCTGCTATAGAGAACATCTTTCCAATATATAAAGGATAGTCATGGCTCAACTGATCACGCCTCAATAATGTAAACCACCAGTAGATTGACGGCATCAGGCGGCTGCAGGTTTAGTGGATAATTACCGCGAAGATATATTCCATGCACAGAATCCTAAATTAAGTGCACCGACCTAGTGATATACATATAGGTGGGTTACTGCTTTGTATGTACACCCTTAAAGATGGGCGAACCGTATGGCGGGCGCATATGGTAACAGCAGACAATCAGCAGTGATAGCTGCATAACCGGCAAATAGGTCACCGACCATTAGGCCTACTCTAAAGTAGCAACCACTTTCACCATTTCCCAGCAAGCGTGAACTCGCTAGATTGCACCACCCACTGACATGTCATATTAGTACCACCGTAACGGGATGTCAGGCATGCTACAGTGGTAGTCATTACACAAGACGTATGTACGACGACGATCCAATCATGACTGTAATGCAATATCTCATATAGAACGTGTGTTACGTTAGCCATGCTCATTAAAGAGGATATGAATCCAGTCAGTTATTCCACTAATACAGTTTCCAAAAATCGCATTCTCTAAACATACATATGGGCATTACACCAATGCCAGTACAGCCATCGATTTTAGCACGCTTCGTCATGAAACTGGTATATGTAGCTCATGCATGCGTCGGTGAAACGGAAATATAATCACATGAACATCCGCACAGCATTATACAACGATCGCAACGCAGCATATAATGTGTGCTATTTTCAGACGCAGGTGACCATTTATTGTAATGGCTCTCAGTAGTATAGCCGGTAGTAGTAAATACCACCTCCCTCCACAGGTAACTGTTCCATGATCCGCGGCTCCAACCACTCTCTCAATTCCTGAGGCATAGGGTCAAGAGCCACACAAATACATACAAGATACCCAGGCCCTACTGAACCACACCCATCAGCTCAAGGTGTAAGATCTTGATATAGACTTTATCAAACATGCATTATAATACATGCAAATGGCTTACGCGAGGTCAGCCTTTTCTATGCTTAAGGCACTGTGTTTGAGAATATTGTGCGACACACAATGCTCAGTTTTAGAAGGCTGCTGTTGAGCCGAAGCCGTGCATAGGATGCGGGGCAGGTATTTATACAGACTGTGGACTATGTAAAGCATGCGGGGGGGGGGGGGGGCTGGGGCATAAACATTCCAACAAAATGAACTACAAGAAGGTATGTGCCAGGAGAAATTTCAGTTTAGTTATGGAAAAACTTAAACGCGTCATGACACGCATTTAGAGACAGGCATCCACACGGATATACACCACCCACAGGTACTGATCGCCATACATAACATGGTCTGAACGCCAATTTAGAGACAGGCATCCACAGGGATATACACCACCCGCAGGTACTGATCGCCACTTACTCTAACACCCTCGAAGATGGTCAGAAATGTTTACGATCTAATATATAGACCTTGCATCATGGTTACTGTAACACAGCTTCGAGTGATGGTAAAGCAATTCGGTCTTAGAGGCTATTCTAAGGCATGCAAAGCCGACCTGCTCCAGACGATTGCACACGCCAATGCCGAGGAGTGGCGAAGAGACTCCCTGCCCTTGCTGATGAGTGGCTAAAGCACCTCTCCCGAGCAAAACAGACAGGGAGGTTTCCGGCGCTCACCTCTGAGGATCCACGGAACCCTCACACGAAAGTACAGCTGCTCCTTGAGAGTCGGCAGTTGTATGAAGAGACGAATGTCAGCGTACGGGCCAAAGCTGTAGCAACTCGGATGGCAAGCCATCTGCAAGAACGCCTACCTCTTCTACACCGAATAAGAAGACAGTTACTGATGGGACCTGAAACCTTAGCCCGGAGTATGAGGCGAGAAGGTCAGCAGATTCTCAACGAGACAGAGGAGAGAGGATGGCGAACAGTATGCTGGGCATTCTTCAGAGGGCTAGAATGATACATCACAGGTCGGATCATGGAGAAGCTGTGGACTGTTCAGAATGCCTTCTACCTTTGGTATACCCACACCTATCGAATCCGCCACATCGAGGGCGGTAGGGTAATGCTCTTCCACAAGAATGCTCCAGGAAGTCCCTGAATGAATACACTACGAGAGACTCAGAATTGGGTGGAGGGCAGAGAGCAAGGCCGCCTCGATCCAGACAATATTGATCGGCCCAATGCCGTGTGGGCCCTTGTCAAATCAATCAACGTTGTGGTAAAGGTTGTCATCGACCGCCAGCCTCTGTTAGGGACAGGCCCCCTCACGGTCTGGCTCCGATGGAAGAAGGGAATGATGGCACTCTATACCCACAAAGATAAATGTGCCTCTGGAGATGTCTAGCAGTCCAGCAGGGTGCAAGAGCTGATAGAAGTACAGCGCCTGCACGAGAGCGTGTTAAACAGTTCTATGGCCTGAACAGGCCTATGGCTGACGTACCAAAGACGTCCCTAGACCAGCTGGACAAGGTAGAGTTATTTGCGAAGTCAGGGATTCGTGTTTATGAGCCAACTGGCATCTGACCAAGAAACCTGCTCTCTATCCGAGCGTCATGACCATTGGAGTATATGACCACCACACCTTCTTCATTAAGGACATCACCAAGCTGGCCCAGATTTTCAGATGTGGGCACTGTCAACAGCAGTTCACCCAAGCAGGTAGTCTCCATCGCCATGCTGGCCACTGTACAGGGAAAAAAACCGGCCATCGAGTGATTGACCTGCGGGGAAGGTAGTGGCAGCGCAGTTACTATACGAGAAGGATTTCTATCCATACCAACCAGCCAGTTCCGCGAATACTCATTGGATTGAATATGAGTCGAGAAACTGTGGAATTCATATACATCATGCAAAGTGTGGTCACGGTGGTGAGCGTTGAATCGAGGGGGGTCCCGTAGATGGTTATGATCCGACAACCGACACAGTATACCAGTTTCATGGCTGTCACTGGCATGGATGTTCACTACACCAGCGGGGTGAGGATGTTGATCAAAGGTACCACAAGATGGAAACTGAGAGCATCTGGACGCAAGCTTGTGGTACAGTGGGAGTGCTGCATACAACGCTGTCCAAGCGTCCACACCCATGTGCGGACAGTACCATACCCACGCTTTATTGTCAATGACTTTGAAGCCCTTCTAGATGGGATCAAGACCCACCTTACAGAGAGTTGTACAATCAAGAGTGCCCACATACCAATCTTGGTGCCAGTCAGCTGCTCCTTAGACGGTAGCACGAGGTCGCCAATTCACCTCTGCATTGCTAACTCCAAAGTGCTGATCTCACAGTTCATGCAGGAGATCCAACTACGGGCCGCCCCCGCTCAGTGCAAGGGTGCGGTCACAGTATCTACCGGCAGACTTGGACAAGTTACCAAAAACGACGGCAATGAATTAGCAATGAGTGGTGTGCCCAGGTTCGGTAAGACCTGAACCTCATCAAGAAGTACTTCGTGGATGAACTTACTACTTCGTCCAAAGGAATGGTGAAAGTCGCCAAGAAGGCTAGCCAGACAAGGTTCTTCATTATGCCTGAACTGAGATTTCTCGATGTAATCAACTACCTCGGTCCCGGGGTTTCTTATGAGAAATAGATCAAAGCCTACGTTAGCACGAACCAGAAGAGTTGGCTACCTTATGAATGGTTTGACTCACCTGAGAAGCGTGGCTATCCTGGACTACCTGATTATCCTGTGTGGCGGTCCAAGCTCAAATGTGGTTACCTTCTTGAGTTGTCAGAGTGGAAAGCTCGCAAGCAGATCTTCAGAGATCTGGGGATGAAGACGTTTGCTGACTGGTTGCGATATTACAACAACTCGGATGTTTGCCCATTCATTGAAGCCTTAGAGAAGATGCGAGAATTCTACACAGAACGAGGTATCGACATTCTGAAGGATGCAGTGTCACTTCCTGGTGTGTCGCTTCAGTACTTTCTTCGTGGTACTGCTGACCATGAGCTGGGTATTAGCCTTTACGCTCCAGGCAAGGAAGCTTACGAGATGTTAAAGGGTGCTGTTGGTGCGGGCCGAGCATTGTGTTCACGAGATATCACGAGTCTGGGGTTACCCGAATTCGCCAATGTAAGCGAGTATGGCAACGCCTCCTTGGTTGTGATGCAACTGCTCTGTATGTGTCAACCATGGCCCATACAATGCCGTGTGGTCAAAAAACTGTACGGCTGTGGGGTGGGCACGTAAGCAGTGATATTGAATGCTTTAAGCAGGATCTGCCAACGGATCGTTAGTTCGGGTTTGCTGAGGTCGACATCGAGGTACATACAGTGTTATGGCCAAGGTTCGAGGAGATGTCTCCCATCTTCTATAATCGTTAGATCCCAGAAGAGGCTATACCTTCGGAGATGCTTGCATACCTTGATAAAACATGTCGACAAAAGGCTACAACTAGCAAGCTAGTTGGTGCACTCTCTGGTAAGAAGAGGGTATTGTATGCACTAACTCTCAAGTGGTACCTTGCCCACGTGTTAGCGATTACTGCTATTTATCGCACTATGGGCTACATCACACAGAAACCTTTTGACTGGTGTGTAGACTCGGAATACTTGTAGGTCGTATGACCAACCGAGTCATGTGGAAGGAATAGAACATCCGTCTGGTGAACTCTGTTTGGGACAGTTTCCTCGAAATGGGCATGCCTGATGTGCCGTGGATGAGGTCTGTATATATGCCACATCACTTGGCGGCTGAGCCACTGGCTAACTGTCTCCAATGTGAAGTTGTGGCCCTTGCGACGTGCAGCCTGGAGTAGTTGATGGGCTCACGGTATTATCCACCAGGCTGATAGTAGAGTTCCTCAAGAAAGACGGTTGATAAACTCCCGGATTTCATCACTGTCGTCCACTCCCATCCTGTCACGCACAGCCTGGGTGAACTCTAAACAGACGAACAGACGGCCATCATTCTTTGGCCCATCACTGAAGACCTCCTCAAACACCTCTGTACAGTTCTAATCTCTAATCCCTGCTGGATTCTCATTGAACAGTAGTTTATCGACAAATCCTTGGAAGTTAACGGCCTTGACCAGGTTATACATAAATTCCATCCTTATATAGTACAGCTTAAATGTCCAGTGGCCCAGATGGCCGCGAGTGCTATGGCAACGTACGGTACGCAAGGGCCTGCGACTCCAAAGAACGTACCTACTCCTGAGGTGATGGCTGGTATGGCTTCAGAAATCTTCTCCAATGCATGAAGAACATTGTTGACGATCTTGCGGACCGTCTCGCCAGCCTTCATTGTGAACACAACGAACAGAGCCCCAACTGCTGCCAGTGGACCGATAGAACCTTTTACGTATGTGCGATAGATTCCTTTCGCTCCATGTACCAGCTTGCGGGATTCAGGCTCTACATCATCATACTCACCCACGGTCTCCTCTACATCGTAGTCGTCTGTATCATCCTCCTCATCATAGTCCTCCTCATAGTCCGCGTCATATATATCCTCCACTGGATCTTCATAAGCCTCTGGTTCATACATTGCTCTGGTGATCCGTCGCTGGGGGTGGGGGGGGGAGCAGCTATATAGTAGCTTTAAACTGTAGTCTATAGCACGGCATCCACAATCGTGAATGCAGGCACGTTTGCCTTAGCGAACTGGGGACTCAGCTACGCTGACAAGACGGCGGCAGAGGTCGAGCGTGAGCGTCATAACCAGGCAATTGAGAAGCTGTCTAAGGAGACGTTTGAGTACAGCAAAGCACTCGCGCATATGTGCCAGATGGAGGCATGCCAACGACAACTTCGAGCTCAGGCCAACCAGAGCCTCAAAGAGGCAGATGAGAGTCTCGATGAGTACTGCGAGGCTGTATCTGAGCCAACGCTCGACTATGAAGCATCGACAGGTCAGAAGACAGCAGAGCTTATAATAGTGGTGACAGCTGCAGCGGTGATGACAGGAGTCGTGCTATATGCACGCTCATGCTGAATACCTGATGTGTTCGACATGCATACCTTAGCATAGTCAAAGTAAAGTACCGTCACACCTAAAGCGCGAGTCCCAGCAATGAGGGTTCCGATGTGGAAGCTGAGCCGGTTGCCCTGATTAGGTATGATGTACCTGCCCCGAGGTGGTGACGGCCCTCGAGTGCCGACTCGAGGTCGTCGCTTCCACTGGTTAGGCGCAGAAGTGCATATGACATAGTTTTCTGTCTGTAGAGGTGGCAATCAGCCAGCTCACATACCTCACCAAGAACATTGGTCCCAGCAACAACAAGCTTGAAGTCGTCTAGCTTATCCACCTGCTGGATGGCTTCTCCCTTCTGAACCAGGACCGCAACAGCGACACAGTCTGATGCACCCCAATGCAATGTCAGCTCTACACGTTGGCTAGCTGTGGCTTGGATCTGCTGATGCTCTCGCTCCACATGCACGATCCCCTGTTTGTTTCAGCTCCTGGTCATTCTCGGCATGCCAGACATGAAGTCTTGGAGCATTCATCGTCGCATCACGTGTGTGTTCTCGAGGAGGGTTAAGAGTGGAACTGCCACAGGCTACTCGACACCTGCCAGTAGTTCGAAGTCTGTGAACACCTCATTGCACCCTACAGCGTAGTACCCTTTTCTCTTCGGATAGAAGGTTGCGCCACGAACCAGTGGACCTAGGACTCGGTACTCATCGTGCACATAGGTGGTGTCCATGGTGCTGTTGCTCTGCACGATCTCCCACCTATTCAGATCCTGCGGGAGCTCTATCGTATGTTCTATTGTGCTCTGAAGCTTGAACTAGAGTGGCCTGCTCTTGATCTCGTGGATCTGTGCCGAGATTGCAAAGTCAATGTACTTCCCAGCAGCGGGCTATGGGTTCTCATCGATTATACTGGGTCGAATGACCGTCAGGTAGTCCGTCCGTGCGGTGCGATGTCGTTGGTTCAATGGCACAATCTGGATGTTGTACATACTACCATACGTGTAGGGTATGGGTATATAGAGGGGTTAAACGGCTGCCATGTTTGGTAAAGTTCTCCAGCAGATTGTCTATAGGCAGCAGGACAGGTCAGTACGACAGACACAGCGTGCACTGTCCAACTGTGACAGGGTCCGAGGACTGCTTCATGGCATCAACATTATCCACGAGCGAGCCAAGGTCACACCTCCATCTGATGCGGATATCCCTGCCGCCATAGAGGAAGGAGCACCAGCTCGTAGTACAAAATAACTCCTGACTCGGATACTCTACCGGACGTTTGACAGCACCCAGGGCAGAACACTCGACATACCTCCTGTGGCCCAAACGAACAGTCCTGTATTATAGTACTCCAAAAGGCGAGGGTCGACCGCAAAGATCTACTAACGGTCGGGAAGTGGGCTACCGTGTTTAGCCTCCATAGCCAGGAAGAGTGAGATATGCTGGATAGTCTCCAGTCTGGAGCAAATAACTACTTCGGAGAGGAGGTCAGTGCCACTGTAGCAGAGAGCCATGACACTGGTCATGAAGAAGGTACTCAGGAGGGGTACACTGTTTCCCGCAAGGAGGCGTTTGAGCACATCTTCAACGAAGAAGGGCGCAATAGATTTGGCAGTGATCTGGCAGCATTTCTGAAATTCCCAGATAACTACCAGGACTACCTCAGCGATGACGCGTAGAGCAGGCTAGTTTCCTGGCTGGATTCAGCTTGTAGGTGAAGGTCTGCGCCTTTTCCAGAGATGGCTTGAAATGTGACAGCTCACCTGTCTCATTGTTGCTGAAGATGGAGCGGTACACCTCAGCTGCCCTCTGTACACATGCGAGAACGTCCCCTTTGGTCTCCTTGAGGGTTAGGCTGTCATATATGGTCTCGAGCAAGGCACGTTCACACTTGGAGCTGAAGCATAGCAACCGGGCATTATGGCGGATGTCTGGTAAGATTTCGCGGGTGTACTTCTGAAAGAGGATGAATACAGTTATCTGCGTGTGCCGGATGCCCATGGTGATGTTGCTGAGGTAGGTGACTGTCTTCTGGTCCATCGCAGGGTCATCGATAACTAGAACAAGTGGTTCTGTCAGTCGGGCTGACAACAGCTTCTCCATCAGTGCTTGCAGGTTCTGCGTCTTGGCGATTGGGCCATTGTACCATTGATCAGTACTGTCAACCACCTCAGCGGTGGAGTCAGACACCAGAAGGATGTATTGAGAGTGTAGATGTTCGGCCAGGAGAGCCTGCAGCAAGATGTCTTTCCTGTGTTCTAATGGGGCACCAGCTGGCCAGCATCGGCAGGCCTACTGTCGAATGGTACAGACATGCATGCGGAGGATGGTTATCACTTGGTCGGCGGTAGCCTCGTCTAAATCTGGGAGAAGAAACGGCAGTACTTCCTGCACCAGCTCTTTTTCCTCTGGCAGATACGAAGGATGCGATGGAGGCGTCAAGCATGGAATCCCCGCAGCGGCTGTGAAGATAGCGTGGAGGGCCTGTGTCAGCAGCCATATTGTCTAGTACATCCAGTATCTGTCTGATACATGCAAAGCCATGACTATCCTGTGGCTTACTTACGCGGCAAATTAAAGAACCCTGTCCCCAGCAGGTCTGGTACCTGGAGGCTGTCGACAGCCCCTGAACCTGTTTGGCCGTCGACAGTGATGCTGTTCAGGTAGAGGGTGCCTATCTTGAGATTCTCTGCATCCTGGATGAATGTGCTCCGTGGTCTCTTAACCAGGTCCTGTGCATAGGACTCAGCCATAACCTTGATGGATCCAGCCTCATCGACTTCGAGCTTACCTGGCACCATCACCCTCTCATTGATGCCCGTTCCATTGTATAAAGTCTTGGCCTTGTTAATGCCCGATTGTCATACCGTATCAGTGATCCCGATGAGATCTCGGGCTGGGAGGTTACCTCGGATCTCCCGTGGGTCTCCCTTTTCTTCAACGTATAGGAAGGTGATAGGGGCAACAGTGTCCTTTGGTCCGAGGCGTGCCTTGCCCAAGTGACCAAGATCGCCTAGCTCTTTGCTTTCTAGGTCTGTGAGTGACAGAGGCATAGTCATATACCGACGGCTGAAACCTACTAGTCATACCCCCATTGAAATAGTTGGGCATATGAGGACCACGCAGTCGGCCAAGGCAATAGGTAGCAGTGCTCGGGGTACTGGCCCTCTCTGCAGGGGCACGCCTTATGGGCAGGCCACCATTCCCGGGCAGTGGCAATCCTCAGTCCACGTGCTCGACTATGGGATACACACGGCCTTTCGGCACGCCATGCCTCATATGCGGCAGGGGTCTCGTGATCCATCTCTCACTATTCAAAGGGATTAACCATTGGCGATGATGATCTCACCCATTGCACACGTTGCTAGCCCTAGAACCACGGCCTCCATTAGTGTAACACGTTCACCCGTGATATTGGTGGCAACAGGGTAGGAGGCCACACTGAGGGCGATCTTTGGAATGGGGTGAGTTATTCTGAGCCCGGCCACCCCACTCACCACTGTAGTCAGGACAGCAGCAGTGGCGGCAGGAAGAACCTCACTTCCCCCTTCATCTTCACCATGGCCACATTAGCCGCCACATTACTGGCGACATGGACTGCCAGAGGTTTTGCTTTGGTAAGTAACTTATGTGTCTTGGTTCGTAGCAGGTTCTCCACCTTCTGAAGACTCGCCTGGCTCTCGGGCAGTTGTTGCACGATCGGTACCATTGACGTCATTGTTTAACAACTGAGTATACAATGCGGTTAAACATCTGCGTCCCCTATCGAGAGAGCTAATACGATCTTCCCAGTCTGCGTCTGCCAGGTGGCCGAGTTGGTACTCAGGCATATGCATATCTCTATTGAGACATCTTAAACATGTCGGGGCTCAGCCTATGCGAGAAGTACTATGATGTCTTCCGGAGGGAGTTGAAGGACTACAAGAAGAAGACACCAGATGAGCTCATTCAGCTCTCCGGTGCTGAACTGACAGAGGAGCTGACAGCTGTACAGCTCTATCTGGGATTTGGCGATGGACAGATCTGCTCCCTCGAATACCTTATCATGGGCGGGAGTATCGCCGGCAAGCTCCGGCGAGCGAAAGGTGTCTACAAGGATCAGGAGTATCTGTCAGATGTGTTCCAGCAGTTGCAGACCTCCATGGCCTCACCACTCAGAGCTGAACAAGGCTCTGCGATACTACAAGCTGGAAAAAGGATGCGCTGGCGAACCCTCCAGCCCTAGGACGTGCATGTTGGCAGCGGGTATAGGGGCTGTAGGGCATGCCAAGCTGGTTCAGTGTCTAACGGGAGCCCCCACTGCTACTGCAGAGAGTCAGGATAGTCTTATAGCTGATATGCTAGCAGCGGAGTAGGCTGATCCCGAGTGCCATGATAGCTATGACTGACCCTACATGTAGAGCTATCACGGGAAGCGGTGTCATGTTGAATGGATGCAGTGTCGGGCGCCCAGAGCTGTCGTGTCGACTGGCTGCAGTGTCATGGTCGGAACGCCTGTATGGCTCGTACTACACGTAGGTGCGTTGATGGCAGTGTTGAAGCCGAAGTGGACACCGGGGGAACTCCCCTCGAATATCATGTTGTTATGGCCCCTGACTTGGAGGTCCTCGATGTTCACGATCATGTTGCTTGGAATCAACCGTAGGTGTGGCGAAATAGCAAAGTCAAGTTTGCGACCGGCCTACTGCAGCCCCTGCCGGAGGAATGTCGCAGCTTGGTCTGTGCTGTAAGTAGGCAGTAGCATATTGCTTCCACGGACTGGTTGATCCGAACGATCCCTGCTGGTGTGAGGTCTAAGGTAGTGTGTGGGACAAAGTACTTCAACCCATCTGGATAGTCTTTCCGCAAGCCAGTGATGTGCATCTTTTGCACCAGCGCTCCAGGGTCGGAGTCTGGATCGAACGAGAATGTCGATGTCTTCCGATGGCCTACTTGTCAGGGGGTTCGATAGGGGAATCCTGAGTAGTCACGTCTCGGGTCACCGCGCATAACCCCTAGACCGCTGTTGTCACCACCATGCCACCGATAGTCTGGGTGAGTGCTGAACTCTCTCCGTAGTCTGCTGGCCGCTGAGACGCTATGACTGTTGAGCGGTGGGTCGAAGGCGTTTGTATCGTTTGTATCGCTTGCACCCAGCTCATGGAGGATTCGTCACACCGTGAAGTACCGTGAAGTACACGTGTAATCTGAGACAGCTGGCGATGAACCCAGCTTCAGGAGTACCAGAATAGGTGTGGCGCAGGGTGTAAATTACTCCACGTCCTGCCGTGGCACACCACACGGCAACGTTCAGCTGCTGATTCCAGTATGAGAGGCTTGGAGCAGCCATCCAAGTGTGAGCTTGCTTCGCATACTTGATGGTGATGGGGCGGTTGGTCAGCGGTCGTGTGTTGATGGAGAAGCTGGTTCGGGACCGTCCATCCACTGTGATGGAGAACAGTGTTAGCTCTGTTATATCATCCAGTAGACCTCTCAAGGGTGTACCCAGGATGGGCGGTGGGCTCCGGATGACTGTTGTGAGGTTCAGTGGGAAGGCCATCTATACCGGTGTTCTTAAAGCTACCACAGTACACTATTTGTAGTCGTCTCGACTCCAAAGACCAGCGAGGCGACCTCGCCGTAACATCTCGTTTTTTAACTCCTCCATATCAATCCGCCCGCTGGAGGCTTTGAGGTATTGCTGTCACACTTTATGTTCCTCCGTGCAGTACAGGGCGTGGACCTTCAATATATGGTGGTACTCTTCATTGGTCACCTGGCCATCATCGAGAGCTTTGCTGACAGACTCGTTAATAGTCCGTAGCATATGGCCTTATTCCCTGTGCTCCTGTGTACGGATTCGTCGCTATAGCTAATCCATACAAGACAGACGACTCACACAGACTGACCAGGATTAACGCACGAATCGTAGGTTTTTTCCATACACTACATTCTAAAGCAATGTTTGGTTCCATGTACAGTACATGCTTTGTCTTATGACCATTTGTGAAATATAGAAAAGTTAATCTTCTGTCACATCGTGTCAAATATGCGATTACCATAAGTTGATCGGTTTGACTGTTAGTGTGGCGGTGTGTCCGTCAGAATGCCCTAGCCATTAATTTTCTAACAAATCCACCCTCATCGCACACCTAGACCATTTCACACGTGCGTTTAATTTGAGAGTTTGGCATATCTCTATTCTAAAAAATATTTGTTTACGTCGTATGTGTTTCCGAGTGCATAAAGAGGCATCTATTGTAATTGGGAAGCAGGATTTTACCTGCAATTACAGTTTTAGTTTAGCAAACACTATTGTTTCGTGAATGTGCTGTGTGTTCACACCGATGGTCAAACTAACATTGTTGTATTCACATTGTAATAGCTAAATGTGGTCAAGAAAATCAAAACATCAGCTTATAGAATGCCCTTTTGTCTAAAAAGAGAAGACTAGTGTATAAGTGTACCCGTATTGTCCATTACACATTGTAAATGCATTGTACATTACGTAATTTAGGAATGCGCGTGTGGTATGCAATTCCTTGAGGTAAGGGCACCATTCCAGAGACATAGGTTAATTGTTTTGACCACATGAGGCGGCATAACACATACAATACATCCATCTCCTTGGGGAGCTTTCAAATGTTGTCAATTCACAGCGCTCATCCAGTAAAAAAAAATGGATGTATTTACTTATATTTAGAATTAATTACATCCGCGTTACACTTAGCGACGGACGATATTCGGTGTCCTATGTCGGAGCCAATTCGCGCAATAATAAATCATGGCGTGATGTCACCTAGGCATACACACCGCTTAGTTGGCGTGCACATGCAATTTAGTATATGAAACACCGTGTCCTACAATCCTATTGATACGCATGCTGCAAGGCGACAGAGTATGCACGCTGTTGAATGCTGAATCAAAGCCGTCGATTGGTATTGATAACTCTGTCAGACAATTGCCCTGCACGCTATGCTCAACATGCTATAACAACAAAGAACCTACGGACCGAATGCATGCATATACACGCTAACCTGTCCCGGAAAAAGTGAATCTTCTGGGAAAACTGGCTGCCATCCAGTACCATATACACATCGGCCTCACACTGATCCGGTATAATGTCATAATGGTGCATAAATCACCATGTCTCGATAGTGCCCACAAGGCAATGCACTGATTGCGATACTGGTATATGTATTATTATGTAGAATCATGCCATCAAAAGCCATATAATTAAGTTTGCAGACACGGTTATTTGTAAACTATTCAGAGCTTGGCGTAGACACGTACGCGTCTCGCCTGCACGGCAAATCATCCCAATAATGAGCACTGCACCTGGAGCGACGGAGTAATCGCACATTCGGGACAGACGTTTTCTAAAAGTACCGGTGGGCGAAACAGCAGCTAAATTATCCAACTAAATAACGTGGATTTGCACGACTATACGCCTTGTGCTACGCGATAGTGGGCATATGCGAGTGGGTCCATTTGATGGCAGTTCGTTACTAAAGGGTATAACGTACCGCCCGGCTTGAGGAATCGCTATGGTGGTGTCTTAAGGTACATTGATTCTGTAAAATGGCATGCTTTCAGCGACAAGCTGACCAATGCGAGCAACTTGCAATAGGGTCCCGTGATACACATATGTGGATGTATTTAAACCATCATACGTGCAACCACACTTGTGGTAACAGCGCCACAATGCGCTCAAAATGATACTTATATCAATTACTCGTTTTAATGGTCAACATTTTTCAATTAATTTACATTTTAGAAGAATATTTCTTATAAATTTACCACTCGAATGTTGACCGGCTTCACCATCAAAAGGTTAATGTTATAGAAAATGTCAGTTTTTGCTTAGCCAATGTTAATTTGAAGTATGCGTATTTTCTGAAAATGTACCACCGGAATTTCAGGGGTAATTATTCAAAATACTCTTCTCTTGGCCTGCTCATAGACATGCCTCAAGACCACTACGTAGCTGCTTTTAGTTGGTTTGAACTTGGTTGAAGTGTGAAGCGGTAAGTTGACACATGGGTTGATAACACATGTACTTATATTGCTCCTGAACCAGTCACAAATCATTTATCCTGCACGATACGCACATTTAAAGAGTGGCATGGTGCCACTAGCATATAGAGTGTGACTATGATGCCATCGGACAACTTGTATGCACATGTGGTATATTATATCATGAATTCGCTACTTGCGAGCATTGCATGGGATTGATGTCGGCGACGTCACTCTATCTTAGATACGCGTATTCATTATTGGCGTGTGCCATTGTATCCTCATCACATGCTTATCCGTGAATCTTGTTACATGGGATGTGTGAGAGCCCGGTGAGGACGAGTGAGGAATAGATAGCAAAACATACGAATGATGTAATCAGTCATGTTCAATGTTGAATGGTAATAATTAATTTCAACTCCCGGTAACCTGCCAATAAGTTGGCACTGTATACTTATCAGAAATATTATTCGGACATTATTATGTGTACATTTAGCTAATGGGCCATGCCACATATGTGATATATATATATATCATTAATACACCCTAGAAATCACACACACCACGTCAGATCAATTGTTGTCATTACAAGTAGGCATATTTACCTATTAGTGGAGTAAACACCCTTGCGAAACAAGTACACTTATTCTACATATACACCTGTGCAAAAGTTAAGCACAAGCAAAAACAATAGAACGTAGAAACATGATGGTACAACTAGGCTGCCATACATTTTGTCCCCGCGTTAGCTGACATAATTCCAAGTACGAAATGCACATGCATGCATGACTTCACGCCGCTTGATGTCCGTGCGTGGCGGGAAACAGCACACGTGTTCAGTTATGTAAAAGTCCAGTTTGAGGTCTAGAACATTACATACAGATTTAGGCGACAAGATTAGGAATTGTGTGTTCATGACCGTGGTTTATTTGTACAGAGATAATTAGCTCTTGATTGTGAACCGCTATGGCGAGACGAAGGTTAAGTGATCGTGTGAAATGGCAAATCATAGGCATGCATACCACTGGTATGTCATGCAGAGAGATTGGCAGACAGCCGAACATTAACCATACTGTAATCAGTCGTTTGATTGCAAAACATGGGCAAACTAACGAGGTGAAGGACAGGCCTAGATCTGGAAGACCGAAAAAGACTACTGCCCGTGATGATCGAGCCCTAGTACGCCTTGTTAGGAGATCTCCATTCACCAACAGCAGAGTGCTCAGCCAGCAATGGGAAACGCGCAATAGAGTGTCAACGTCTACCGTCAAAAGGAGACTGTATGCTGCTGGCATGAAAGCTAGGAGACCTGTCAGACGTCCTCTCCTCACTGAACACCACAAAGAGGTGCGTCTGAGGTGGTGCAACGAAAGAAGACACTGGAACATGAGATCCTGGAGACGGGTACACTGGTCCGATGAAAGTCGGTTCCTGCTTCATGCCACAGATGGTCGAACTCGTGTATGGAGGTCCAGACGCACGGCGTACGACCAACGTAACATCATGGAAGACGTTCCATTTGGTGGAGGTTCCGTTATGATATGGGGGTGCATCTCATTTGATTGTAAGCTGGATCTGTTGACTGTACCTGGAACACTAAATGGACAAAGGTATATAGATTCCATACTGGATAGAGTTGTGGTCCCTCATTTTGTAAATCACGCACCTGGAACCCACCCTATATTCATGGATGACAACGCCCGACCACATCGTGCTAGAGCTGTGCATGAATACCTACGCCAGAATGCCATCGAAACCCTACCATGGCCAGCAAGGAGCCCTGACATGAACCCTGTTGAGCATATCTGGGACATTCTGGGAAACATGGTGAGAAGGAGGGATCCTCCTGTGCAGAACCTACAGGAATTAACAGACGCACTCCATCTTGAATGGCACCGAATACCACAATGGCGTATCAGTCGGTTGGTGACCAGCATGAGACGTCGTGTCCAGGCCGTCATCCAGGCACAAGGTGGATATACCCGGTATTAATAATGACAGTCTCAAACTCGTGCACAGATGTTAAACTTCGTTTTCAGACACCATTAATGACAATCTAGCCACGTGTGTCAACTGTAGGGCAATAGTTGTCAGTTGTGTCAACGTAACCATATTCAGGCCGCGTTTTCAAGTTCAAACAAAAACATACTGTGTTTCCCCACCATCATAATCAGCATTCCTCTAGTTACATTATTACCTCTTGCACTAAGATGGATGGGTACATAAATGTTTATGCTATTGCTTTCTTCATAGCACATGAATATACCCTCGCATGTGCGTAAAAATAGGGTGGTGCTTAACTTTTGCACAGGTGTATATTTACTCGCCAGCATGTAACTACGAGAGCATCACTGAATAAGTTAGCGTACATCGTCAATCTAACGTCTTCTCATGAATGCACGTTGACAAATAATAATAATAATACTAATAATAATAATAATAATAATTAGCAGCACTGATATTAAAAGTACCAGCCTGCATATCCTATTAGCGCTTACACAAGAACTACATTTTTGTTTTACTTTTGTGATGTTCAATTTCGTTAAAAAATATTTTGTACGTGTCACTTCTATAATCGGACATATTCATTCATTTTCCCGTGGCCCACTCCTGTTGTATTATGTTACGTAATGCTCGATTACTGGTTGCTATGCGGATATCATCGGAGAAATGATGTATGTGTGAGAATAACAATAACTAGCAACACCAGGGCAATATTTACGGTAGAAGAGCAACACCATCGTAACGGTTTATGGTAGCATAGCAACGTCAGTGCCGCATGTTGGTAATACAGCTTGGTTTAACAATCGTGATTCAACAAGAGTGACATAGAACACAGGAAGATGTGTTGAACAATAACGTCGTTAAACATCACAATTTATGCTGATCCCTATGGAGACTGGACATTCGTATCGTCGTGGTGCGCGCGTGTGCCAAATACATTGCGAGTTCCTTAATTATCAAATCGCAACTTTATCAATTCACCAACTTAAGTTAATTATTTGTACAATATTCGTAAACAATACTGTTTGAATACGTGTTAGTAATTAATGAAAGGCACACCATCCAGTGCGACAGTTATTGAACAATCGTCATATTACACAAAATTGATAAATAAGTGAACAATCGAAATAGGCACATATGCCTTTCCGCGTTTGTCACCGTTTTCCCCGGATTGTTCGGCTCTTCTGGATTTTTTATCAGGACCAACATTCCAGGAAACTAGTTATACAGTAGCAATCATTTTTGTGGTAAAATGTAAACGTTATTGGACAAGTAGGCCCTGCGATATTCACAGATTCGTAATTTGCACTGATCCATATACTGGCCTTTTAATCCAGCTCAATCTGGACAGAATTGTGTGCAGTGCAGTGCTGTGCGTTGAGCCAAATCGGATCAGTATGGTGTAACACTCAGATACGGATATACACATAACAGCAGACCGACAGGCAGAGACATGGACAGATAGGAAAACAGCCGAATCGAACACTAGCCTTACATACAGGGTGAGGATACTATATTTGACACACCACGCATACACAGTAAGCATTGCCTCACCTCAATGATGGTACTCTCTTGATATAACTCTGCTAGACTTCATAATTATCCACATACACAGAATCTAAAAGAGAAAGGAAATATAGGTGTTTTTGGAACACTGATTGGAAATAGGGCTGAGTGTGGCATTGCATGTACACGCATACGCGTGCACGCAAGCACTCACGCACGCCTTGCCTATTATTGATGATCATTTCATGATATATACACCGACTTTAGGAGAGAATGACATTTGGGAAACTCACCTTTATATAATCGGGTATCTAGGCGTATTTTCCAACTATGAACTGCAACAAGTGGTGACGTTGTTAACGTTCAGCCATGACTGGTGTTGTTGATGGGCATACTTGAGGTCACTTATATATACATTATCAGTACGCCAACTCGTGTCTTGGATGGTGCTAAACCAGGGCCGGATATGTCTGTGAGATCTACCTTCCACAGTCGACATCACTTGCGGAGGCAAGGAAAAGGTACTGTGTTGTTTACTTCCAAGGGTATTGGACACAGTTGTATGTAACGCGACAATTCTTCTCGAGTCAACTTTAGCTTGCGCACCTTCAGTTAGAGAGTGCAACTCACCGGCAATCAGCAGACTCAAGCGAATTCACCTGTCCAGAGTATCCATCTATCAGCTTATGTCATACTCAACTACGTTTGCGTATAGAATGACATTACAATCAATGGCGTTATTATGAACTCAGGAATGACTTAGATAAGTAAGTCACGAACGCGTAGTTGATGACGGACTATGCGTTGTTATACGAATTGTATGTTTTTGCTATGTAATACATATCCTATTGCATATTTTGAAACTAATTTGTTGCCAATAAATTGATAGTCATGGCATTCGGGGATCAATCAATCCCAAAACGATGGCGTGTGAGTGCAGGTTAGCTAGTGATGGGCGGGGCATAGCTAAAGCTAGAAACGTCCCTTCCAAAGTCCAGCTCATCGAACCAACGTGGGCACTGTGATCCACTCTTCAAGAAGGACATGCTTTCAGCGAGATGGAAGCAACGATCACATGCGTGACAATAAGGATAACGTTACGTATTTAGGGCTCCAGTTTTCGATAATGGCCGCCTTAGCTGTCTGTATGTGCTCGATGGCGTGCTCGTTACGATTGCACTGACGAAGAGGATGACACAAACGTGTAGATCGGAAGAGAAACGTATGTTTGACCAGGACCACTCGCGATCGTAGCCACTCTTTAACACCAGTATGCAATTGCAATTGGAATGATATCGGGATGGAGTGCGTGGCCGCATCCCCACGTTTGCAAGCATGTCGTTTATCAGAAAGGCACATGCAATACTATAAAGGAATAGGAAATTATAGTTACAACCATTCAATGTGAGATTTTCAATCTGTGTTGTTATGTCAGCCAAATAGGTATGTGGAGACACTTGCTCTCAATGAATTGCATGCTGTCTGATGGGCAGCTGTAATCGTTCAGTATGCTAATTTAGAGCATTCATGCACCCATGTCAGCAGAACTCCTTCAGTAATGCTCGTATTTTAATCAAATCAATTGTTGAGTATATATAGTATACCGGCGTTCATTACTACTTAGTCTAGTGGCACACTGTATTGGGGGTAATGTCGACCGACATAGCCAATTATCCGTCCTTGTGATCAAACGCAATTTCTTTCAATTAAGCACTTTCGAAACATGTCCAATGATCATTGCGAGGTGGCTGGGTTAGTTCATGAATACAACTGCGTGTACCTGTTTAGTCAATGATCACGTGTCGCAAATGTGTGTGAAAAGGGAATTCCACTTTGTAGCACGGAAAAGGTGTATCTATGTGTAGCTATTCATGCACTGAATGCAAATGACAAGGATGCAATAACACGTGCATAGTTAGTTATTCAATCATACTGCAACTATACGTGGAACGTGAGGGAAAAGTAATTGCCAGCTGTTTCTCATTGTATATAGCACCAGTTTCAATAACAAAATAATTGGAACATATTCAACATATTCGTCCAGGTATTGTACACTGGATGTGTTTGTAGTGATTGAATTGTTGGCTTATCGCATCTTCGCACCGTTTGATCAATTGCTAACTACACCCGCCAAGTAGTGTCATCTGCACTGTCTATTCCTATGATCGTGACGGAGATACACAAAAGAAACCGAAGCACTGATGCGTTTTATGGCACTACTGATCGGCATATCGACATTGCGTAATAGTATATACGGGTGCGTGCTTCCGCTCTCATAAAGTGTGGCTGGTGTATTTTTAAATAAAGAAAAACCATTCATAGAATGGCAATCGGCTGCAGTGTACTTATTCTGCACGTTAACTATGCACACGCCACTGGCACACAAGCCACTTCTCTTTCACGTGTGTTTCAATAAATGCAATGCTATCATTTTACTGCAGGCGTGGTTTATTATGTAATGACACATTACACCATATACACGGCAGGGATATCAGTTTTCCAAATGACTGTTTCGCCAATTGAGCATGCGTGCAAAGCTGTTGTGGGCAGTACTTTACAACCATTGTTTCCCTTCATTACCTGGCCAATATAGTCCAGTGGAACACATTTATAAATCCGGATCCGATCCATCCCTGATGTCATACTCACGATATGCATCATCTTAGATGCTATAACAATCGAATGACGAGTTTCTGACACGAACGTGCCAAAGGTTCAACAGTACACGGTCTGAATTGAATGTCTCTGGTGATGTATAATTTAGCACTCATTATGTTGAATATGTTGAAGACAATTGCATTGACGCGGTTACTACTATGGTCAGCAATAACTCACAGTCAATTTAGTTTCAAATATACAAATTCTTGACTAACTTTAATGTGAGATTCTTGGAATAAAATGGCAAATTGTTAAGAGCAATCGGGGTAGGCTGACGTTATAATCGTGTATACAAATACAAACGCGAGTATGTCAATCATGAACGCTTAATACTCCGTCAAGATGTACTAATTGTGTGTCTTTAGTATTTAATAAACATACTGGTGAATGTTTTGAAACTAATTTGACGATGTTCTCTTGCTGCCATAGCCAGAAGCATCACCCCATAAAATTAGTTTCCAAATAGTTAACAACTTGCCTGTATAGTTTTTTTGGAAATTAAGATTCACTGCATGCATGGATGGATCAATTCTGACACGTGAACCGTGAGAGGGGCTGACTAAAACTGGATTTCTCCTTTCAAATGCGCGTACGAAGTGGACTCGGGGCGAAGCTAGAAACTAGCCAGAATGGCTAGAAATGGAGTATTCTACGGTGATTTAAGTGGAATACATTTTCCCAGTGGCATCCATATCAGGGTCTTTATATCAGGTAAGAAATACTTAGCGTATAAAGCATTACATTAGTGAATCAGGTTAATAGAGTGTTACTGTTATGGTCAGACAAATTAACCTATCTCAATATAGATACTGTACCAAACATTGTCAGGAGCACTTGACACAACACAGTGTAACGGTTGCTGTTCATGTCCCCATACTTACCTGAATTATTACCTTTTAAGTGTAACCATGTGCGGACCGATTTACGGTCAATTTACTCTCATTACTAAGCTACCTAATTATATGTTGGCGGATGCTTGCAGGTCGGTAATTGCTAACTGCCGGCTGCAGTTACACATAGGGGCATACTTGGCAAACGGTAAAGCTATAAAAACTACTTTATCGAGCACATATAATAGCCATGATGTAGACGAGGCAATGTTCTCGTGAGACGATGCAGTAAAAGCGAATCAATATGCGCTTAAATATCAGCAGACGACTATTTTTAAGTTTATGTCTGTTCATGTCTGTTTGCATTTTTTTGTTATTACATTTGAAAATAATTTCAAGTTAATTTCCTCTGTTTGTGTAGTTTGTTAATAACACATCTGCCACATCGTACTTTAAGAATAATAAAGGCAATGTATAACGAGCTTCTAAAGCACGTCTTACGGCCATGACGTTCACATATACACATATTTAGCTACGCTAGCCTGAACGGCCTAGTGAGCTCATCATATTGTGACCGTCCATCGTCCATCCATCGGCCTCGGCCATGTTTTGTCTATTCGATGGGCGTCAACTGTTCTTTTAAAACACAACTCTACCGCAATCCTTTTGGCGGATTGTAACCTACTTTGGCTGGACGTACCCTATGGAGTCAGGCTTCAAAAGGTGTGTACACAATTTTGATTTGTCAATTTCTTGGAAAATGCCCTCAATGCCCTCGATTTTATGAAGAAATGAAATTGGCATTTGGCAAAATGCAAACTCCCTATTAACCCCTGAGCGAAAGACCGTATAGGGGTATACTTCATAGCGTGTGCACAGAATCCTAAGTGCTCAATGTTTGGTTGAAAATCTGTGATTTTATGAAAAACGTACTGCAAATTGTCAAATGCCACCTCTTTCTCATTAACGCACTGGCGGATTCCAAACTAATTTGGCTGAAATTATCATATGTGGCAGGATTCATAACGTGTACACACAATTGTGATTGGCCAAATTTTTTTCTAGCTGTCCTCTGAGATTTTCCAAATATGTGTGGGAAAACAGTTTAAACCTGCCCGGCATTAACCGCGGAGATATATTGGTAACGCATAATTTCTATTACACGGGTAAGCCATAATAATCGGGTGTCTGAGCAAATTGGTCTAGCATATGCTATATCTGATGGGATAATCCTACATTAGCTGCTACGTGGGCGTGAATACTCAGATCGATGCTGCTATTTCAACGAATGAATGAATGAATGAATGAATGAATGAATGAATGAATGAATGAATGAATGAATGAATGAATGAATGAATGAATGAATGCATTAGTTAATTAATTAATTTATTGATTACACCAATAACACTTTGAAAGGTATATGCTGGATGGCTGTAAATTGTACATTGAAATCGGTGATACTAAGACTGGAGGTAATTCACTATTATGGAAATTTTATAATTATGCAATTGTGCGATTGCTGTGTCATAGGATGGAAACGCTGATTATGACATCACTTTGGTATTATACGAGAAGCTAAAACCACATATCGGCATACTATCATGCCATGAGGCTCTAGGATGATCAACGTGAGTATCAACGTATCATTCCTGGGAGCGTTACCCTGGTAATAGTCATACTGACTTTGGTTACACGTTAGCATAAGCAACATAGAATGGCATGGCATTTAGGCGATTCCCACCTTGAGTGCGCGTTTTTCTGTTGAGCCTCGTGCAGCTACACCGCACTTCTGAGTGCGAATTGAAAAACTAATATAAAGAAGATGTCAGTTTGAAAGACCACATCGCACATACACGAGAATGTGTCCACGTTTAAGAGGACACCGCTAGCAGCACCTACTGCTGACGTTTCATAAGACACCCCGTGGCAGTGATAATGTGCTAGATTAGTAGAACTGTACCATTGCAGTGTCGTTGTGTTGCACTCTCCCGAGTGTATGTGTAGGTATTGCAAAGACACGCGCTACCGTATAGGCAATGGCTGTGTCAGTCTGACACATAGCCAATAACAGTGTCAGTCTGACATATAACAGAGGATAGTGTCAGTCTGACATATATCCAATGACTGTGACAGTCTGATATATAGCCAATGACTGTGTCAGTCCGACATATACACAATGACTATGCCAGTCTGACATATAGCCAATGACTGTGCCAGTCTGACATATCGGCAATGACTGTGTCAGTTTGACATATCGTCAATGGCTGTGCAAGGCTGATATATGTAATGGGATGCTAGTGAAGCAGTGTGACTCAGACCTGATCCCAAATTCAATAAGTTATCCGGTCAAAAGTCGTATGCTGATTGCCATTCTTGTATAATTATGCACTATGAGTTCCGACTGTAATGTGGTTACTTACAAAGCCATTGGTCGTAGAGAGACATAATTCATGTACCAGTTACCACCCTGACACCCGGACACATTGTGATACATGGAATTGGATTACATCACACTCATCAATCTCTGGCCGATACGTGGGTTCCAGTGATCGCGAGCTTCAGATTGAACTCATACTGTTAACGATAATCCGCAGCTGATATGGCTAGGCAATACTTTATCAAGCCTAGGAGCTAAGTTTTGAACCAGGCGAGCGTTTGCTCAAGGGTGGCGATATATAAACGGTGGTAGTAAATATGGGCATATATGCCCATAGACCATGGCGTGCACATGGGTTGACATCCCGCTATTACGTGCTTATATGTAACCACATAGGTCCATATACATGTCAACATCTGGCGTTAATGATGCCATTGCATACACCGCAAACAGCTTGCAGTACGCGTATTTCCATAACTAACATAAGCTATCCCCATAATCGGTTGACCGATCTGGATCTATTACAGTATCCTAAGTATTAGTTTCTACATACTCCTGAGCAACACCCTATATTCCCCGTGGACATCCGCATAGGGATTGGATATGCTAATACGGTGCAACTGTTTTGGTAATCACAAGCTACCAAAGACTTGCACAGTATCAACTCTCAATAGGTGCACCGCATTTATATTTACAATGGAATGTTATTAAAGAGGAATTCGAACATTCGCATGATTCTAGACACTATTCCGAAGTCGCAAACGGCACAGCTCCATTATGCAGTCCAAACATGGCTAGGTGTTCAGTATGTTCTGATTGCTTCTCAGTACACGCATGGCTAGGTGTGTCAGTATGTGCTGATTGCTTCTCAGTACACGCATGGCTATGTGTGTCAGTATGTGCTGATTGCTTCTCAATATAAGCATGGCTAGTTGTGTCAGTATGTGCTGATGCTTCTCAGTACAAGCATGGCTAGGTGTGTCAGTATGTGCTGATTGCGTCTCAGTACAAGCATGGCTAGGTGTGTCAGTATGTGCTGATTGCTTCTCAGGACAAGCTGTCTAAGTAGAACTAGATATGCTATTCCTGTTAAACGCAACTCGACGGATTACATTTTATCATGCATTGGTTGTATATTCGATGCTAACATAACTAAGAGTATGTTGTACACACGTGTCCCAGTGCTGTCGTCTATCGTATATATGCTTGCGATACTAATGCATAACTGTGATCTGTCACTCAAGTATATTACGTCATAATCAATTACATCACATATAGGCTGACGTGGCAATCACAATGCAGTTTGACTAACGTATCTAGCTCAATCATGGACATTGAATATATGCCATTATGTGTACGAATTGCATATCTTTAGTAGTTGTTAAATAGTTCAAATTAGTGTAAGAATAGTCCACATCTTACCTATGTAGTTATGTTGATACCGAAACTTCTGGTTCAGTCGATCCACACACGGATACAGCGTGGGCGCAGCTTAGCTAAAATGGGCGGGGCATAGTTAGAAATAGGGCCATCTATTTGTTCATGAGTGCTGAATGTGAACAGGGGATGGGGACAATGAAAATGATGTGCGCTTTTGCATCTGGCATCGATTCGCCATATCAGTGTTAGAAGCAGGCCATCAGAACATGATGCATGCACCTCTAGACCGTGCACTGATAACGCCAGCACATACACACACACACACACACACACACACACACACACACACACACACACACACACACACAACATTGCATTACTGTTGCATTGTGTCATGTTGGCGCTATATGATCTGATCAGACTAACCATAGCTGTGATGCCATGCTGTTTCACCGACTGCTAACTGTGCGTGTATGTCTATCCAACGGCTTGATGATTACTCAACTAAAGTATTCCAGACTGTGTGCTGAATGTATTGCGAGCACATGAAACATGTTGGTATACGCTCTATATCCAGGGAAATAAACGTCTTTCACAAACCCAGCAATAATCTTCTGTCTTCTGGGAGTACGATATACAAAGTAATGTCACTGGCGGTAGTGCATTTCTGAAAAGATGATGGGCTTAGATATCGCTTTATGAACAGAAGGCCTCTACGCTATTTACATATTCCATAGTGTTACAATATCTAGAAATTAAACATCAGTTATTTAAACCCAATGCCAGCGCTGCTCTGGCATATGGAGACATTACCATCGTCTCAATTTTGTATGAATAGACTGGTACCATCACCCTCATCAATAGCACCGGTCACTGCTGTTGGTATCCACTATAATCACATCCATTATGTTATTTCTTTTCCTTCAACATCATCCACATAGACAACATTATCGACAGCCTCATCGTCGACATCATCATCAGCTAGACCCAATTTTAGTTGAAGATGCGCTATCAATATGCCAGACTCGCTAAGCCGATCATAAAGCCGGTACATCATGGTTCCTTCATTCCAGCCGATGGCCATTCTTGTCAGCGACGTGACATGCTTGCGATATTTATAGATTTTAATTTCTCGCAGCGAAAATGCGATACTACAGAAATCGCTTCGTGTCTCTCTTTCTGCCTCGCATTTGTGCCTGAGCCTAGAAGACAGGCGATGCAGCATATGGCCAATACTCGCCGTCTATTGTGCTAGACTAGCATCAATAACGCGATGCATCGATGGATGTTAACATTGTCTTACCATGGCCTAGATCCATGATATGGAACTAAATCAATACAGCAGAAACTTTTGTTGATACGCGAAGAAAGTATACCCACAGTGTATGCGCCAATTAACGGAATATGTCCACTCATTATGCGCTAAGAATCCACGTGTTGCAAAACATGGCCATATCTCACTGCTAATGTCGCCCCATAATGCTATATCGGCAGTGCGGCCATGCTTCCCTTTATGGCGTGGCGTCTCGTGAATTAATATATTATTATTAACCGAGACAGACACGGTGCGTGCTTGGAGTGAAATGGTCAAGTAGAAACTGCAATCGGAATTAGCAGTGGATACGACGGGAATGCTCCAAATATGCGCTGGTTGAAGAAATGCGTGCAATTATTGCATCACGTCTTTAAGAGAGACAGCAGCAACAGTGACACTAAGAGCAGCGTTGTGTTCGTGGTCCGATACCTAGTTGGCTAACACGGCATGGTCCGACAACTGCCCAGTATGCTTAGTAGAGATAATTCACTTAACATCACCGCTGATACATTATACATGCTTTGTATTGGGATAGACCATATTACAATGTCAGGGAGCATGTGAGTAAACAACGCACTAGTTTCAACAATGCATTGTGCATGCTAATACAAAATAGGAAATGTGTGATGCATGGTGTGCAGAGGAACACTAGGGGTTACTTGCACGTACACACCCGCATCAACGCATGCGCACATGCGTACAACTAATATGCAGAATGGAAAGTCTTTGAGTCTATATTTATTATTAATGTATGCTATCGCGCATGGAGCTGCGTGGTTCCACAGGCGTGAGCAGCTTCAACTTACACTGTTTTCATGATACGTTGTGTCTGTAAATACGTACTTTTTTCAAATAGGGGTATGCGCTTTACAGTGGTAGCATTACCCGGAATTAGCGGCAACCACATTGGTGGATGGGCTGCTGCGTAGACAAAGCACTGGTTAATATATCACAATACTGTCGGCTTAACGGGCAAGCACTGTCACTACTTTGCCACTGGCACTTACAATCATTCAAGCTACTCCTGCTCATTATGTTGTTCAAGGAAAACATATGTCTGGGCATATGATGTCTCCCGAGAAAGGGGAATACGACTGGAGACTAATGTGTTATACGATAAGTTGATAAGCCGATGTACTTGCATCATTCTACTGTGTGGTAGTTTTGATAATTCGCTCACACCACATCTTACATAGGATTGCAGCAGAGTAATGGTGTTATCTGTCTGGCTCTTTTTACCAGACACGTGTGTAGATTTAAACAGATGCCGGAACCAGAACAGACCTTGCTTCGAAATTGCACTATGCTTTCGATCCACTGTGTATTGCAAACTCATTGTTTTGGTCATCAGACATACCAGAATATCAGTAAAATACATGGGTGCTAACTGAATCAGACATGCTGGAATAGCAGTAAAATGCATGGGTGCTAACTAAATCAGGCATGCTGGAACATCGGTACTATACATTGGTGCTACCTGTACCAGAATGCGTTGACATATACATGGAATAAGTATATATCTATAAAACAACCTTTTGGGGGCATTTCTCTTAGAAAAAGTGTTTATTAAATAGTATGTTTGTTAGTTGGACAACTAAGTCACACGTATGATGGCGTCATCATAAAAATAGCAGTACGATTATAAGTGCAGCCACGAAAACCACATTGTATGCATGTTTTTAATTTAAAATTAAAAAACAGTCTGCTGAATATTTTGAATCTAATTGGATTAGGAGAGTGTTCCTGCATTATGGTGTAACTAGTTCAACATTCAAAAAAGTCAACATTATCTGTATAATTTACTTTCAAATTTGGCTTCTAGGAATTCAAGTTCTACGCAATGTAATATAGCTGTTTCAACATGTGTCGATGGTTGGAGGAGCTTAACTAGAAATGTGCGAGCTATAGCAAGAATTGGATTCTCCATTAGATACCAATGAGCACATATTGCCGAATGCACGTACATACAGATACGATTGTTATTACATAGAAAATGCCGTGTCTTCATCGCGTTGATGAACGGTTGCATTCATTGAATTACACATGAAAACATACTTTCCATGTGAGCCAGCAATGCGTGTATAGTTGCGAGGCAATGTAAACACAATCGAGAAGATAGCGAAGCACCACAGATGATTGCCATTTACCGAAGCTTAAGCACATGCTCATTATACATGATAGACTATGCATGGTATTTAGAGTATCGGATACATGATGTTACACAATCTTGATTCATGAATCAATATTGGCTATCCCATTCATTCAACAACACAACGGTAAACACTGCGAACGTGCATGTTGCAACAGAGAGATGAGCAATGGATCGCATCAAATGAAATGTCAACACCCCTTGCAATACACATGGTGGTGCAATCTAACGAGTTCACAGTGGCCTGCAAATGGTGAAGGCTGTAGATTGTTTAGAGTAGGTCAAATGGTCGGCGACTCATGTGTCTACTGTTACCACTGCCATGTGTCTATTGCCACGATATGCGTCGGTTATATGCACAGCTTTATAAATCCGCAGGCGTTCTGCCAATTATAGCCTGCTTTCCCCCAGGCATATTACAAAACTGGACTTGCTTGTGTAAAGGTGCAGACAGAAAACAGTAAAGTGCATATACAAATATATATATATATATATATATATGTATAAATTCCTATGCATAGAGTGAGTGTATGGATTAAGACCTACTACCCATATGAATTAGACCTAAATACTTTAAATCAGCAAAACTAAAGGGAAATCTGCAGTACATGGTGCTTTTGATTTATGACCCGATACTTTATGACCAATAAATGATGAAAATTGTCGGGACAATGACCCACTAATTCAAACAAAGCCCCAACAGCTCAAAAAGACCCAACAGCTGATAGAAGTTCCACCAGTTATAGTGAGACACAGTGAAGAAATAGTGAAAAAGGCCCGACAATTGACCAAGTATGAATATATATATATATATATATATATATATATATATATATATATATATATATATATATATATATATATATATATATATATATATATATATATATATCACTAGGTCATTGCACTTAATGTAGGATTCCGAGTATGGATTACATTATCTCGGCACATTTCTACTCGAGCTCCTGCCGTCTGGTCACGCCAATTTACTGATGTTGCGCAAGATTGGCATATGGTCGCCCGAGATATACCCGTAAAGTATATATTGGAATGTTGTTCTCTATAGCAGCACGACGATAGTGAATAGTGGACTACCGCCTTCCTTTATTGTGAGCATGTTCTATTTCACTTCCTTATCGTGTGTGATCAACAGGCCAAACAGTGTCGAGCCCCTCCTAGCAAAATACAACTATAATTGAAAAGTAGGAGGACACGAATGGAGATTGCTGTTTCGTCCAGCAGAAGAAGGCGCTAGAACCGCTGGGGCAAGGGATGAACTACCGCCACTCTGATTTCCATTTCTTAAGATAGCAGCGGACTGAAACCCATCGCCGCTGATTAGCAAATGCTCCTGAGTAATCACTGCCATTGAGTAGCAACTGCATCAGCTGCAGACAGAAACAACAGTGCGTACCTTCAATACAATGGAATATCGATTGGTATGTCTTTAGATAATTTGTAATTTAATAAACATGTTGTTGAATATTTTGAAACTAACGTACGAGCGAGTTTGTGCTGCCATAGCCAAGTTAGTACTAAGACAGGCAAAGCTCAACTGCTCAATTAGCTTGAGTGTATTATACTGGAAATTCAGTTTTTAAGTTTTCTAAATTAATAATAAGATGCGTTGGCAACTATAAGCAATCGGGGCGAAGCGCCGAGAGGATACAAGCTTCGCACACTTATTGGCGGGTGTGTCTCGCATCGCTTAGCGAGTAACTCGTCATTTGCATTAATCATATCCTGAATCTAGGGCTATATATTTCAAAGGTATCTATGTAGGGTGTACATACTAAGCATAGTAATACACATTCCATTAGAAAAAGCTTCACAAAGGGGACTGTTAAAATACATTACTGTCATTAATGATAATTCATCCTTTTTTCTAGATCATGGATCGCCGTAATTTGATTTCACTTCCAAGATCTATTTCATATGTATAACAGTAGGCCTAATTACGGTATAGAACCAGACACACCAGCTGCAATTCTGCCCATTTCTCTGTATAGATGGTGGGTGGATTAGGATGGAAGGAAAACATATCCGAGACCGTGTTAAGAGCATTAGAATGTGTGCTTGCATCCAGTGTAATTAGGGTCTAGACAAAGCCTCCGATAGAATAGAGAGACTTGATCATAATCGACTAAGCGACGTGTAGGCTGATGTTATAATCAATTACGTCATTCATGACGTAGAAAAGATTATCACAGACACACAATTGATGGCAGACTAAGAATTGCTGTATTAATGGTATGCATTCACAATTTAATAAACATGGTGTATAATATTATGAAATTACTGTGACTGGGTATTGTTGCTGCCTTATACAGCAACAACATCCAATCAAATTAGTTTCCAAATAGTCAGCAGCCTAAGGGCTGACTGTATAGCTTTCTAGAAATTGAGATTCACAGAGTGTAGGAATCGATTGATCCCACCACGAGCAACCCGTGCGTGGAGCTTAACTATGAATGGGCGGAGCATAGTTAAAACTGGACTCATCAATTGCAAACTAGACAATGCGTGCTGGACAACGTATGCTTCCTCAGACAAAGATATACGATGATGGAATAGCGTACATGTGGATGTAGAGGTGTTACCCGTATGCCAGAGGCATATGGTAGCAGCCCCCCCTCGACAATGATAGCTAAACAACTGATAAATAGGGCAACACGAATTAGTTGTTATTATTACACTAAACTAGCCGTCTCTTTCACCATCTTCCGGCCAGCGTGAGCCAGTTTGATTGCACCACTCACTGACTTACCATATTATTACCACCATAACGGCCGTTCAGGCATGGTGCAGTTTCAAGATTCAAGATTATATATTTCATGCTTAATATAAAATATGCAGACATTACACGTGGGTAGTCCATCAAAGGAAGGGTCCATGAGTCGGTGGACCCGCTACACACAAAAACAAAACATTACACTATATAAGGTGATAGTTAATAATACAAACATCCGTGAATAAACACAGAACACAGGACGGCACGACATCTTTTTTTTAATATGATATTGTCATGATTGTTCTACATGTAGCGTATTTTACATATAAAGGGTATTTTAGATTCCAACTATGATCTTTGATCGTAGATACAGTTTGTTTTATGTGGGGTGGGGGTTGGGTGGGGTGGGGTGCTCAACAAAGTCACAGTAGTATTTGTGGTGAGAAGTTGTTGGTGGGTGTGACTTAGATATGTTATAGTAGAGTGTCGGCCTCTGATATATCTATTGAGAAAGCGGACATCAGATGAAGATTCAAACTGTTTTGGCTAATTTCATGTTTTTCAGCATGGTATACCTATCCTAAGTTTGATAACTTCGTATACTCTAATGGCAAGTGTCCAGCCTGTATTATCTGTATGGCAGACATTGGCGTCCAATACTCAGCAATGTTGGTGGATGATGTCGCCATCTACGACTGAAAAGAAAATATTGATCATTGACCAACTCACATATCTTGAATTGAAATTATTGCTAGTGCTATGCGAAGCCTCTCCCCTACCCGAAAACACCAATTTTACCAATTAGATATGGGACTAATACCCTCAACCAGTTTGGTTAGGTTAAACACATCCAACCCATCAATCAGTTCACGCTGCATTCCATGACTATCAGCTACAACACAAATATTGGTAATATGTTTGGTATGCAGTTGTAATCAGTAAACAAGACGCTGATCCACTCAATACGTTGCTGGGAATATCGCAGTCCGCTGCTAAGATTTCAAATAAGTGCATTCTCTTGGCCTTAAACAGATGGCAACTCGGCATATTCAGCATATTTTCAGCCACAAATTATGTAATGCCTCTCAGAGTCTAAATGAAACCTATGCTGAATTAAAATGCAACACACCTTTGCTGAACAATACCCCACACCCGATTGCCACATGCATATTACATTGCCATTTCATTTCTCGTATTACCTTGCTTCGCAGTGTCCGATTACTGTCCCGGTTGCATAGTTAACTCTGTATATGAAGAATACTGCCTTTTACTACCACATGTGAACGGGTCTCTCCGGTAGCTACCTATAAGACTACCGACATGCCCACTATCACACGGCTCACACTAAATCATCTAAATCAAGGCAAATCATAATTATTATGAAGCAGACAGAGCTGTTGACAACGCACTGTCAGGCATTTCATCCAGTTAGTTATATAGGCAGTTCATGACTCCCTGTGGAATACATTACATATTGTTATTTCCGTCACCTAAATCTGCCTTTGTGTGTATTAGCTTGCAAAACACTCGTGATCACGATGGCTACTTTATGGTGGTGAAATGGTTTTATTCCATGGGCTTACTGTGCACTGATTCATCACTATACCTAATCCATACAAGACAGATGACTCACAAGAACAGACCACGAGTATCGCACCGATCGTAGTTTTTCCACAATAAATTGTAAACCAAATTCTGGACCCATTTACAGCACATGACTTGAATTGTATCCATTTGTGAAATACACATATTTAAAATTCTGTCACATCATAGTATATACACACCACGCTTTTGTCGCAGGTGGCATACGCTGTTCTCTTTGACGGACAGTGTGGTGGCGTGTCCAACATAATGTTGAAGTCACATTTGTTTGTCTAACATAGCCGGCAGCGTCGCAAACATAGAACATTTCGCATGTGTTTATAATGTGAGAGATTGGCATATCTCTACTCTAAAAGATTTCGCTTACAGCGTTCATGTTTCTGATGTTTCCGAGTGCAGGAAAATGGCAGCTAATGTAATTAGGAAGCAGGATGGTAGCTGTAATTGAGGCTTCAGTTTAGCAAACACTATTGCTTCGTGAATATTTTGTGTGCCCGCATCGGTGCTGAAACTAATACTGTAGTGATATTACATTTATCGACATTTTAATAGCGAAATTGGGTATAAAAGAGATCAACACATCAGCTTGTAGAATGCCAATTTGTTTCAAAGAGAAAACAATTTTGAAATTGTACCTGTACTGTCAATTACAGAGCAGTACACTACATACATGCACGGTCCATTATGCAATATACGAAAGTGCCGTGTGGTATGGAACTCCCTGAGGTAATAACAGCACTCCAGATGCATTGGCCAACTGAAGTAACTACATGAGGTGGCACAATATATATAATACATTCATCCCTTTGGAGAGCTTTAAAATGCTTTAAAATATTTCAAATTTTACATCGTTCAGAAATGGATGTAAGTACTTATATGTATAATTCCTTTCAACCGCGCTACACTTAGTGATGGGCGACATTCGGGATGCTGTTTCGGAGTCAATACGTGCAGTAATAAATCACGTCGTGAAGTCACGTAGGTCTAAACACCACTCGCTCGGTGTACACACACAAGTCAGTGTATGCGAATGTCCTACAAGCCTATTGATACGCAGGGCGCAAGGCGACTGAACCGGCATGCTGCCGAATGCTGAACCAACGCCGTTGATTGGCATTGCCCCATTTGTGAGACACGTGTTCGGCATGCTATGCTCAAAATGGTGTACATATACATAATCTACCGACCAAATGCTGTTCAGCCCAATATTCAGCAGATATATATATATATATATATATATATACAAGCTAACCCGCCCCAGAGAAGTGAATATATCTTCTGGAAAAACCGGCTGTCATCCATTGCTGTATGCAAAGCCGCCTCATACAGATCCAGTATACCACCATACTGTTGCTTTAATCACCATGTGTCGATTGTTCCCACAGGCAAAGCAGCAAATGCGATACTGGTATGTATAGTATTATGTAGAATCACATCATCAAAAGCCACATAATTACGTGTGCAGACATGACTATTTGTAAACTATTCAGAGCATGACTTATACACGTAAGCGTCTCGCCCACTAATGACAACTGCACCAGGGTCGACGAAGTAATCACACATTATGGGCTGGCGTTTTTATAAAGTCCAGGTGGCGAAACAGCAGCTATATTATCCAACTAAATAACCTAGCACTGCACGTCTAAATGTGGTGATATGTCTTGACGTGCATTGATCCTGTGAAATGTCATGCTTTCAACGCCCAGCTGACGAATTACGAGTACCTTGTAATAGGGTGTCCTTTATAAACATGTGTGGCCGTATTTAAACATGACACATGCTTCTCGATATGAACACCATTACATATGCAGTTATGTATGTGCACACATACTCGCCGACTCTTTTACTGCCTGGTTCTTCGTCCATAGATCGTGCTTTAACCCCACGTGTGTCAATCGTGCCTGAAATCACGCAAAATGCTACTTATAATGGGCAAACTTGTTCAAGTAATTTTACTTTAAACAATTATTTTTATAAATTTACCACTGAAATTTGTATCGGCTTGGTCATCAACAGGGTAATGCTAAATGTATCTTTCCAGAGTACCCATCTAACATCTGTCGTCATAATCAACTACGTGACGCATATACTAACATCACAACCAGTGCCGTTATTATGACGACATGCATGACGTAGATAAGTACGTCACGAACGCATAGTTGTAGACGGACTATGCGTTGTTGCATGAACTGTATGTGTTTACACTTTACTAACTATCCTGTTGAATACTTTGAAACTAATTTGACCTGGCGCGCTTTACATACTTTTCAACAGCTTAACTGTATAGATATCAGGATGGTTGATAGGCAGGGCATTTGGTGATCGATCAATCGCAACACAGCGACGTGTGGTAGGAGCTTAGCTAGTGATGGGCGTGGCATAGCTAAACTGGAAACGTCCATTACGATGTCCGGCTGATCGAACCAACGTGGTCAACGGCGGATTCAGATAAATCAGTGGACGCGGTAATCCACTCTTCAAGAAGAACAATCTTTCCTCGGAATGGGCGCAACGATGATAGGGTGATAACGAAGATAACTGTACGTGATTAGGGCTCTCGTTTTCGATAATGACCACCTTAGCTGCGTGCGTGCGTGCGTGCGTGCGTGCTTGCGTGCGTGCGTGCGTGCGTGCGTGCTTGCGTGCGTGCGTGCGTGCGTGCGTGCGTGCGTGCGTGCGTGCGTGCGTGCGTACGTGCGTGCGTGCGTGCGTGCGTGCGTGCGTGCGTGCGTGCGTGCGTGCGTGCGTACGTACGTGCGTACGTACGTGCGTGCGTGGATCTACGCCACCCGAGCCCAATATCTTCAGATGTAAACGTGGATGCCACCATCATAATGAGCACGCCATGTACCGCGCGCGCGCGCACGCACGCACGCACGCACGCACGCACGCACGCACGCACGCACGCACGCACGTACGTACGTACGCACGCACGCACGCACGCACGCACGCACGCACGCACGTACGCACGCACGCATGCAGGCAGGCATGCAGGCATGCAGGCAGGCAGGCAGGCAGGCAGGCAGGCAGGCAGGCAGGCAGGCAGGCAGGCAGGCAGGCAGGCAGGCAGGCAGGCAGGCAGGCAGGAGGCAGGCAGGCAGGCAGGCAGGCAGGCAGGCAGGCAGGCAGGCAGGCAGGCAAGCAGGCAGGCAGGCAGGCAGGCAGGCAGGCAGGCAGGCAGGCAGGCAGGCAGGCAGGCAGGCAGGCAGGCAGGCAGGCAGGCAGGCAGGCAGGCAGGCAGGCAGGCAGGCAGGCAGGAGGCATGCAGGCAGGCATGCAGGCATGCAGGCAGGCATGCAGGCAGGCAGGCAGGCAGACAGGCAGGCAGGCAGGCAGGCAGGCAGGCAGGCAGGCAGGCAGGCAGGCAGGCAGGCAGGCAGGCAGGCAGGCAGGCAGGCAGGCAGGCAGGCAGGCAGGCAGGCAGGCAGGCAGGCAGGCAGGCAGGCAGGCAGGCAGGCAGGCACGGACGCACGCACACAAAAGGCACATAAACTACTATAATGGGATCATTCAGTGTGACATGTCAATCCGTTTGATATGTCAGATAAAAAGGAGTGTGGGGACAGTTGATCTCAATGATGTGAATGATGTCTGCTGGACAGCTGTACTCGTTCAATATGCTAATATAGATCATGTCCGCGCCCATGTCAGGAGAAGCCCTTCAGTAATGCTCATATTTGAATCAACCCAGGTGTTGAGTATCCACAGTTTACTGGCTGTCATTACTTCTTAGTCTAGTGGCACACTGTATTGAGGTAATGTCGCCCCACATAGCCAATTATCCGTTCTTGTGATCAAACACAATTTATTTCAAGTATGCACTTTCGAAACATCTCCAATGATCAATGCGAGATGGGTGGGTTCAGTCATGAATATGACTGCGTATACGTATTAACCACTGCTCAATTGATCACGTTGGAAACAGTTGTCGCAAATGTCTGTGAAGAGGAAAGTCCACTTCGTAGCACAGAGTATAGACTGATTAAGCGGTATGAACTGAAATGCATGTATCGCGTTAGCAAATGATGTTCGATCGGTAGCTATCCATATCCTGGATGTGAATGATAGGGCTTCATTAATGAAAGCAATGCTAGGTGCAAAACGCATGCGCACTGACGTGTATATATATATATATATATATATGGAGAGAGAGAGAGAGAGAGAGAGAGAGAGCGTTGTATGCTAGCGTTAGCTGTATCGGTTAATTAGGGGGTGCGCTTGGTCATTGTTGTTTCCCTGACGACTTGCCTATTAACTGCATGCATGCGTTCGTGGGTGTGTGCGTATGCGCATACGCACGTATGCACTTATGTGTGCATATACATAATCACGTACTGTGTGTACGGGGGCGTGTGTGTATGTGCGTCCATTCATCTATGCGTGCATGGGTGTCAGTGCGTGTGCACGTATGTGCGTGCTTGCGTGCATGTGTATGTGTGCACTTGTGTTACGATCGTATGTATATGCGTGTGCACGTGTGCATGCGCATGTGTGCATGCATCACGCTGTACCCATACACGGCGAGCATTGTGTAAGCCTACGTATGCGTATGCATGCATACTTATGTGCACACATTACTCCTGTGTGAACACACTTTAATGAATACCTGTGTACGTGCAGCTATCCGCTTATGTCGGTAATCTCGAAGGCTGCTAGCCACATGCGTTGATAAACTCGCAGGCTGCTAGTCGCATACGGTCATAACCTCACAGGGTGACAGCCGCATAAATTGATAAACTCCCAGGCTGCTACCCACATACGTTGATAAAGTTCCAGGCTGATAGCAGTAGGGAGAGAGTTTGTTTTATGTATATAAGTGGATACGATTGTGCATAGTCTCAGACAACACGACATGCGCGTGTGTCGTATCAATATAGTTCATTCTACAATACACTGCAATGAGAAAATCAACGCATCACTCTTCTGAGCAAGCTTTTATCTCTGTCAGATATGTCAGACAAAAGTGTTTGTGAGGAAGATTGGTATCCTTGATGTGCCAAGTAAGTGATGGAAAGCTGTGATTGGTCTGTGTGCTAAATATGTAATTATCAAGAGTTGTACCTAAATTTAAAAAAAATACATCCGTAATATGGCTCTTGTAATTACAATTATGCAGATTATAGACGCTTTCAAAATGTGCTTAACACCTGATTGGAAGCCAGTGCATATGCATGAACAAATGGCAGACCTCATTGTATAATCGCATGCAAGCTTTGTTAAACGCGATATTGGTGAGTCTACCTTCTTGTAATGCGGACTTATCGAGGAGCATATGTATTCCCGTATGTGCCATGTCATCCGCAGGGCCCCCACCCCACCTACCACAGCCACCCTATGACTCCAACTGTTTTACATTGTGACACGAAACTAAATGTGTAATATGCATGCTTGTGAATGTCGTTAATCTGTCAACTTATTTTCCCAATTGATGGCACTAAATGTGTATTTCAGGATGATCTTAGTAACACCATGGCCTAGATATTTGAACTTTTGATCTGAGAGTAAATCCTTCATCCGAGACAACCACAATATTACAGATTTGTTTATTGTAACATATTGCATTGCAGCGTTATTGATGAAACTGTGTATTACGGTATGCACTAATACAGCCCGTGACCTTTGGTATGGTTCCTCGACCCCGAACTAGAATTGTTCTAGCCACGCATAATATGAATATAAGTGCAAGTAAGCGTTTGCTGGATCATAGGATACAAACGCTGACGTTGACATCATGTAGATGTTATATGAGAAGCTAAAACCAGATATCTACACATTAGCATGCCATTAGGCTCTAGGATGATGCGCGTGCGTGATTATCAACTTACCATTTTTGGATGCATTACTCTGTTAAGTAATCATAATGAAATTGGTTAAACGTTCACATGTGCAACCCAGAATGTCACAGCACGTAGGCGATACTCAGCGTGGGTGCGTGGTTATCTGTCAAACAGTGCGCAGCTGCCAAGACTTCCGATTGCCATTGTATAGTTGTGTAATTGTAAATATTATGACGTGTGGATTGAAAGGCTAATATAAAGAAGGTATAAAGGTGTCAAATAGTAATCACTTGTATTACTATGCATGAGTGTAATTAGTAACGGCAGTGGCATCATGTCGGTTTGACAGACCACATCAAACATGCAAGAGAATGTGAAAACGAAAAGATGATGATCTTAGATATCGCTTTATAAACAGAAGGCCTCTGCGCCATGTCATTTGCCATAGTGGTACAAGATCTTGAACTTAATCATCACGTATTTACACCCGATGCCACCTGTGCCATATGGAACCTCTATCATCGTCAACATTGTGTATGAATGGACTGGCAACATCAACCTCACTAATAGCACCGGCCACTGCTGTGTGTGTCCACACAAATCAAATCCATGGTGTTCCACATCAACCACATCATCGACATCCTCATCGTTGACATCATCGGTGGCATCGTTGCCTCCTCGTTCTTTGTAATAGCACTACCCTATACATAGGTATGTAATAATCATAGACTGCCGTGCTTTCACACCACAGTGTGTATAAGAATCACAGCCTGCTCATTAGTGTATACCAAGTAGCAGCCCTTAATTGGCCACTACGCGTATCCAAGATTTAGTTATTGGTATTCCAATAAGTTGACCCAGCCTCTGTAAACACCAAGACGATGTTCATCCTAACCCCCAATACAGGGTTCATATGCCACAAGGTAGGTCACGTGTGAATGTACAGGTATACACACTTTAGTTGAAGGTGTGCCATAAGTATTCCCGACTCGCTAAACTAGTACACTCATATCATTAAGCCTGTAAGTCGCGGTTCATTCAGTCCCGCCGATGGATATTCTTGCCAGTGACATGGCATGCTTGCCATATGTATGGATTTAAATTTCTCGCAGCGAAACAGCGATACTACAGAAATCACATCGTGTCTCTGGTTCTCCCCAACTCGTTTGATCCTGACCCTAGCAAACAGGCGAGGAAGTTGGCGGCCATTAATCGTCGTCTATTGTAACAGACTAGCATCAATTACGCGATGCATCGATGGATGTTAACATGGTCTTGCCACGGCCTGGAATAATGATATGGAAATAAATCAATACATCAGAAAGTTATGTTGATATGCGAACAAAGTATACCCAGAGGGTTTGCGCCAATTAGCTGTATATGTCTACTCACATTGCACTAAGAATCGCTGTGTTACGAACCATGGCCATATCTCACAATTAAAATCTCACCATACTGAAATATCGGCAGTGCGGCCATGCCTACTTGTATGGTATAATGTCTCCTTAAAGAGCATAGTATATGTTAACCGAGGCAGACACGGTGTGACATTGCTGTGAAATGGGCATGTAGAAACTGGCAGCAACATTAGCAGTGGATAAGACCCGGAATGCTCCAAATATCTGTTTGCTAGGTAAATACTACCGCCTACTATGCTTAGTAGAGATAATTACCTTGACACCATGTGTGGCTGTTTCGACATCACCGCCGATACATTAGACATACTGTTTATTGGGAGCAGATCATATTCCAATGCCAGGTAGTATTTGATTAAACAATATACCAGTTTCAACAATGGACCGTCCATGCTAATACACAATAGGAAAGGTGTGATAAAAGGTTGACAGAGGCATAGTAGTTGTTACTTGCACGTACGCACACGCATCAACCCATTCGTGCATGCACACAGCACGATTAGTATGTAGAATGGAACGCCTTTGGGGCTATATTTATTGTCAATGTATGATATTGCGCATGGAGGTGGGTTGAGCAGCTTCCACTTACACTGTTTACAAGATACTTTATCCTGTAAATACGTACTTTTTCTAAATAAGAGTGTGCGTTGTACAGAGGTAACATCCCAGGGAATTAGTGACTAACACATTGATGGATGGTCTGTTTGCGGAAGCAAAGCGCTGGTTAATATATCACAATACTGTCTGATAAACGGACAGCGCTGCCACTACGTTGCCACTATCATCTACACTTATTCAAGCTAGTCCTGCTCATTATTTTGTTCAAAGAAAACAAGTAGTATAGCCGGTAGTAGAAAAAGACCACCTCCCTCCACATGCAACTGTTCCGTGATCTGCTGCTCCCACCGCCCTCTCAATTCCTGAGGCATAGGTTGCGGTGGCCACCACGGATCGCCAACTGGCTGCCAGAGATGTAGGATCATCCAGACACTACTACTACCAAGGGCTGAACGCCCATTTAGAGACAAGCCTCTACAGTGATATACACAACTGATTGGCATCAACCACAGGGCCAGCCTCTCTCTCTCTCTATTCTGTGTAGGGTTAGCCAAACACGTGGTCTCTGCCAGAGTCGCATCGTCATGATGGGACCACCCATAGGGGCTTCCATCTACCTTGACAACGTTCACCTGGGAGGAGGCTAAAGTGATTAGCATGTGAACCATGGCAGACTCTGGCATGTTCACATGTTACGCAGAGAATATGGTGCTGAGCAGGGGTCTCCAGCAGACAACCACGGCCTACCCTCTCCACCTCATAGAAGTGGCAGACAGACTCGATCTCTTTACGTGGGAGAAAGCGGTCGAAAATGTTTCTCCGCAAGGGGACGACCTAATTATTGTACCGGGGGTCATTCCGGAAGTGGGCCCACTTGGCATCCAATATCATGGCAATCTCACCGCAGCACGAGCAGTATGATGAGAATCATGGCTATATACGAAGAGTTAAACTGAACAGCGTGAACCCCTCGGGGAATATATGTGCCAGATCGAGCCCTGTTCCATACGGATCGATAGTGGTCTTCATCCCCTCAGGGGCAGGGGCTAGCTGCTTCATTCTGCCACCCGCTAAGAAAGCTAGCCCAAGGACTATATGAGTCGTTTTCGGGCTAGTGAGTCCGACTCGCTGAAGCAGTTTAACAGCACCCTTGATTTTGGAGATATGTGACACACCGTCTACCCATAGGGTGTCCTCCTGGAGGTGAACAACTTCTTCTGGTCCATCGAATGGACGACGCCGCAGGAGCTTTCCACCTGTAACCCCGACCCTGTGACCAACCCTCGTCAGGGAGACACCTTCACCTATGTAGGTGAGGAAGGAGGATCCCCGACTGTAAAGCTTTCCAACTGTCCCATCCTTGTTCACAACAGTGGAGAGGGGAGTAACTTATATGCCAATGTCTGCGGGAGGCCTATATAGAGGCAACCCTGTTTGCCAGTCACTCCCAGGTCCAGCACGGTACCACACTTCATTCTTCTCAAATATGAACCACCAGTGTTTTGCCAGGGGCAATAGCAGGCCATCATGTGCCATCGGCGTGGCCCCGCTCGAATAGGGTTTGACCAGATGAAAGCTGAGGTCGTTATTTACGGTGTTGATGTCTGCCACCTCTGGATCCGAGAACTCAATCAACGGCTCGAGGATGTACTTCCTCTTCTGGAAATCGTACCGAAACACGATCCTTGGCGTCTGTGAGCAGCTCCACCCCACCACCACCAATGTGGTGGAGGGAGAATGCCTTTGAGCTTGCTTCATACTGTAGGGCGAATGCCTTGCCATCGCTCTCTTCTACCTTGGCAGCATCACCTGCGTACACATCTGCCTGGTCAGCAAGACCAGTCGATTGAGCAAATATGTGTTCCATAGCATGCTATAGATGGGGTGTAAACAGGAGATATAACCATGCCAATTGTCCGACTGCTGCTCTTCGGTGGTGAGAAAGTAATCTCACCCTCTCTAGAGGGGAGATTGGTGGTACAGTACAGTGCAGAATGGGTCATCTTCGAGGTGCCGCAGTGGGGCACAACATACATACACGCCGATGTGCTACATCAACTTCCGGGCAGTGTACACAGCTGCTCACTAGTGGAAGTTGGCCGGGACGTGATAGAGTATCTCCCAGGTGCCAATAGCAACCTATGGACAGCTATCAGTCCTAGCCTGTTCACGGATGTGATATTGGACACCAATTTAGAGTTTACACTCGTATTACTCATTGACCTGACGACAACATGATATCATACCAGCATTAGCTGCCCTTGGCCGAGATGATGAAGAAAGAGGTTCGTCCCTTCATGGCCCTGCACAGATAAAGGTCTTAAACGAACAGAGGCTCACACTGCAACAAAAAGGAGAGCGACTACAGGGAGAGAACTGGTATCAACACAACGCTAGCCTTGCAAGGAGGCGAAGGAACAGTGAACATTTCCGATACTGGCAAGCCCTCCTGGAGGAGAGTAAGCGGGATGCAGGAGTCTTGACAGCCGATGATGAGATAGATGTCTTCACAGACGAGGATGAGCCAGGTGTCTTCTCAAACGAGGGTGCGCCAGATGGCATACAGTGGAAAGAGAAGATGGTGCAGACGTGTACGACCAAGAAAGCCATCCAGCGGCGGACCTACTATCTTGGGGATACGGTGAAGTTCCAGATGCCACGTCTCAGAAAGCTACTGGCTCCCGACATAATGCTGGATGGCCTCTAAGAGACGTCTGTCTTGAAACCAGCAAGCTGGCACAGTTCAACAGGCTCTCCAAAACGTACTCTTCTGGGACTCGTGAGCAGATTATGCAGGTGATCCAGGTTTAATCTCCAGGTATACTATGGACAAATCAGAGTGGCGGAAGCAGCCAGAGATATACCCCTCCATGACTGCTGGCGAGGGGTACAGTACATGGCTGGCGACTCCAGCAGATAGATACCATCAGACAGAATTTCGTCCATGAGGCAGAAAAGTACAAAGAACGTGCAGGCGATACAAGACATCCTACAACGTCCTCGCGCATACAGCCACTGCTGCGGGTGTGATTGGAGCCAGTGCTGGGGTGGCAGCTGTGACCACACTCGCTACAGGGATGGGGGGTCATCGTCGCCATCACGCTTGGTCGCGTGACACAAGCCGTCACTGTCTTGGCCATGGGCTTGGTGGTGGGGCAGCGGCAGATCACACGGAGGCTGGAGAAGCATGCTAAGTACGTGACACTGGCACAGACTATGATATGTACTATCGACGAGTCTGTCAGCAAAGCCCTCGAGGATGGCCAGGTCACCGATGAAGGGTGCCACCATATATTGAAGGTCAAATCCCTGTACTGCACGGAGAAACCTAAAGTGCGACAGCAATACCTCAAAGGCTCCAGCGGGCGGGTTGATATGGAGGAGTTAAAAAACGAGTTGGTACAGCGAGGTCGCCTCGCTGGTGTCTGGAGTCGAGACGACTACAAATAGTGTGCTGCCTGTACGGTAGCTTTAAGAACACCAGTATAGATAGCCTTCCCACTGAACCTCACGACAGTCATCCAGCGTCAATGGCCCCTTCTGGGTACACCCGTGACTGGCCTGAGTGGTCTACTGGATGATATACCAGAGATAACACCGTTCTCCATCATAGTGGATGGACGGTCCCGAACCAGCTTCTCCGCCATCCCACGACCGCTGACCAACCGCCCCATCAGCATCAAGGATGCGAAGCAAGCTCATACTTGGATGGCTGCTCTAAGCCTCGCATACTGGAAAGTGCAGCTGAATTGTGCAATGCGGTATGCCACGGCAGGATGTGGAGTAAGTTCCACCCTGCTTCACTCCTATTCTGGTACTCCTGAAGCTGTGGTCATCGGCAGCTGTCTCAGATTCCACGTGCACTTCACGGTGCAACGAATCCTCCATGAGCTGGGTGCAAGCCTCCCTGATACAAAAGCCTTCGACCCATAGCTCAACAGTCATAGCGTCTCAGCGGCCAGCAGACTCCAGAAAGAGTGCAGCGGTCACCCAGACTATTGGTGGCATGGTGGTGACAACAGCGATCTAGGGGTTATGCACAGTGACGTGACATGACTACTCAGGATTCCCCTATCGAACCCTCCGACGAGTAGGCCGTCGGAAGACAGCGACATTCTTCTTCGATCCAGACTCTGACCATGGAGCGCTGGTGCAAAATATGCACATCACTGGCTTGCGACAGGACTATCCAGATGCGTGAAAGTACTTTGTCCTATGCACCCCCTCAGGCCTCACACCAACAGGGCTCGTTCGGATCAACCAGTCCCTGGAAGCACTGTGCTACTGACTCCTTATGGCACAGACCCAGGTGTGGCATTCTATAGATGGTGTCAACGGAGCAGAGGTCCAGGCCATGTTCATCACTCTCGTTGAGGATATGATCATCGTGGCAGACCCCAGTAGTCTTATTACTAAGTTCCAGCAGGGGTTGCAGAAGGCCCATCGCAAACTTTATTTTGCCATTTCGCCACACCTACGGTTGATTCCGAGCAACATGATCGTGAACATCGAGGACCTCCAAGTCAGGGGCTATAACAACATGATAGTCGAGGGGAGTTCCCCCGGTGTCCACTTCGGCTTCAACACTGCCATCAACGCCCCGACGTGTAGTACGGGCTATACAGTCGTTCAGACAATGATACTGCAGCCAGTCGACATGGCACCATTTCCCGTGGTAGCGCTATGCGTGTTGTCAGGCCTAGCTATCATAGCGCTTGAAATCAGCCTACTCCGCCACAAGCAAATCAGTTATAAGACTATCCTGACTCTCTACAGTAGCAGGGGTGACCACGGTGAGATACTGAACCAGCTCGGTATGCCCTACAGCACCTATAGCCGCTGCCAACACGCGCATCCATGGGCTGGAGTGTTCAGCAGAACATTCTTTTTCCAGCTTGTAGTATCCCAGCGCCTTGTTCAGCTCTGAGTCCGGTGAGGCCATGGTGGTCTGCAACTGCTGGAACACATCTGACAGATACTCCCGATCCTTTAAGAACACTTTAGCTCGCAGGAGCTGCTCGACTATACTCCCACCCATGATAAGGTAGCAGATCTGTCACTTGCCAACTCCTAGATAGAGCTTCACGGCTGTCAGCTCCTCTGTCAGCTCAGCACCAGAGAGCTGAGCGAGCTCGTTTGGTGTCTTCTTCTTGTAGTCCTTCAACTCCCTCTGGAAGACATCATAGTACTTCTCGCATAGCGTGAGCCCGGACATGTTTAAGATGTCGCACTAGAGGGATGAATATTCCTGAGTGCCAACCCAGCCACCTGGCAAACGCAGACTGGGAAGATCTTATTAGCTCTCTCGACAAGTGGCACAGCCATTTAACCTCGGTGTATACTCAGTGCTCAAACAATGACGTTAACGGTACAGATCGTGATGCAACTCCCCGAAAGCCAGCCGAGTCGTCAGAAGGTGGATAACCTGCTGCGAACCAAGACACATACTTTACTGACCAACGCAAAACCTCTGGCAGTCCATGTCGCCAGTAACCTGGCAGCGAGTGTGGCCATCGTGAAGATGACAGTTGGAAGTGAGGTTATTGCTGCCACCACTGTGGCTGTCCTCGCTCAAGTGGTGAGTGGGGTGGCCGGGCACCATTTCGGAATAACTCACCCCATCCTAAAGATCGCCCTTCGTGGTGCCTCCTAGACTGTTGCCGCCAAGATCATGGGTGACCGTGTTACACTAATGGAGGCCGTGGTTCTAGGGCTAGCAACGAGTGCAATGGCTGAGATCATCGTCGCCTACGTTTAACCCCTCTGAATAGTGAGATATGGATCACGGGACCCCTGCAGCATATGAGGCATGGCGTGCCGATGGCGATGTGTGTAGCCGATAGTCGAGCATGCGGACTGAGGATTGCCAATGCCCGGGAATGGTGGACCGCCTATATGGCACGCCCCTGCAGAGAGGGCCAGTACCCTGAGCACTGCTATCTATTCCCTTGGCCGGCTGCGTGGTCCTCCTATGCCCAACTATTTCACTGGGGGTATGACTAGTAGGTGTAAGCCGTCTGTATATGACTATGCCTCTGTCACTCACATATCTAGAAAGCAAAGAGCTAGGCGATATTGGTCACTTGAGCGAGGAACGCCTCTGTTCAAAGGACACTGTTGCCACTATCTCCCTCCTAGCCTTCGATGAGAAGGGAGACCCGCGAGAGATCCGAGGTACCATCCCAGCCCGAGATCTCATCGGAATCACTGATATGGTAGGACACTCGGCCATTAACAAGGCCAATACTGTATACAAGGGGGTGTGCATCAAGGAGAGGGCGACGATGCGATGCTTGCTCGGAGTCGATGAGGCTGGAGCCATCAAGGTTATGGCTGAGTCCTATGCACATGACCTGGTTAAGTATCTCCTGAGACCACGGAGCACAGTCATCCAGGATGGAGGGAATCTCAAGATAGGCACTTTCAGCCTTAACAGTATCACTGTCGACGGCCAAACTGGTGCATGGGGCTGTCGACAGCCTCCGGCTACCAGCGGTGATGCGGTCAGGGCTCTTGAATTTGCTGCCTAAGTAAGCCCACAGGATAGTCATGGCTGTGCAGGTATCATACAGATATTGGATGTACTAGACACTGTGGGAGCTGACACAGGCCCTCTATGCTATCTTCCCAGCTGCTGCTGGGATTTCATGCTTGACGCCTCCACCGCATCCTTCATATCCGCCGGAGGTGGAGGATGATCCACCGGTTACCAGAGCTCAAGGGGTCAGGGCTCTTGAATTTGCCGTTTAAGACCACAGGATAGTCATGGCTTCCCGTGCATGTATCGTGCAGATGCTGGATGTACTAGACACTGTAGGTGCTACAACAGGTCCTCTACGCTATCGTATCAACTGCTGCTGGGGTATCATGCTTGATGCCTCATTCGCATCCTTCATATCTGCCAGAGGTACAGGATTCCCCGCTCTGCAGGCGAAAGAGCTGGTGCAGGAAGAGCTTCCGCTTAGTCTCCCAGATACAGACGAGGCTACCGCCGACCAAGTGCTAACCATCCTCCGCATGCACCATTCGACAGTAGGCCGGCTGATGCTGGCCAGGTGGTGCTGATCATTGCCCCATCAGGACACGGGAAAAACATCTTGCTGCGGGCTCTCCTGGCCGAACATCTACACTCTCAATACACCCTTCTGGTGTCTGACTCCGCCGCTGAGGCGGTTGACAGTAGTGATCAATGGTACAATGGTCCAATCACCAAGACACTGAACATGCAAGCACTGATGGAGAAGCTGCTGGCAGCCCGACTAACAGAACCACTCGTTCTAGTTATCGATGGCCCTGCAATGGACCAGAAGACAGTCACCTACCTCAGCAACATCACCAGGCGTATCCGCCACACAAATATAACTGTCTTCATCCTCTTTCAGAAGTACACCCGCGAGATCTCACCAGTCATCCGCCACAATGCCCGGTTGCTATACTTCTGCTCCAAGTGTGGACGTGCCCTGCTCGGGACCATATATGACAGCCTAACCCTCAAGGAGACCAAAGGGGACTGTATTGCAGGTGTACAGAGGGCAGATGAGCTGTATCGCTTCATATTCAGCAACACGGAAACAGGCGAGCTGTCACACTGCGATGATCACCTGACTTGCTCGCGGATTTGATGAGGTAGTCCTGGTAGTTATGTGGGAATTTCATAAATGCTGACAGATCACTGCTATACCCACCTGGAAGGGGCGACGAATGGTGATTTTAGTCTTATGGCTCTGCAATTCGTAGGAATCACCGATCTCCACTGGATCCTCGAACCATGTGCTACGCAAGGCTCTGTCTACTGCGCGTTCATCCTTTATGAAGCTCGTATTGGTATGGCGAGAAGAAGAGATCAGCCAACAAGGCTTTACTTTTGTCAACATTCCCGGTACGACGTGCCTCAGCAACAGAGTCTACACACTATTCAAAAGGTTTCTCTGAGGTGTAGTCTATAGTGCGATAGATAGCAGTAATCTCTAACCGTGGGCAAGGTACCATTTGAGAGTTGGTGCATACAATACCCTCTTCTTACCAGAGAGTGCACCAACGAGCTTGCTAGTTGTAGACTTTTGTCGACCTGTTTTATGCACGCATCTCCGAAGGTATAGTCTCTTCTGGGATCTCACGAGTATAGAAGATGGGAGACATCTCATCAAACTTTGGCCATACTATTTTAGGTACCCCAATGTCGACCTCAGCAAACCCGAACAACGGTCCGCTAGCAGATTCTGCTTAACGCCTTCTATATCACTGCTTACACGCACAGCCAGAGCAATACAGTGCATTTGCATCATAACCAAGGAGATGTTGACTCGTGATATCTCGCGAAAACAATGATCAGCCCCCCAACAACAGCACCGTTTAACATCTCGTAAGCTTACTTGCCTGGAGAGTAAAGGCAAATACACGGCTCGAGTTCAGCAGTACAACGAAGTAAGTACTGAAGCGACACACCGGGAAATGAGACCGCATCCATCAGAATGTCAATACCTCGTTCTGTGTAGAATTCTCGCATCTTCTCCAAGGCTTCAATGAACGGGCTAACATCCAAGTTGTTGTAATATCGCAACCAGTCAGCAAACGTCTTCATCCCCAGATCTCTGAAGGTCTGCTTACAAGCTTTCCACTCTGACAACTTAAGAAGGTAACCACCTTTGAGCTCGGACCATCACACAGGATAATCAGGTAGTCCAGGATAGTCAAGCTTCTCAGGTGAGTCGAACCATTCATAAGGTAACCAGCTCTTCTGTTGCGTGCAACCGTAAGCTTTGATCTATTTCTCATAAGAAACCCCTGGGCCTGGTCAGTTGATTACATCGAGAAACCTCAGTTCAGGCATAATGAGGAACATTGTCTGGCTAGCCTTCTTGGCGACTGTCACCGTTCCTTTGGACGAAGTAGTAAGTTCATCCACAAAGTACTTCTAGATGAGGTCAAAGTCGAACCTGAGCACAGGCACATGGCCACGCCACTCATTGATTACTCGCTGCTGTCGTTTTGGTAACTTGTCAAAGTCTGTGGGTAGATATTGTGATCGAACCTTTGCACAGATCGTGGAGGATCGTGGAGCATCGTAGCTGGATCTCCTGCATGAACTCTGAGATCAGCACTTTGGAGTTAGCTTTGCAGAGGTGAGTTGGCGAGCTCGCGCTACCATCTAAGAAGCAGCCGACTGACACCAGGATTATTATGTGGGCACTCTCGATCGTGAGACTCTCTGTAGGCTGGTCTTGATCCCATCTAGAAGGGCTTCAAAGTCATAGACAATACAGTGTGGGTATGTTACCGTCCACATGGGGGTGTGGACGCTAGGACAGCGTTGTATACAGCACTCCCACTGTACCACAAGCGTGCGTCCAGATGCTCTCAGTTTCTCGTCTCTCGTGACCATCTTGCGGTATCTTTGATCAGCATCCTCACCTCGCTGGTGTTGTGAACATCCATGCCAGTGACAGCCATGAAACTGGTATACTGTGGCGGTTATCGGATCATAACCATCTACGGGAGGCCCCTCGATCCAACACTCACCACCGTGACCACACTGTGCGTGGTGTATATGAATTCCATGGTTTCTCGACCCATGTTCAATCCAACGAGTAGCCGCAGAACTGTCCGGTTGGTACAGATAGATCACCTTCTCATATTTTGACTGCGGCGCCACTACCTTCTCCCCAAGGCAATCGATGGTCGTTTTTCCCCCTGTACAGCGATCAGCATGGCGATGACGAATGCATGTGTGGGTGAACTGCTGTTGACAGTGCCCACAGCTGAACGTCCGGGCCAACATGGAGATGTCCTTAATGAAGAAGGCGTGGTGGTCATATACTCCAATGGTCATGACGCTCGGATGGAGAACAGGTTTCTTGGTCAAATGCCATATGACCTCTTCAGTAGGCTCATAAACACGAATCCCTGTCTTCGCAAATAACTCTACCTTGTCCAGTTGGTCTATTACGTCTTTGGTACGTCAGTCACAGGCCTGTTCAGGCCATAGAACTGTTTAACAAGCTCTCGTGCAGGGGCTGGACTGCTAGACATCGCTATAGGCACATGCTATCTGTGTAGGCATCGAGTGCCACCATTCCCCTTCCTCCATCGGAGCCAGCCAGGGAGGGGGCCTGTCCCTAGCAGAGGCTGGCGGTCGATGACAACCTTTACGTCAACGTTAATTGATCTGACGAAGGCCCATGCGGTATTGTGCCGATCGATATTGTCTGGGTCGAGGCGGGTTTGCTCTCTGCCCTCCACCCAAGTATGGGTCTCTCCTAGTGTATTCATCCAGGGACTTCCTGGAGCATTCTTGTGGAAGAGCATTACCCTACCATCCTCGATGTGGTGGATACGATAGGTGTTGGTACACCGAAGGTAGAAGGCGTTCTGAACAGTATGCAACTTGGATTCAGCCATACACAATCAAAGAGATGCTATGACAGACGCACTTGAAGTCGAATCTTTTCAGAACCACGTGGTATAGGAAATCTGTTTAAAGATGGCACATATGTATAATCCTGGACAAGGCCATTGCTACACAAAATATGGAGATGCACTGCGCATTTGGTTCGGGATACTCTATCCATGCCGATGTACTGGCATCATTCTACTGTTTCGTAGTTTTAATAATTCGCACACATCAAATAGGATTGCAGCAGAGTAATGCTGTTATCTGTCTGGCTCTGCTTACCAGACACGCGGGTAGAAGTAAACAGATACCTAACCAGAACACACCTTGCTTCGAAATTGCACACTGCTTTCGATCGACTGTGTATTACAAACTAATTATTTTGTAAATGCTATTTCAAACTCAAATACAACACGGTACTGAACTGGATGGCAGCAGGAAGAATCATAATCTGTGCCATATCTCAGTTAAGATAAGGTGTGCTCTACTATACATTATGGTAACTATTAAGCGATATATTTACCTAGTGTGACAACATTTGAGACATTGTTTAAAGTGGTGTGTCAAATTACACAAGCCATGCTGGAAGGTTGCGATGGATGTTTAGTCGGCGATGATCCAACCACTCATCAACAGAAAGAGACGCAGCTGATGCAATACCTCCCATCACTCTCTTTACCAATATATACCCTGGTGGTGGTGATGTTGCGGTAGTCGGGTGCGTGGGGTGGGCTGTGTGAATGTGTGCCGGTGCCTCTTAATTGTGGAAGCTGCTAAAAGTACACATCAAATACCACCTCATCGCCAAAGAAATGGTCTAAGTTAATGTATATACAACTAGGTAATACCGCCTCGTGCACGTACTATAGAGAACATATTTGAGGCAGGTACAGCACAGAAGAAAGCTGTTTGTTGTCCACTGATATGAAAGGAGTGGGCGTGTTTTATCTGATTATAAGTGTAGTTATATTTTTAGAACCACAAATGCAAGGTTACATACATAACTGTCGTTGCTCAATACCACCATTCAGCTTCACTGTAGCAGCCGTGCATACTAAAGAACCACGTATTTGAATGAGGTGGCGCTACCTATCCAACACCTGGACGAAAGCATTCAATTAATCTAAGTTGAGTGTATCAGTATTCTAGAATGCATGCAGTGAACAGTACGTTTCTGTTATCGCTATGACTAGCTAATGGTAGTATAGTATGTATTTTCTTAATTACCACTTAGTAGTTATCCATATCAACTCAGTAGACTGTGGAAAGGCCATGCCATTTACAATTGTAATGGGAAATGCGTACGCAGCTATTGAAGTCTGTTTTAATATGTTCAGATCATCCATAGCATTACGAATCAGCACTCTACAACATGCACTCCTTTTTCTTAACTGATGGGCACAGTTTCGGATCTGGCCAGAGATAACAGTTCGAGTATCAATGTATGGATACAGAAGTAAGTCCAGCACCAGCATTTCGCAGCGAACAACGTTCTGTACAAAACCGAATAGTAGAATGAGTGGCTAGCAAAGCAACGTCAGCCGGAATGAATAGTCGTTCGGGTCCAGGGCAGATGGTATCAAAGACAGTGCATAAGCAATGCAGTATTATATGTAGTACTGTACCAACAAACAGGACACACATAATCAACTATATCATTGAACACCAACTTCCCATATATAATGCGAAAGATGCCACACTGAGCCCACGGCATACGACAAAAGGCATACGCACACACATCTCTCCAAACTGTGTGTGAATGGCAATAGAGAACTAGGACAGATAGTACATGCTCCCTTACCAGTTATACAATTGGCACACATATGGGAACCTGACTACATCGATTTAGATGAGAACACTGTTGCGCAGAGATAGTTAGGCTACAATTCACAATCTATGCAGACATTGGTACATTTATTACAGCATTTTGAGCAATACAATATGAGCATCTGATGCCATCAACAAAAACATATTCGTAAATAATATTGTATGAAAATAAGTATGATGGTGAGTATTATACTTAGTGGGACTCTCACTGACAAAGACAAAATTGACAATTTCTGTAAAATTAACCAATCAATAGGATCGTCACACACATATATAATTTATCAACCGTTCACATAATTCGCTATGCTGAAGAAGTTCTATCATCTGGTCGAGAACAGTCGAACCACGCCAAACACTCAAATCACAAAGCTATATACTTACGCTCCTAGCGATAGTGTGAGATGATATTGTTTAGATCGATAGGGACACGTGGTATTCGGTTAACTAATTCGGATAGCTGTATGTGTGATTACTGTATGCTGCGGGTGTAGTAGTAGACATACTCCACAGCAGCAATCAGTCCTACTTCGCGTGTGCCAACGGTGTCTTGTCCTCGGCCGAAATCCTTAGCTTCCTCATGTCCATTCTTGACTTGAGTGTACCAAGTCCTGATTTCTCGAGGTCACACAGGAGCATGCTTAGCAGGTTTATGCAATGCCGTCCTCTCCTAGATTTGTATTTGTTTGCTCCAAGTAGGGCAAACATGGACCGTTTTTGATGGCCGACCTTTACAGACAGCGACGACGTATTACACGTCTTGTATAGTGCATCATTGGGCATTATGCTGTCTGGCCATCCGCGCCCAGTGATGGTGCATAGGTGTGTGCGGTGGCTCCCGTCGGGATATTTTAGAGCTTCCTTTAGAGCTGTCCAGCCGTTACAGTTATACTGTATCAAGGATACACAGCTTGCATTGTATGGACGTAGCGTTTTAATCATGGGAATTTTTTATCTATGAGTCCATACCTTCCAGAAAGACTGGCAGCTGTAGATCAGCTAATAGTCACAAGCCTCCTAATGACTGACTTCAACCCAAGGTTGCAATGCATACGTGTCTGTCACAAATGACAAGTCATATTGAAATGGACGAATGTGGACGAAATACGTAGTACCGTTATTTCAAACCCATCTCACCCACTCCATTACCCAATTATCATTGTGCCCGGAGTCGCAGAAACATTGGCACAGCTCAGTGTAAGCACGTTGTTTTGCAATACCAGCACGGCAACTGGTGGGCACCACTAGGTTGTATCCGATTTTATATATTCATACGCCTGCCCAAAACAACAACACATGCATTGTGGATAGCAGTAGGAGATCAGATGTGATTTAAAATGGCAGGCCCATGCATGAGTTATCATAGTCTTCATTTAATGAAAAGACAAATTAGGCGTGCGATCCTGAATAAATCAGTGATATACATGGGTGCTAACTGAACCAGGCATGCTGGAACTTCCGTACTATGCATGGGTACTAACTGAACCAAACATGCTGGAACGTCCGTAATATACATGGGTGCTAACTGAACCAGACATGCTGGAACATCCGTAATATACATGGGTGCTAACTGAACCAGGCATGCTGGAACATCCATACTATACATGGGTGCTAACTGAACCATACACGCTAGAACATCCGTAATATACACGGGTGCTAACTAAACCAGACCTGCTGGAACATCGGTACTATACATGAGTGCTAGCTGAACCAGAATGCCTCGTCATATACAGGGAAGAATTATATATCTACAAAACAACCCTTAGGGGCATTTCTCTTAGAAAAGAGTTTAATTAAATAGAATGTGTGTTAGTTGGACAACTAAGTCACACATATGATGACGCCATAATAAACATAACAGCACAAGTATAAGCTCAGCCACGACAACGGAATTGTATGTATTTAATACATTTAGAATTAAAAAACAGTCTGTTGAATATTTTGAATCACATTGTATTAGGAGAGTTGTCCTGCAATATGCTGTAACTAGTCATTAAACAGGTAGCAATGGTGGGAGGAGCTTAACTAGAAATGTGCGAGGCATAGCTATACATGGATTCTCCATTAGAAATCAATGAGCACATGTTCCCGAATGCATGTAAAGACAGATACGGTTGTTATTACATAGACAATGGCGTGTCTTCGTCGCCTTCATGGGCGGTTGCATTTATTGAATTAAAGATGAACACAGAATTTCCATTTGAGCCAAAGATGTGTGTATAGTTGCAAGGCAATGCAAACCCAATCGAAAACATGGCGAAGCACCACAAATGGTTGCCATTCACAGAAGCATAAGAACATGTTCATTATAAATGATAGACTGTGCGTGGTATGTAGAGTATCTGATCCATGATGTTACACAATCTTGATTCATGAATCAATAGTGTCTATCCCATTCATCCAACAACGCAATGGTAAACATTGTGAACGTGCATGGTGCAACGGACATATGAGCAATGGATTGATTCACATGAAATGTCAACCCTTCTTGCACTACACATCTACAATGTAACACACTATTTACGCCAACACAGATAGACTGCTGAATATTCCGACATATGTCCTAAGCCGGTTGCACTAGTGATATTGTGTGTAAAACACTCCTGAGTTGTCGTGTATAGTTGGCATGGGAGTTGAACGAATCACCTGGCATACCTTGCACAATTGTATTTCATTTATGAAGTATTGAGACTGAAATGTAGCGTAATA